>JAOANR010000010.1:16500573-16947275 GCA_030278955.1 Hygrophila difformis | reverse complement strand
ATCAAGCAAACAGGAAGGTGACTCGCCGGATTTAGAGAGAATTGGGGGTGTGTTCTTGAATGGAAAATGGGGGAAGTGGCTCGCGCGGAGCGCGAGCCCTATTTTCTCGAACAGAGGGAGCCGGGCGCTCTCCGCGCGCCACCGCGCGGCCACCGCGCGGGACCCGGATGGAGTTTTATCTTTCCTGTTCTGCTCAATCTCTTTTGCTATACGCTCCTCACTGAACCCGGGCATACATTGACAGAGAAACACGACGACATGGAGCATCACCTGGCATTATTCCGGGCAAGGACAGCGGAATTGCCTTACGCTCTCCTTTCGCAGGACTACAGGAAACCCCCGGGACGTAAATACCTAGGGACCATAAGAAATTCCGTAGGGAATAGAGAACAGCGTGTTAACTAACGTCCCCACCACCGTTTGCTCGTAACCATAACGTGTTCCACGACCCCCAACTAAAGAAGTATGTGCCGACACGTCGCATGTACTCCAACTGGACATAATCGAATTGGATGATGACTTGACCTATGAAGAAACCCCGGAGCAAATACTCGACTACAAGGAAAGGGTGACAAGGAATAAAACTGTAAAGATGGTCAAGGTCCTGTGGTCCAACCACGAGACGGAAACGGCGACCTGGGAATTGGAAGCTGACATGAGGCAACGTTACCCTACCCCCTTCCAAGACGACCCGACCACAGTTATGGGGACATAACTGTATTGTTAGAGGGGGAGGATGTAACACCCAAGGAAAAACAAATTCAAATTGTTTTGAACTACGTCATGACTTGATCCCATCACAGGGTACGTAGGCAGCTTAGAACTAATTTCTAAGTTCAGTAACGAAATAAATCACAAAATACATCACGAATTAGATCACAAGGACGATAGGAGGTGTTGGAACCAATTTAGACTAGGCTAAGTAGGACACGGAAATGTTGCGAGCGATAAGCCGGACTCGTAACAAGATTAAGGAGAAGATTCCGAAACGAAGACGACCCAGGGAATCGAGCTAACACGTAGAAAACCGATAGGGGAAAGCGAGGGAAGACCCGACGGAACACGCGGACCGCCGAACCGGCCGGTCCGGCCGGCCCGCGCTGTCTGCGCGCCGCCGCGCGGCCACCGCGCGGCCACCGCGCGGCCAAGGGCGTCGCGACTCCAGGCTGGTCGCGCGTGCTCCGCGCGTACAAAAGCCTGGGTGCGCGCCACCAGCGCGCCAGAGGTGCTGAAAGTGTAAACTTTCCTTCCATGGCGATTTTCTGGCCAAAAACCACACCCCTAACCATGGCAATCGAATCTCAGCCTTGGGGAAGGCTTAAGAATACCCTAGGGGCGCCCCAAACCCTAGGTTTTCAGTAAACATTCAGCCTCCACCCTCAATTCCCTCTCCAAGTTCAAAACTCCTTCGACACCACTTTCCGGCAAGTATTCCGGCGACGACGGGACGACCGGGACAAGCCCCTGCCCTCTAGACTCTTGGTAAGCTATTGTACAAAGTTTCAATTCGTCCATAGATCTCAGAAACTCATATTCTAACCCTTTTTCCTTACTACTATTTCCCGTCGGAAAATGAACAAAAAGCGATCGGAGAAGTTGGCCGTTCGTCGTGACCCTAGGACGTCCGGAAACCCAATCCAGCGACCCTATCATCATTCTAAGTAAGTTAAAACCTTACTCACAAATTTTCGTGGTTGTTTGTTGTTTAAATCTCGAGATATAGGCTTGTAACAAAAATCGGTTTTCAAAAACCCTATTTTCGTCCAATTTTAAAGACTCGCCAAAAACTCGACCTTCGGGAATTCAAACCGAAAACTTTTCAACATAAAAGTTGTTCCTAACACCTTTATCTATCTTGTGTCCAAATTTCAGCCGTTGACATTAAGTTTTGCTATCCCAAATCCCGCTGTAAATTTTGTGTATCGAACCGAACGTTTTAAAACTGTGACTGATTTCTTCATTCAACTTGATGCATGTTTTTCACCCATTTTTCGAATGATTAAACTTTGCATTCCTAAACAAAAGTTGTAGATAATTGTGTCTAGATTATGCATATAAAATTTCACGGATTTTGGTTTTCGTTTGATATGTCAAGGGGCCGAGTTTTTAAAACTGTTTTGAAATCGTTTTAAGGGCCATGAGTATGCAGTGAGTTGCACTCGATTTTTGAGTACCAAGAATTCATTATTTCCAAATTCTTAAAACATAAAAGTTGTTCCTTAACGTGTTGTGTAGTTACTGTAAAAATTTCACATCGATTGGTTTTGAAATGAATTTTTAATCGGCGTTGCACGGACCTGTGACGAAAACAGTTTTTAAGACATAAATTATTCTTTGCAATAAACTCGAATTTCGACTCACTTCGGAACCTTATTTCCGAAAACTTAAAACATGAAAGTTGTTCGTGTGTGTGTTTTTGAATTACTGTAAAAATTTCAGAATTTTTGGAGAAAAGACGAATTTTTAATTAAGAAAGGCGTAAACTGCCTCGAATAGGATTTTTCGAACTTGAGAAAACTCGAACTATGAAAACGCGATATCGACCATTTGATGACTTTGAAATACGAACTTTTGAAAAATCCCGTTCACTAGGCTGAGCCGATCTTCATACTACCATTATCTTTGAGACTGCCTCGTTAGTGGTCTCCTTACTATCTGAGATTGCCTCGTTAGTGATCTCGCGCGCTGTATTTTTGGATCGCCTCGTTAGTGGTCCTACTATCTTTTTGGATCGCCTCGTTAGTGGTCCTACTATCTTTGAGACTGCCTCGTTAGTGGTCTCCCATTGTTTGGACTGCCTCGTTAGTGGTCCTATGTTGAGATTGCCTCGTTAGTGATCTCCCGGTATGGTGTCCTCTTCTTAGTCTACGGGATGAAAAGTAAAAGACTTGTGTGAGTGTTTCATTATGCGTAAATCGTATTTATCATGTCTTTAATTATGTTTTTAAAGTTTATGCATCTTAAATTATGCTTTGAATTACGCTTTTAAGATTAAGCCCTTTAATCATGTTTTCCCGCTGCTAATAAATTATGTATTTTTAGTTCTCGTACGGTAAGTGAAATCTTTAGTTTAAACACTTGTAACCCCTTTTATTTGTTAGTAGGGATTAACTTACTCAGTATATTTTTATACTGACAACCGTTGTCATTTTCTTTTTTTCAGAGTATGTCGAGTGACGCATTGCATATGCACTTGGGGGAAAATCATAACGGACATTTTAAATTCTGCATCGTACTGTTTTTTTTACCGGGTCTGTTAAACCCGAGGATTTGGCCATGTTGGCCGTGATTTACTTTCCGCTGCACTTTCTCTATTTATTTTTCGCGCATGATGATTACTACTATCGTATTAAGTATTATAAATTTCCGGACTAAATCTTGAAATGTTTTAAATCTTTTACATACCCACAAGCCTTGCATTTCCTTAGCGAGCTCGGGAAGCCGTGTTTTGCTAGGGAGATGCGGCGGTGACATCCCGGCCTGGGTTATCAAATCCGGGGTGTTACAAGTTGGTATCAGAGCCCGGAAAATTTTTAAAGCTACTACTATTATTTTAAACCATTATTTTTAAACCCAAGTGCGACTTCTTTTAAAACCATTATTTTGACTACTAGTATTATTTTTAGCCCAAAAGTCTATAATCCTTATTACATAGCTCAAATTCTTAGCCAAAGAAATATTAAATTTTGGCCCACTATAGAGGCCCAACCCTTAGCAATTTATTTTAAACTAAATTTTTTTTATGGGGAAGGGACTTGCACTTGCATGCTGCATATAGATTTAAATTTGTGCATATCTTAACTTTGCCTGAAAAATGTCTAACTCTAACCTCCCTTGTTGACATTAGATGGCTGAACCGAACGCGAACATGACCAACCTGATGATGAAACTGACCAACGCATATCTCGAGTCCCAACAGCATGTCAATCACTTCAAAGCTCGAGTGGGGCACCTAGAGAGTAACGTGGACTATCTGAGAAATCTTAGGGAAGCTGACCATCATGAAATAACCCAACTCAAGGCCCAAGTCGCCGAACTCCAAACACTAGTGGTTGCACTCCAAAACAAGGATAACGAACTGATGATGCAAATAGGACACTTAGCAGCTGAGCTGCTGGGCCTAGAGGCTGACATCTTCCCTCCGAGCCCGAGCCCGGTGGGGACACCCATTCCCATTGACATATCCAGCGACGAGGACGATCCCATCGAGGATATACCTGCCTAGTCACCCTAGATTTAGGGATCCATACTGATGCACCATTGCTATTTCTATTTCGAATGCTTGTAAACCAAATTTAATTCTTGAGTAAAAAAAATAAAATATACAAGCCTATTTAAATTTATTTCCTGCATTTTATTTAGTTCTTTAACTACCATAATCAAAGAGGGGAACCTACAACCCTGAACAAAAAAAAAAAAAAATAAAAAATAAAATAAAATAAATAAAAAAAATATAAAAATAATAATAATAATAATAATAATAATAATAATAAAATATATATATACGTAAATATGTACATATAAGAATAAATAAATAAATTCCAACAACCTTTACAAGAAAAACCCTGATAAATTGATACGTATTAAAGGACTAATCTCCATTCAATAAAAATTTTCCCCTTAAGAGCAACTATATACACTCTACATATAAACTCTAATCCCGTGTATCTTATCACGCTAATTTAACCAAGCGATTTAGTCAAGCAACGGCGTAGGTATTGTTGGGCAATCCACACACATGCAGACACGATAGGAAGGTAATAGTAAATCCAGAACATCTCAAACCATAAAATGGACAGAACAATTAAACCATGGTTCTGAAACAGCAGCAAACAACCAACACATGTCAAACACCTAACTAAGCAATAACATAACGAAAATATAAATCACAAACACTAGGCAACAACAACGTCCTCATAAGGAGGAAACTAAACAAAGTACGTCTAAATGCAAAACCTAAACGAAAACACGAAACCAAAAGGAGACATCACTGATCGGGAGGCGGGAACTGCCGGCGCATGTAGTCGTCCATCTGCCGCACATAGGCGTACATGTCGGACATGGTGGCCTGCTGCTGAGCCTGCCTCGTAGCAAACGAGTCCATACGGGTCTGATAGAAGTCCAACCTAGCGTCGAGGGCGTCATAACGAGCCTGCCCAGCTGCAAACCCGGCGTCCATACTGACCCGCATCTCCTGCATCATCTGCAACATCCGAGTCATCTCCTGCCCCTGAGGTGCCACAGCAGGAGGTGGAACTACTGGAGGAGGGGGTGGCTGCTCCGGTGGTACAACAAGGATCAGGCCGCCGTCATCAGGCTGCGGGCGAAGTACAGCACGGGGAGCCCCACGACGTAAGGCGCTACGCCGCTCAGCATAAGTCGGGATACGGTAGCAACGGCCAGGTGCTAGGTCGTACGGGTCTGCCTCCGGTGTAGTGCGAATCCCCTGCGCCGCGCACAACCCACAGATGAGGTGAACATGGGTAATCACCCTACTCCCTCGTCATCTTCGCATACCCCGCAAGTTGTCCTCGATGCAAGCTCCTACATTCACCCTACCGTCTCGCGCGATGAAGCAAATGGTCTCATAGACGTGATCCAAGACAATGTGGCTCCGGGACATCGGCCGGACACGCCCGAACCACAGCTGAGCAAGCTCTCGCCAAGGGGAGTCCATCGACGTCAAACGAAGCTCATGACTGTGCTCGAACTGAGGAGGCACTATGGTGCATAAGGTGTTCCACGCAGGAGCAAGAACGCGTCCCTCAGGCTGGGGCCGGAATACGCCATCATCGGGCAAGCCAAAATAGACATTGATCGCCCGAGCACTGAAGTCGAGATAGCGACCACGGACCCATACCCGGGATAGATCGTCACCCTCCCCGAGACCGCCAATGTTGGCAATAACCTCCATAGCCAAATAACCGGAGGCGACGCCCTCGGGGTGACGTGCCAGACCAGTCCACTGCAAATACTCCAAGACTGCACTGACCCTGTCATCGCCCATATGAAGAGGATATATGCCTCTCTCAGGGACGTAAGCCCTGTTTCGACGAAGCTCGTCGAAATAAACGTCCTGGGCAGCCTTCGTCCTGAACCGGAACCTGTCGTGCCGGTGAGGACGCACCTCGTCCGGAAGACCCCTGAGTCGCGGACCCCGCTGCTCTTCGTCCTCCTCTGACTCGCTCTCGTCGAAATCAGGCATTGCCGGAGCGGCATGACTTGGGCCAGCCTCATCAGCAACTCGTCTCCTAGTCCTCGGAGGACACATGAGAGACGCCAAGACGACCCACAAAAAGAGCATCATCCTGCAAGTTACCAAATACCAATTATAAGACTAAGTCCCACACAAAAGTCAAGCGGAAACACGTAAAGGGCATCAATATACGCTTCTAACGCGAATGTACCGTAAGAACCACAAATCCTACCGTTTACTAGGACCAACCAGGAGGTAATCTAGACAAAGGATATTCTCAAGCTAGTGCCTAAACCCTTTGTGGCATTTCGTCGAACACGTTATGTGCGCAATAAACCAAAACCTAAGTTACTAACAACACACGGAAATTGCCCACCGAATGAAACAATCATTCTAATGACAACACAGCGCGTCCTACCGCACCAAACAACAGGGGAACGAACCAATAACCATACCCCAATAACACCCAAACATCATAGCCTATCTAAGGATTCGAATTCAACAAGAATTTGCCAAAAACATAAACACATTACAACATAAACATAGGTAAGGCAACAAGAGTAACGATAATTGCCACATACACTTGCTAATTTGCACAAATCATGCCTAAAGGTCATAAACCCCCAATTTTTGTACACGAACCCTAATTTCCTAAATCTCTACACAAATCAAGTCATTCAAAACATAAAAGTTGAAATTAGTAAGTGGGTTTAGTAGAATCGTACCTAGATGGGTGAAATTGAAGTCGAAATCAAGCAAACAGGAAGGTGACTCGCCGGATTTAGAGAGAATTGGGGGTGTGTTCTTGAATGGAAAATGGGGGAAGTGGCTCGCGCGGAGCGCGAGCCCTATTTTCTCGAACAGAGGGAGCCGCGCGCTCTCCACGCGGCCACCGCGCGGGACCCGGATGGAGTTTTATCTTTCCTGTTCTGCTCAATCTCTTTTGCTATACGCTCCTCACTGAACCCGGGCATACATTGATAGAGAAACACGACAACATGGAGCATCACCTGGCATTATTCCGGGCAAGGACAGCGGAATTGCCTCACGCCCTCCTTTCGCAGGACTACAGGAAACCCCCGGGACGTAAATACCTAGGGACCATAAGAAATTCCGTAGGGAATAGAGAACAGCGTGTTAACTAACGTCCCCACCACCGTTTGCTCGTAACCATAACGTGTTCCACGACCCCCAACTAAAGAAGTATGTGCCGACACGTCGCATGTACTCCAACCGGATGTAATCGAATTGGATGATGACTTGACCTATGAAGAAACCCCGGAGCAAATACTCGACTACAAGGAAAGGGTGACAAGGAATAAAACTGTAAAGATGGTCAAGGTCCTGTGGTCCAACCACGAGACGGAAACGGCGACCTGGGAATTGGAAGCCGACATGAGGCAACGTTACCCTACCCCCTTCCAAGACGACCCGACCACAGTTATGGGGACATAACTGTATTGTTAGGGGGGGAGGATGTAACACCCGAGGAAAACTAATTCAAATTGTTTTGAACTACGTCATGACTTGATCCCTTCACAGGGTACGTAGGCAGCTTAGAACTAATTTCTAAGTTCAGTCACGAAATAAATCACAAAATACATCACGAATTAGATCACAAGGACGATAGGAGGTGTTGGAACCAATTTAGACTAGGCTAAGTAGGACACGGAAATGTTGCGAGCGATAAGCCGGACTCGTAACAAGATTAAGGAGAAGATTCCGAAACGAAGACGACCCAGGGAATCGAGCTAACACGTAGAAAACCGATTGGGGAAAGCGAGGGAAGACCCGACGGAACACGCGGACCGCCGAACCGGCCGGTCCGGCCGGCCCGCGCTGTCTGCGCGCCGCCGCGCGGCCACCGCGCGGCCAAGGGCGTCGCGACTCCAGGCTGGTCGTGCGTGCTCCGCGCGTACAAAAGCCTGGGTGCGCGCCACCAGCGCGCCAGAGGTGCTGAAAGTGTAAACTTTCCTTCCGTGGCGATTTTCTTGCCAAAAACCACACCCCTAACCATGGCAATCGAATCTCAGCCTTGGGGAAGGCTTAAGAATACCCTAGGGGCGCCCCAAACCCTAGGTTTTCAGTAAACATTCAGCCTCCACCCTCAATTCCCTCTCCAAGTTCAAAACTCCTTCGACACCACTTTCCGGCAAGTATTCCGGCGACGACGGGACGACCGGGACAAGCCCCTGCCCTCTAGACTCTTGGTAAGCTATTGTACAAAGTTTCAATTCGTCCATAGATCTCAGAAACTCATATTCTAACCCTTTTTCCTTACTACGATTTCCCGTCGGAAAACGAACAAAAAGCGATCGGAGAAGTTGGCCGTTCGTCGTGACCCTAGGACGCCCGGAAACCCAATCCAGCGACCCTATCATCATTCTAAGTAAGTTAAAACCTTACTCACAAATTTTCGTGGTTGTTTGTTGTTTAAATCTCGAGATATAGGCTTGTAACAAAAATCGGTTTTCAAAAACCCTATTTTCGTCCAATTTTAAAGACTCGCCAAAAACTCGACCTTCGGGAATTCAAACCGAAAACTTTTCAACATAAAAGTTGTTTCTAACACCTTTATCTATCTTGTGCCAAATTTCAGCCGTTGACATTAAGTTTTGCTATCCCAAATCCCGCCGTAAACTTTCTGTATCGAACCGAACGTTTTAAAACTGTGACAGATTTCTTCATTCAACTTGATGCATGTTTTTCACCCATTTTTCGAATGATTTAACTTTGCATTCCTAAACAAAAGTTGTAGATAATTGTGTCTAGATTATGCATATAAATTTTCACGGATTTTGGTTTTCGTTTGATATATCAAACGGCCGAGTTTTTAAAACTGTTTTGAAATCGTTTTAAGGGCCATGAGTATGCAGTGAGTTGCACTCGATTTTTGAGTACTAAGAATTCATTATTTCCAAATTCTTAAAACATAAAAGTTGTTCCTTAACGTGTTGTGTAGTTACTGTAAAAATTTCACATCGATTGGTTTTGAAATGAATTTTTAATCGGCGTTGCACGGACCTGTGACGAAAACAGTTTTTAAGACATAAATTATTCTTTGCAATAAACTCGAATTTCGACTCACTTCGGAACCTTATTTCCAAAAACTTAAAACATGAAAGTTGTTCGTGTGTGTGTTTTTGAATTACTGTAAAAATTTCAGAATTTTTGGAGAAAAGACGAATTTTTAATTAAGAAAGGCGTAAACTGCCTCGAATAGGATTTTTCGAACTTGAGAAAACTCGAACTATGAAAACGCGATATCGACCATTTGATGACTTTGAAATACGAACTTTCGAAAAATCCCGTTCACTAGGCTGAGCCGATCTTCATACTACCATTATCTTTGAGACTGCCTCGTTAGTGGTCTCCTTACTATCTGAGATTGCCTCGTTAGTGATCTCGCGCGCTGTATTGTGGATCGCCTCGTTAGTGGTCCTACTATCTTTTTGGATCGCCTCGTTAGTGGTCCTACTATCTTTGAGACTGCCTCGTTAGTGGTCTCCCATTGTTTGGACTGCCTCGTTAGTGGTCCTATGTTGAGATTGCCTCGTTAGTGATCTCCCGGTATGGTGTCCTCTTCTTAGTCTACGGGATGAAAAGTAAAAGACTTGTGTGAGTGTTTCATTATGCTTAAATCGTATTTATCATGTCTTTAATTATGTTTTTAAAGTTTATGCATCTTAAATTATGCTTTGAATTACGCTTTTAAGATTAAGCCCTTTAATCATGTTTTCCCGCTGCTAATAAATTATGTATTTTTAATTCTCGTACGGTAAGCGAAATCTTTAGTTTAAACACTTGTAACCCCTTTTATTTGTTAGTAGGGATTAACTTACTCAGTATATTTTTATACTGACAACCGTTGTCATTTTCTTTTTTTCAGAGTATGTCGAGTGACGCATTGCATATGCACTTGGGGGAAAATCATAACGGACATTTTAAATTCTGCATCGTTTTGTTTTTTCTACCGGGTCTGTTAAACCCGAGGATTTGGCCATGTTGGCCGTGATTTACTTTCCGTTGCACTTTCTCTATTTATTTTTCGCGCATGATGATTACTACTATCGTATTAAGTATTATAAATTTCCGGACTAAATCTTGAAATGTTTTAAATCTTTTACATACCCACAAGCCTTGCATTTCCTTAGCGAGCTCGGGAAGCCGTGTTTTTCTAGGGAGATGCGGCGGTGACATCCCGGCCTGGGTTATCAAATCCGGGGTGTTATACTAAGAAAGCGGGTAAAACTATTCTACGAAAGCACGTAAAATTTTGCTACACTATCTACAAAGCATATTTAAAATGTGACAGAAGGGACAGGGAGAAAATAATAAAAATTGAACAAGATTCAGATGAGACACAATTAAACTTCCATTTTTGTTACACAGATCTTTGTTTAGGATAATCCATCAGTTAGCTAACTCTCATGCTTTCTAAACTATGTTCCCTTTAACAGACAGGTACTTACAGTCAGAATTTACATGCTCTTAAGACCTCAACCTCTAAGATACCACATATTAATAACTGCCCCTGCCGAGGTATGTTATTTCTCCATGGTGGATAAGCAACACCTAACATATCATTAGTTGACATGCCAAGTACTCCTATCATTTTTTTCATACCACCTATTTTTCGTGCATTTTTGTAAACTTTTGAACTACGTTATGGCTTGATCCCTTCACAGGGTACGTAGGTAGCTTAGAAGTTTTAATTCTAAGTTCAGTCACAAAATAATAAAACAAACAAAAGACCTTAGCACGAGAAAGGCCGAAACACAACTTCGAGGACGAAGTTGATTCTTAAGGAGGGTAGACTGTAATACCCGAGAATTTTCCAACATAAAATAAAACAATAATTAGATAAATAAACAATTAATAAAATAAATACAAAAAATAAATAAAACCAGCAAATAAAGAAATAAATAAAGATAAGGAAATGAGAAATGAGATTTAACTTAAAAAGGGAATTAAAGGAATTTAATTAAATAAAAAGAATTAATTAAAGATAAGTATATTGTACACCGAAACCCGACACCAATGAACTCGAGAATTCGAGTCCAAACATAAATTATACGGGGTTCCTACTTCCGTAAACCCGAAGATACCCCGGAAATCGGAATACGGGAGCATAGAGGGATAGAAATCCGAAAGAGAGGAGGAAATGCACGACGGATCGCACGACCCGCACGGACCGAAGTCCAGGCGAGTGTCGCGTGGTGGCCGCGCGGTCGAAGGGAGAAGAGCGCGCCACGACCGCGCCGTCGGACAGATTCGCCCGTGCGAGATTTTCTCGCCCGAATCCGGATTTTCCGACTTGGGTTGAACACCATTCGGCTCAAGACTCTTAGGGGCAGACCTTGGGCGTCCCTAGGTCTTGTTTAACTATAAATAAGCCCTCTTAAAAGCTCCGAATACTTTTCCCAAACCCTACAACTCTCTATACGTCCGAAAACCCTAATTTCGGAGTCGTCGGAAGCACGAGACCAAGGCGAGACTGATTTGGACAAAAATCAGAGTCTCCTAGATGTCGTGGTAAGTTCCGATCCATTCGTCTCTTATGTTTTGATTCGAAAACGAATCCTAATCTTCTTATTTTTCTTTCTACGCCCCGAATCGGATCTAGAACGTAGAACCCGACGAACGGAGAGGATAGACGGAGCACTGGAAGCCACGCCTTTGAAATAGACGATCCCGGATATCTAAAAATCTGTAAGTTAATACTTACATGATTTTGGGAGCAATTAAAACACGAAACCTAAAAGCTTAATCGAATCTTGCGAAAATCTGTCATTGAATGTTTTCTACCGGCGCAACAGTTTTGACGAATTTTTCCGAACCTTAAAACGACTTCAAACGGAAAAACTTAAAACACAAAAAACGTTCCTAAGGCTTACCTCTATCCACTGTAAAATTTTCAGAATTTTTAAAGACTATTTGATATGTGAAAACCAATCGAAACTGAACTGCTTGAAATTGGATCTTGAAATTCTTTACAGAACTTAGGTCCGATCTTGATCACGTTTTTGACATTAGTTCTAGACCGATTTAGATCTTTGGCCAAACATGAAAGTTGTAGATAAATGTCTTAACAAGGTCTCTGCATTAATTGTGGAGTTGATTTGCTATGGTAGATCTTGATAATCTTGAACTGCTGTATACGAATTTCGGACAAATTTAGGTTATGACGAAAATTGATGTATTTGACCTATTTCGGTATCTCGGATTGAAAAAGTTAAAACACGAAAGTTGTTCATCTCAATGTTTCTGAGTCAGTGGTAATATTTCAGAATTTTTGGAATTAAACTCGATTTTTACTGAATTTTAGAGTAAACTGTGGTTGACCGAGTCAAATCTTGAAATCTTGTTGAAACGGTGAAACTAGCCTTTAAGGTTTAAACGAGTAGAAGACTCTTTGAAATAATTATGTGAAATCTGAAAATTAGGAAATCCCCTTACAAACTTGATCGTTAAAATTAGGGGGTGAGTGCTCTGCAGGGTGCCCTCCTAACGATTTACTTCGTGCCTATATGGACGATGGTGACCCCGCGCGAAATATTTGAGATATGTTGCCAAAACAGCATGAGATATATGGCCTACACTCTCGTGAATATCCTTATGGGTTTCTCGAGGCTCCGGAGTGGTACTGGGTATGACAGATACGGCTGCGGCCGCCGGTTTCCGGCTAAATTGACGAGATTGCGATGCAATCGTGAACTACTTGAAATATTATCTTGGGAGTAATGGGGATAGTTAAATATTTTTAATTTTTTTTCTTTAAATTATTAAATGCTTTATTTAAATTACTTATGGCTTCATTTAAATTATTTATGAATATTATCATGCTTTTATGTAAATATTAAATTAATGGCTTTTAAACCCTACGATCATGCATGTGTTAACTTACTCAGCAAGTTGTGCTGACCAAACCATCCTATTTTCCTTTTTCCTTACAGAGTATGTGGAATGATCTTGAGCACGTTCATGTATGGGGGAACCATATTTTTGCAAACTTTATTATTTAAATTCTTGCATTAGATATTAGAATAAACGGGCCTGTTTAACCCGTGTTTTGACCATGTTTTTGGTCAAAAAGTAGGGGAGACCATGTTTTTAGCACCGCCACACCTCTTTAGTAAGCCAGAGAAACTGTGTCTTACTAGGGAGGTGTGGCGGTGACATCCCGACCTGAGTGACCAAAAACCGGGGTTACAATTTTCTCCTGTCACACCCAAAGTTCAAATTAAACCCTGAACTAATCCATAACTCTTAAAGCTTATATACGACGGCCAACCTCTAACTCTTCCGGGTGACCTCTATAAAAGCATTTAAAAGAAAGCAGTAAAAAAAGCATTCAAAATCCTATCACTCGGAAGCTTCAAAAGCTATCTCATTCCGTTAGCATAAAAGAGCCCCTGGTCTTGATGACCAGATGCAGATTAAGAACCTCCCAAATATCAGTAAGCCACAGGGCTTATAACATCTGGTTGGTTATGAGATACAAACTAAATAGAACAGACCCGTGAAGATCTATTCCGGATGTACTCACTCAAGACTCAATTCTAGGCTTTGGCGGGAGAAGACAGTAGTTGAAAGAATACTCAACCCTACCTTATAAATTAACCATGGCCTACATGTTGTTCCTCTAGTATTATTTATCACATCTCATCTGAATCCAAGTAGATTCTGACTTGATGTAATATTTAATATAAGATTTCCAACACACAGCAATTTTGAGAAAACAATTTGATATTTGAAAATCATTCCCTACACAGGTACTCTCAATTAAAACACAGATTCTTTCAGTCTAGGTGAGACCTAATCGCTGACTCTGCTTCTAGGTTCTCAAAATCAACGCCCAGTAGAAGATGAGTTAGTCATAACTGTGAAATTATCCCTTACTTAGATCCGGATTTTATAAAGTGATTTTTGTGGAAATTTATTGTGCAACATCTGATTTAAATCAAGACTTCTATGTCCAAGGGGAAGGATCCCCAAAATAATATGACCACAATAGCTACATAATAATATCATGCATACATGTATAGGAGGAAGTGAAATCAAATACCCCAAAATATATGGTGGAGTTAGACAGAATTTGATACACAAAGATGGATTAGCCATGAGAAAAGAAAAATTTGGCTAAAAAAAGTGCTAGAAATAACTGGGGTGATCTGGGCTGCAAACATCTACTATCCAGTTCCCAATTATTCCAGATGGTATGATTTTTAGACAGTAAGAGACCTTTAATGACAGTGATCGCTATCATTAAGGGTTCTTCTATCCATGAGTGAGGAAAAACCCAAATGTTTTCTTACTGCAGTACTATTATAACATTGTTGATCGACACTGTCTAATATTACCATAGCTCGAAATTCAGGTTTGAAATTAAGATAAAGAAAAGAAAACAGTATTTAACTGGGAATTGGCTGAGTGGCTAATCATTATCCTCGTGAAGAGACCTCTTTGCCGTAGCTTCCACCAATCTCCAATTAAATCATGCAAAATAAGAGCAATAATTAATACACAGAAGACGAGCTAATCGTTATCCCTGTGAAGGGACCTTTTTGCCAACATTGATCTGTGATATTCCTTATTACTCATTCATACACACAATAAAAAGAAAGGATGAAATTAAAAGAATATTTTTGGTATTGTGTGAGTGTCAATCACACAATAATTTTGACACTAATGGTTTGTGATGTGTAATGGATAAAATTAGATGTAGTGGGCCTAAGCCCAATACACCCATGCAACTTACACAACACAAGAAAATAAAACATATTTTTGGAGTTTCAAAATAAAAAGAAGAGGTCAATGCGGTCTATTAAAATAGATGCCGTATAAACCGCGTCTCTTAAACCAAATTGAGTATGCATGAGAAATGAAGTATTTCCTTACCCATAATTTTCATTGCAAGAATGCGAAATAAAGCCATCTAATGCGGTTTGTCAAGTCGATGCGGTATAAACCGCATCGATGGGGTTACTCCCTCACTCAAATTTGGCTAAGGCATTTGCTTCAAAAAGGTGAGAGTGATGCGGTTTACAAAGGTAATGCGGTATAAACCGAATTGATAAACCGCATTGGTAGACAGAGAAAAATAAACTAAGGCATGAAGTGTGTGGAATGCATACAATGCGGTTTCAGGAGGCAATTCGGTTTAATAGGCAATGCGGTATAAACCGCATTGCATATACCGAATTGCAAGAAACTGCATGAAGAAAACAAACAACATCATTTTTTTATCATGAAATGCGGTATTCATTGGCAATGCGGTATAAACCTATACCGCATTGCCTAAACCGAATTGCATGCAATTTTCTTCCTAAGTGTATTTTGTTCACAATTACTCATGTGGTTTTTAAGCTGATGCGGTTTATGATAGATGGGATTGACCCCATCACTCATTTCACATCAATCACATCTCGCAGTTATACTTGTGAATATTTTGTGGTTATCAATATTTATGCATACACAGTGGGTAATAGCATGAATTAAACCCTAAAACTACAAATATGAAATTCAAAGATAAACAAACCTAAAACAGTCTAAACAACTAAGAAAAACATGCTTAAACTAAGAACACCAACATTATCTAAGGCAACAATAAATAAATGATCTAGAACAAGAAGAGTAAAATAAAGCATTAAAACTACTTCTAACAAGCCCTAAAATTATCTAAAACCTAAGAACACCTATTTGAAGCTCTAAGGCATAAAAACATACTACAAACCCACAAAACATGCATTTATTAAGAATGTAAGTCAACTAGGAACAAATTAAATGAAACCTAGTTGAAACAAACAAACATTCTACACATTTATTACTAAGGAAAGCATTTAAAGAGTGTAAAACACACGAGACAAAACCCATTTCTGGAATTTTTCCTTGTATTAACACTTGAAAGCATGATAAATAACCCAAACCACTCATTAGATTGAGGATAGGGTTCATTCTAACTAGAAAGCATGTTAAATATATGGAAATTGCTACACTAAAAGGTAGCAACAAGCTTTTACAAACTAAACTAAGATTAAAACATCTAAAACTAAGCTAACATGCATGAAAAATAAACTAACTAAACTACCTACCTAACCCTTAAGGGGTGAAGATCCTCCTGCTTGTTCTCTTTGTCCCCTGCTGAATGTCAAAAAATGTGTAAGAGTCTCCTCAAGTATTGGGGAAGGTCAGCTTTTATACATCTTTCTCAGAACCCTAGGCCCATCAGGGCCCATTAACAGTAGCATGCATTTTCCACGTGTAGCACAGCTTCATCCGAATGCATTTTGAATTTGATGCGGTTTACTTCAAGCAATTTGGTATAAACTGCATCACATATCGCATTGCATGATGTCTTTTTTTTCTTCTTGGTCTTGGGCTGGGATGCGGTATACTTCCTCAATGCGGTTTTAATTCGCATCGTGGAAACCGCATTGAGGGTTGCATGCACTCCTGCTTGGTTTCCTTGTATTGATACGATGCGGTTTAAAAATCAATACGGTATATACCGCATTGCATCTTTCGCTTTGTTGCTGGGTTTCTTCCTTTGATGCGGTTTCAAGGTCAATGCGGTATATACCACATTGAGGAAACCGCATTGGGTATTTCGCATCTCCTCTCAACCCTTGGCCATTTTTCTTCTTCTCTTCAGTGATGCGGTTTACATGGGCAATGTGGTATAAACCACATTATGTAAACCGCATCGATTTTCAACACTTAGCCAAAAATTCAGTTTGTGGGATTTTTATTCTTCTTCCCATCTTTTTTATTTTTGTGGGCTATTTTATTCTTTTGCCCATCTTTTTCATTCCTTTTTCTTTTCTTTTTCCTTTTTTCACGTTTTTGGATTTTTCTAACACAAATACAATTAAAATTGCATATTTTTGTGTTTTTTCATTACCAGCTTATTATTTTTACAAACTCGCATTAAAATAAGATGGGAATACGATCAAAATGTCCGTCCCAGACACGGAAATGGATTGGAAATAATGGACAGTTTTGGCCATTATCACTCTTATCAATGAAAAAGATCTCCCGAAAGAAGTTATACTGGAACGGATTCTAGAAAGAGAGAAGAAGTGCATGGCTGAATGGAACCAGGAATGTTACAGAATCATAAACCCAAAGGACCATGCAGGGCTGGAGTTGGATTACTTTGATCCTCAACCATTGCCTAAGTACGTGAGAAGACTTACTAAGTATTGCTGCAAGCTTAACGAGATCAGGAATGCCCAAACTTATGGTCCTCAACAGGCACTCCCTGCATACATGCCTCCAGCATTTCTGAACAAGAAGGGACCTGTTGAACAAGATTTTTTGACAAGTTTGGCATTTTATAGAATTGTCGATGCTCGGATCAATCTTAGACACGCTTTTGAGCCCCATTTTCAAAAAGCCAAACAAGGCAAGATGGAGTGGAATAAAGTTCTTAAGACCATTCAAGACGCCAAAAACGGTTGGATAAGGAATATGAATGAATGGAATAAAGGACAGAATCTTAAGAGAAGAATCCTTAGACCAGGGCTAGTGAGAAAACCTGATGAAGAATTTCCACTAGAAAATTTTGCTGATCTAATGCCTGAACAGCAGACATGGGTTAAGGATGCTGAAGAAATAGAAGCTGAGAGAACAGGAAAGAATAGGAAACAAAGGTCAGATGTAAAACAGACACCACAGAATATAGTCAGGAACATCTTCAGAGAATCTGTCATAAATGAAGGTCTGGAACCGATAACAAACTACAGGAAAGTTTCAGCCCCATCAATAACACCAGCAGATGCAGACATTCTCATTATAGATAGGCCACATAAGATCATGAAGAGATTGCCTTCACCTCTCCAACGATAAGTTCATGGAATTGTTCAGGAGAGAAAGAAGGAATTTATTGAGAAATACATGAGATATGATCAGATGTGCAGACATAATGCATACAAGGAGCATAGAGCTTATACTGATCAGACACAAGGAAAGATTCAGTAGATAATCATAGATGATTGGGATGCATGGAATAATAAATATTTGAACAGAAAAGGGATGAACAAGATGCTTAAGGGTTTAGGTAAGAATTTTTTTTATAAAGAAAAATCTTTCGGATGAAGACACCACAGATGATGAAGAAAGACTTGATAGGATACGAGTAGTGGATACAATCTCAACGGTTGTAGAAGGAAATGAAGAAAATGATGAAGCTCATCCAGATTTGCAAAGTTTTGTTAATCAGTATCACGCGCGAAGACATGAAGGATAGACAGATTTGATAGAGGATTTATCTGATCTCTTTGAGCTACACATTTTTATAAATCACAGAAGCATGTTTACCTTAGCAGAAGTCTTATTTGTTTTCTTTGTCACTTAGTCCATCATTATCACACAATCAAACTTTATCCACCATTTTAATGCTTTCTTTTATAATGTCCTTTTATATTGTTTTCATTTACTGCTTTATTACTTTATTACATTTACTTTTCAGTAATAAATTTTAAGACACATTCACTACTCACTACAAACTAAGGAGTATAAATAAATTCTAAGATTCATAAGGTTATTAAAATGCTTCTATCGTATAACTCTCTAGTGAACGATCCCGACAAATAAATAAATACTGCAAGCTTGATACCGTGCGCTTTCAGTAGTGCAAATGAGGCATATTCTTGAAGTACTCTTTAGGAATTATATTTTGAAGAAAATCAAGAATCATTGTAGTAACTTTGCACACAAGGGAATCTTTGCGAGGGATTCCCTGTAAAAGCTTCATTAGAGGATTCTCAGATATGTGAAAGGCACATCAGGTCTTGGCATTTGGTATTCCACAAGGTCCTCCATAGAATTGATTGGCTATACAGACTCTGACTAGGATGGTTGTTCTGACGACCGCAAATCAACCACTGGCGGATGTTTCTATCTTGGACAAAATTTGGTCAGCTGGTACTCTCGAAAGTAAAATGTTGTTGCTCTTTCTACAGTTGAAGCCGAGTACATAGCTTCTGCTCATTGCTGTACACAGTTGATTTGGATGCGACAGATGCTGCTTGATTTTGGTATATCTTTGGATAATTTTCTTATTCATTGTGATAACACAAGTGCTATAACATCTCCAGGAATCCGCTTCAGCACAATAGAAGCAAACATATTGACATCCGGTTCCACTTTATTCGGAATTTGGTTGAAGATGCTCTATGTAAAATTTAGCATTTGGCGTCGTTAGAACAACTTGCAGATATACTGATTAAGAACTTGGATGGGGCACGATTTGAGCTACTGAGGTGCAATTTGGGCCTCTGTTTCCCGCACTAATGGGCTTCGTAATTCATGGGCCGTGATTCTCTTGGTTTCTACTTTTTCGGCCCAAGCCCATGGGGTTTTGTGATGACAGTCATTCATAACTATCATTTGCGTCCAATTTAGTGTCTTGATGACGATTTTATGTTCTTGTTTTCATAAGTTTTCAATGAATAATTGGAGAAGATATGAAAAGATTTTGGAAAAACCAAGAATGCGAGGAAATTGGAAATTTCATAAAAATGGCTTGAAATTCTTAGATTTTATTATATGTTTCGCACGCTATATTTTTATCTGATCTGACTCTCGCTTTGTCATTCTGCAGGAAAGTAAGTTGAAAGGCTGAGAGAGATGAAGATAGACATCGCGAGGAAAAAGAATTGGTGCGAGAACTTAAAGGTGAAATCTGGATAGATTTAAGGAAAATGTTCAGAGGCTGAAGTCTACGCGATGATCATTTGACATCGCGTGAGAAGGGAGTCTGCACAAGCTAAAAAGCTGTAAGAGTTATGGCGAGAAGAAGTTTTCCTGAAGAAGATTGTGAAGTCTCGCCCTAATAAGAAAAACTTTATTTTGACTCACGCTTTGAAGGAACTGGGACAAGGCGTGAGGAGAGCTATTCCGAGTGCGAGCAGTTATCACCTAATCAGGAGGCAGTTATTTCTGCAGATCTATAAATAGACCTTTT
This sequence comes from Hygrophila difformis, assembly GCA_030278955.1. Classification (NCBI taxonomy): domain Eukaryota; kingdom Viridiplantae; phylum Streptophyta; class Magnoliopsida; order Lamiales; family Acanthaceae; genus Hygrophila; species Hygrophila difformis. The sequence goes on along the minus strand of JAOANR010000010.1, from coordinate 16,927,110 downwards.
GGGAGATCAGCTCAAACAACTAGAGGACAAAGAGAATAGCTCGTTTTTCTCTCCCGTTCATTTTAGAATTCAGTTGGTAGGTTAGCTAGGGTTTACTTTTCTGCAATTTTAATCCATGTTCTTCAGATTTGTAATTTGATTTCGCAGTTAGTTTCTTCGAAATATGTTAGTGGAATAGCTTTGAGAGTACTATGGAAAGAACGATTCGCTATCGGAATGCTTTTGTTCATCCGTTATGACGATCGCCATCTAGTTTTTCTGACTTCTTCGATCAAATTCGCAATATTTTGATCTCAATTAGATTTCCAGGTGTACTCGTTTTTAATTTCTTTGCAATTCATGATATATGAAGGAAGATTGAACCTCTGATCTGCTGTTTTCATCTTTGGGTTGAAATTCTGAATGATTACTTGGATATGGTATATTTTAATTCTGCTTGAGAATGGTATAGACATCAGTTTAAACGTTTGTCTTTAGAATTCAGGAAGATGTTAGTCAAATTTACAGATGCAAGATTGAATCATTTTTCGAATTATAAACTGTTTGACAATAATTCTCAGGAAATCTGAATGTTATTATCGAGTTAGGTACTTTCTTGGCAGAATTATTGAATTCATGAAAGTTTAACTGTTAAGTATACTCAGATCTAAATTCTCAATGCAACTTCCAAAGATTAGTGTTTAGAATTATTCGAAGTTCCTAAGGACCCACACAGTGTTAAAAATGGTGTGATAATCCTTAAGAATTTAATATTCTGAGTACTTAACTTTACAAAAGGTCATAATTCTTTTCTCGCTACATTCACAATGAAAGGGTGAAGCGAGAAAGAATCATAATCAAACACAGAGTTTTGCTATTCACCTTCATATAAGGATTTAACCTCGCTGCATTCGTAAAAGATGGCGCGAGGGATTATCCTGACAACTTTATTCTTAAACAAGTTATGTCAAGACCCTCGCAATGTCATTTTGACAAAGCGAGGGAATTATCCTGATATAGCGTCAGAATTGGTTCACATCCTTGGAGATGCCAAATATTCATTTTTTTTATAAGTATATAACCCCTGTTCTATTAACAGGAATTGAGTAATCTCGCTGCATTCTTCCAGATTATACTGCGAGGGATTCAGTTCTCTGTATTAACTAAATCTGAGGAACATTCTTTGAACAATAGCTCTCTCCACGCTGTACAGATATAGCGCGCGGAAAATTGGAATGTTCATAGTTTGAAACCCAAGATAGTTACTGCGAGCTATCTTGGACACTTATTTTGCAGATTTATTTCTCAAATCTTTTTCATAGGAAGTAATTTCCTAATTCTGTCTAGCTCCTACTCTATATTCTTGGAGCATTCTAGCATTTTGATTAAGAGGATTCAGAACCCTCACCGTTTCTTAATACATATATTACTACTTATATCTATGATATTTTGGGATAATTCCCAGATTATGTTGAAGTATTCCTACTTCTTAATACAAATTCACATTTCATACTTGAAATTCATAAAAGTACTGTCACTGACACATTGAGGGAGAATATGATATAAGTGTTCTCAAAACATCTTTTACTCAGGGTGATTAAGAACAAACTTGTTCTTAAGTTGGACGTTTAGTACCTGTCGTTTAAAAGGGAAAGATGTTTCAAAAGCCATCTTTTGTCCTAAGAATTAATGAGAATTTGGAAGAGTTAACTTCCAGGGTTCATAACTTTATGATTTTCTAATCATATGCTATGAGTAGGAGGTTAGGCAACTTACTAATTTTCATTAATCCTGAGTTAAGTCATGGGCATTCAGAATTGTTTACAGAGAATTCTTATGCTAATACATCTGTATGAATCTGAGTAGTCCAGATAAGTCAAGGATTTTGAATAGCAATTTCATCTTGATATACTTGCATGACTATTATTTCTTAAAAATAATTGAAGGAATTACTCTGAGAAGCTAAGGCTTGTGTAACCATTGGATGATAGATTTAAATACTTGTTTTCTTTTTCATTCCTTGTAGAGGACATCCAATATAGGGGCATAAGATACTTGTCTAATCTCAGAGTAATAAAGAGAATAACTTTAAGTTCAGATGAATGCATGATGATTTAGATGTGACATTGAGTTTTCAATGGCTTAATTTGAATGTGAAAAAAACGGATTAGGTGATAATTCTGAAAGCTTTTGTTAAGTAATGAGTCTGACTGATCATTTCTTAGTAATTGTATCCCATGATTTCAGTGCTTAAGAATGTCATGACACTGGATCATCAGTACTTGTCTTGGGAAAATGATCAAAGACATGAAGATTTGACTAACTTGCATAAAAGATTTTTCTTACCACAATGAGTTCTCGAATTATTACTAATCGTAGAAGTATGATTACTTAATCATAGTCCTATTTTGTTTGATTGTCACTAAGTCCATTTTATCTTTTAACTCATGAATCCATAAATACATTCATTCCATTCATTTTTTTCTTTTTAATAATGCTTTCTTTATTTCTTTTTACAGTTTTTATGCATTTATTATTCAACACTTATTCATTAGATAACATCATTAGACCATCCATAAACCAGGGGAAGTACTAAGCTCTAAAACCTATAATTCTATTAAAACACTTCTATCGTGTAACTCTCCAGAGAACGATCCCGACAATTAGAAATAAATACTGCAAGCTTGATACCGTGCGCTTTCGGTAGGCAAATCAGGCATACTCTTGAACAATCCTATGAAATTTATAGTATAAAGATAGTTGAGAGATATGTAGCAGGTTCGTGCCCAAAAGTTTCATGGCGCCGTTGCCGGGGAGGATGTAGCGTTATGAATTTTAGAACTAAAAATACTCTTTGGTTTATCTGTAATTATTATTTACTTCTTATCATTGTAAATAAATCCATTAATTCTTTCATTTTGTCCACAGAGAAATCTCAACAGTTTATGAGCGAAAGAACAACTCGATCTTCAAGGCAACCTTTACTTCCTTTCAATTTTGAACTTGAAAGAACAGTGAGGCTCATTAGAGCAAACGCTAGAAGGAGACAAAGAGATCTTGCAGAAGGGAATCTTTTAACAATAACTGGAATGGCAAACAATGGACAGAATGACGGACCCGGAAACCTACCAAACGGACAGCCAAAAAATCAGCATAACATACCACTTCGAGGACATTTCCAAGCTCCACAGAGGGCTGTTGCACCGCAATTTGTTCATCAACATTATTTTCCACCTAACTTTGCTAATCCTGCTCCAAATCCTCAATAAGAGCAGTATCAACCATGGCAACCGAATGTTGATCAGTACTTGGCTGGAACGGATGAAGAGGTCGATATACCACCTGGTATATTAAACTTGGCATCTTCCAGAGCATTTTATGGTTTGAGTGTTGAAGATCCACACTTACATCTCAAAAAGTTTGTTGAATTGAGCAAGACAGTTAAAAAAAGGAGAGCTTCAAGAGAAAGCATTCAACTAGCAATGTTTCCATTCTCACTGGATGGGTCTGCGAAGGAATGGTATGACTCATTGAATGCTCAAAAAAAGGCTACTTGGCCAGAATTAGTTAAAAATTTCTTGCTCAAATATTTTCCAGAAAGTAAAGTAGATGAATGGGTAGACAAAATCTCTAGTTTTAAGATGAGAAAGGGAGAATCACTGAAGGATGCTCGAGATAGCTTCTTTGACATGCTCAAAAGATGCCCACAGTATGGTATCTCAGAAAGAAGACTCTTAAAGATCTTTTTCACAGGACTTACTCATACTTGGCAGATGATGATCACTGGAGGGGAACAATTACTCCAGATGTCACTTGATAGGGCTTGGTCAACGATAGACACCATGACCGCTAGCAGAGCAGTTCTCCAAGATGATGATCCTCCATCACCTACAAGAAAGAGTCTTGTTATCGATACAGACAAAAATGAGGAAAAATTTGCAGCACTCACTAAACAGATTGCTGAACTACAGCTAGCTCAGCAAACAAGTCAACAAATTCTGCATCAACAACAACCACCACTGATGATTCTTCAACCCACTCCTAAGGAACCAGTTTATCAATGTGGAATCTATTCTGGACCTCATCATAATGATCAATGCCCACAGCTTCAAGAAGTACCTAAGCAAGATGAAAGCTGTAATTACACTGGTTTTCGGAACAAGCATCCGAACTTGGGCTTTGGTAACACTCAAAATGCACAGAATGCACATCTATTGAATCCTCCTCAACAGAACCAGCAGCAGTTTCGTCCTCAGCAACAATTTTATTCTCAGCAGCAAATGTATCCTCAGAGACCTCCTCAACAAATGAATCAGCAAAATAGGCCATATGGACCGTTTGCACCAATGCCTGCAAATTTTCCACCTCAACCAGTGCCGACAGTACCTTATCCTGTTGTTCAAGATAATACTTACTCTTTAAAAGTTGAGAATGCTCTGAAGGAGTTTATTGCTAAGCAGACTAAGACAAATAACCAGCTGCAGGCTTCAATAAAAAATGTTGAAAATTCAGTAACAGAGATGGCAAAGTTACTACAGCAAAGAGAAAAAGGGAAATTACCAAGTTCTTCTGAAACTAATCCACAATGTAAGGCAGTTACATTAAGGGGAGGGAAAGAAGTTGTTGATCTCGAATTTGAAAAGAAAAGAGAGAGGTTGCTGCAGCAGAAAAAGTTTAAAGATGTCCAAACAATGGAGGAAGATGATCAGTTTGAGGAAAGGCGGATTCTTGAGGACAAGGGTTTGGAAAAGAATATTTCAGAACACTCCTTTCCAAAGGAAAAAGAGGGAGGTAATAATATCCCTAACTCTACAGGTAACAAAAAGGATCCACTGGACGAACACATGCCCAGGGTACCATATCCTGGGAGACTAAAAAATGATCTCCAAGAAATTAAATTTAAGAAATTTCTTGAAAAGATTAAGGCCATTGAAATCTCAATCCCTTTGGTTGAATTAATTTCAGAAATGCCCACTTACGCTAAGTTTCTGAAAGAATTGATTTCAGGGAAACGAAGTGCGGGAGAGCAGCAAATGGTGGTCCTAAATCAGAATTGCAACATCGTTCTTCAACAACGGATTCCCCCAAAGCTTGAAGATCCAGGGAGCTTTACCTTGCCTCTGATTATCAACTGCAAAGAATCTGGACGAGGGATTTGTGACTTAGGAAGTAGCATCAATGTAATGCCGCTTGCTGTGGCTAGAAGGTTGGACCTAGGAAGGATGAGGCCAGTGAATATGACTCTCTTCTTTGCTGATCAGTCGAGTACTAGACCAGAAGGACTTATCGAAGATGTCCTAGTAAGGACAGGAGGCCTATGTTTGCCAGCTGACTTTGTCATCTTGGACATTGATGAAAATGTCAGAATTCCTATCATATTAGGAAGACCTTTTCTGGTGACTGCAGGAGCTATGATTGATGCGAAGAACGGCATAGTTAAGCTTCACGTTGATGATCAGGAAGTTACCTTTGATATGATGAAGATGGCAACATATCCTTTTAACGCTTTTGAAACCAATGTAACTGGGATGGGAATAGACTCTAGCGTTATAGAGGGAGAAAATATTCTAGATTGCTATGATCTCTTTACCACTGATGTAATCGAGAACAATCTCACCCCACTCACAAATGTTGAAGATGCTACTTTTGCTTACTTGTGTGCGGTTAGATTTGCTGATCCTGAGACTGGTGAAATCAAAGACGGATCAGAAAGTGAGGATATGACATCTTCAGAACAATCTGAGGATGACATTGACAAAACAAATCTTTCAAAAGGACCTGATTTAAAGTTGGAAGTGCAAACTCGAAGCAAATTAATCCCATCTATAGAAACCCCACCAGAGCTTGAACTTAAAGTATTACCAGAACATCTTAAGTATGCCTTCTTGGCAGATAAAAAGAAGCTTCCGGTAATAATTTCATCCAAACTGAGTGGAAAACAAGAACAAGCTCTAGTGTGTATTCTTAAAAATCATATTCAGGCAATTGCTTGGACTATAGCAGATATTAAAGGCATTAGTCCTCACATTTGTATGCATAGGATCCTGATGGAAGATGAGTATAAACCATCCAGACAACCACAGAGAAGGCTAAATCCACCAATGCAGGAAGTTGTCAGAAAGGAGGTAATCAAGCTACTCGATGCAGGTATAATCTATCCTATTTCTGATAGCAAATGGGTAAGTTCAACACAAGTTGTACCTAAAAAGGGTGGAATTTGTATTGTGACTAATGAACATGGTGATGAAGTGGCAACAAGACCAATAACTGGTTGGAGTGTTTGCATTGATTATAGAAAATTGAATATTGCCACAAGAAAAGATCATTTTCCTTTACCTTTTATTGATCAAATGTTAGAAAGATTGTCAGGTAAACCATTTTACAGCTTTTTAGATGGCTATTCTGGTTATAATCAAATAGTTATTGCTAGTGAAGATCATGAGAAAACAACTTTTACTTGCCCATATGGAACATTTGCTTACAGAAGAATGCCCTTTGGACTATGTAATGCCCCTGCCACTTTCAAAGATGCATGATGAGTATCTTTTCTGATTTTATTGAAAAATGCATTGAAGTGTTTATGGATGATTTTATTGTTTATGGAACTGACTTTGAGGATTGTTTACAAAATTTGTCAAAAAATTTGCAGAGATGTGAAGACACTAACCTGGTTCTCAATTGAGAAAGTTGTCATTTCATGGTTCAAGAAGGAATTGTCCTAGGACACAAAGTATTTAGAGCAGGAATAGAAGTAGACAAAGCTAAAGTTTATGTGATAGCAAATCTACCACCTCCTAAAACAATCATGGCAGTAAGGAGTTTTCTTGGTCATGCTGGTTTTTACAGAAGGTTCATAAAGGATTTTTCTAAAATAGCAAGACCCTTATGTAACCTTCTCCATAAGGATGTTTCATTTAGCTTTGATGAAGATTGTTTAATTGCTTTTAAAACTTTAAAGGATAAACTAATCACTGCACCCATAGTTCAATCTCCTGATTGGAATTTACCCTTTGAACTTATGTGTGGTGCTAGTGAAAATGCAGTGGGTGCAGTATTGGGGCTGCATAAAGAAGGCAAACATCGTCATTTATTATGCCAGTCATACTCTTAATGATGCTCAGATAAACTACACCACTACATAAAAGGAAATGTATGCTGTAGTTTTTGCCTTTGATAAGTTCAGACAGTATCTTATTGGAGCTCAGACTATAGTTTACAGGATCATTCTGCATTAAAATATCTTTTCTCAAAGCAAGAAGCCAAACCAAGGTTGATAAGATGGGTTTTACTTTTACAAGAATTTGACATTATTATTAAGACAGAAAAGGGAAAGACAATGGAGTAGCAGACCATCTTTCAAGACTGGAAGAGAAAACAGAAAAGGAGGAAGTTGTAAATGACAAATTCCTAGATGAACAGTTGTATGCCTTGCAGTTGCATCAATTTGATTGTTCTTGGTTTTCAGACTTTGCTAATTATCTGGCTTGTAAAATAGTTCCAAAATTTAAAGACTCTCATCAGAAGTCAAGATTTTTCAGAGAAATTCAGAAATACTATTGGGATGACCCCTTTTATTTAAATTTTGTTCTGATCAGGTTATTAGACGCTGTGTCCATGAGAGAGAAGGATTTCAAATTGTTAGGAAATGTCATGAGAATCCTTTAGGAAGCCATCATGGCCCTGCTAGAACTGCTAGAAAGGTTCTAGATTGTGGGTTCTTTTGGCCAACTATCTTTTTGGATTGTCAGAAACTTATAAAGATGTGTGACAGGTGCCAAAGATTGGGAAATATTTCAATGAGGGAAGAAATGCCTCAAAAAGGAATCTTAGAAGTAGAGATATTTGATGTTTGGGGGATTGATTTTATGGGACCTTTTCCCCCTTCATATGGTAATCACTACACTCTAGTAGCTGTTGACTATGTCTCAAAATGGGTTGAAGCAGTGGCTATGCCTAACAATGAAGCTAAACAAGTTACTAAATTTCTGCAGAAGAACATTTTTACTAGGTTTGGAGCCCCTCGTGCCATTATATCGGATGGAGGATCTCACTTTGTGAATAAACTCTTTGAGAAGTTGCTTCAGCAATATGGTGTTCATCATAAAGTTGGATCACCATATCATCCTCAGACAAGTGGACAAGTGGAGGTATCTAACAAGGAAATTAAGCATATTTTGCAAGCTTCTATGAATGTTACAAGAAAAGACTGGTCAAAGAAACTGGATGATGCCTTATGGGCGTACAAAACTGCTTTTAAGACTCCTATAGGAATGTCTCCTTACAGATTAGTTTTTGGAAAAGCTTGTCATCTTCCAGTTGAGCTAGAACACCGAGCATATTGGGCCATTAAGATGCTTAATATGGATGTTCAGCTGGGACAAGAAAAGAGAAAATTTGATCTGTCTAAATTGGAAGAGATGAGACTGGAAGCATATGAAAGCAGCAAGATTTACAAAGATCGAACCAAGAAAATTCATGATGCAAAAATAAAACATAAAGAATTTTATGTTGGTCAGATGGTTTTGTTGTATAACTCTCGTTTGAAATTGTTGCCAGGAAAGCGAGATCAAGGTGGACAGGACCATTCCCCGTTGTAGCTGTTCATGACAATGGAGCCGTCACAATCATGCTTAATGAAGGAGAAAAGACAGTAAATGGACACAGGCTTAAAGAATATATTGGTGAACAAGAATTAAATATTCAAACAGAATATTTGGATAATCCATAGTTTTCTGAATTTCTGAAAAAAAAAAATTAGGGGGGTGGGGTACTACCCAGGTTAACTGAGTAGTATTCCCTTTTTCTTAAGATTATTGCTAATTCTCTATCTTTTTGTATTTTTTCAGATTTCAAGAAATGAAACTGTGATGAACTAAGAAGGGAAAAGAAGGATTTCTTCAATCAGGTTCTTCAGTATTGAACAAATTTTTATAAGTTTTTGATCTTTCAATCTAAGTACTCACGCTTTGTTTCGAATCAATAGAGTGTGGATGAGATTGAAGTATAATAACTCACGCTTTGTTAAAATTTATAAAGCGAGGAGGAAGTTTCTTTTCTCGCTTTATTATTAAAAATATTAGTGTGAGGATAAATTGTTCACGCTTTGATCGATTCATAAAGCGTGAGCAAGTTCTTAAACAGACCATAGAAAATTTTCCTCGCTTTGATCAATTCACAAAGCGAGGGACATCTTATATGATCACGCGCTTATAATAAACAAAGCGAGAGTCTGGGAACTTGAACGGATAGATTTTCAAAAACACTTTAGGACCAAAATACCTTTTCAGACTCTTCATCTTCCTTTTCATTAACCATCACATGCTGTTTCAATCTTCTGTAATTATGTCAGAGATAACTTTTCTTGGTTATAAAATTCCATTATATCCTTCATTCTCTTCATTCTCAAATATTATGCTTCATTCCCCACTCAAAAACCTACAATAAAAGTTAGAATGGCTGGAGCAGCTCCCACTGCTAGACCTTCCGTTCTAGACATTCCTGATGAAATTTTGGGAGATATTTTGTTAAGACTGGGGCAGGAAGACATCAGGATATGGCAAGAGCAGCTCCTACTTGCAAGAAGTTCTATAGGGCAAGCAAGTTTCCTGTTGTGCGAAGGAGAGCAAATGTAGTCAAGACAGTCACTCCAGAAAGAATCCATGATTATGGTTATAGAGCATTCTTGGAGATGAATGATGAAGGACTTTATTTGTTGGGATCAATCTTCAAGGAAGAAGATCACATCCGGAGGATGAAGGAGAAGATTAGCAGAATTTTTACTAACAGCGAGGAGGAGCCAAATCCGTTTTTAGGGCAAAAACATAGGGAATATTGTGATTACTTAGCCCCTCATGATAAGAGTTTAGTTTTAGAACTTCCACATTACAATTATGGTGCCACAAAGATTAACTGTTTGTGTTGTGAGGTTACAAATTTAATTAAGGATTTGAGGGTAGCTTTTAGTGAGCACGTAGATGAACTTGAATCAGATTCTGATTCTGATTTGGAATCTGATTAGGTTGATTGTTTTGGTCATTGTATTCATTATGCTAATGTAATCATTTCAGTTGATGATTTGGTATATAAATGATTTTGTGAAGGCTTTAATTCTCGCGTTGTTTTTCTTGTATTAGTTGTTTTTATCCATAAATTTCCCTTACAAGTTTATTAACTCAATTTTGAGTTAATTTCAAATCCGTTGATAAGGCAAGCCTAGACTTAATCATTAATATCTAAAGAGAGGGATAACACTTGAGTACCCTACTCTGCAGTTTTCTTTAGACTAGGCCGGCCCATTTCTATATCTTTTTAACCTTCGCATCTTTTCAAATCAAATCTATCCATCTCTTTGTCGAAGAAGAAACCGTCATAGTTAAGTTTCTCTCATCCAGTTCGTAGCATTTTCACTTCCAGAAACTCAATCAAGAAGGAAATGGCAGGCGACAATCCGTAAGCCTTTAAGCTTATCTTGTTGTCTTCTTAGTGGTGTTTAAAGTTCACAGACCTTGCTTGTTCTCTGTTTATATGCACTGAAATGTTTGCTTCGCAATACTAGGGTTTGCACTTTGCATTTCTCATTTGACTGCGATTTTCTAAAACTCGTAGAATCATAGTTTTAGATTTCTCATTGATATAATCAAACTAATATTCTCCTTAAAACTCGCCTAACATCACTAATATTGGAGAGCAATCTTCTGAGTTCTCTGTGCTACGACTGACTGATCTTCCACTGGATATCATTGGTGAGATTTTGTCACGAGTAGGGCGGAGCAGCTTCAGGGACTTGCTCCACTGTAAATCAACTACTTTGCTCAGAACTGCTTCAAATCATCCTACTGTATTTCGGAGGTTCAACATAATAGATGTTGATTTTAAAAATATCTCTAATGAGTCCTCCGGGAAGATTAATTTTCTACACTCTTGTGCAAGGGCCCATAACTTAACTCTGAATCTTCAGAAAGCATTGGAGCTATTCACACAGGGTGAAGAGACTGAAGCTTTTCAAATTCTGGATTGAGGGGATCTATGATAATCATAAGTCTTCTCAATACATTAAGGCTTTGTGCTACCTAGGTAAAACCACTGAGGGAGAAATAGATAAAGGGCTATATTTAATAAGCCCAATATTAAATGATGGATCTAATAGTTATGATTTTAGGTATTACTTTCTTACTTTAATCTCAGAATGGGAAATTATTCCAAACCCATTCTTAGGACAGACTAAGAGAGAATTATGTAAGTATGAAGAGCATAACTGGGAGGTTGTACATGGGCCACCTTTCTTTAACTATCATGCTGATCAAGTCGATTGCCTTTGTTGCGATTCAACCAGAACAGTGACAGATTTCAGATTATGGGCAAGAGAAACTTTGTATATTCATAACTCTACTGAAGATTTTTTCTGATGAAGAAGGAGAGGGATGATATATTCATCAAGATTTTCTAATTTTCACTTTAGTACTAGATTTAAAATTTGCCAGCAATCCAAATTTCTTGTATTTTGTAAGGCAGCTTGGTAGTGTTAATGAAATTTGATCTTTTATCTTTTAGTCACTTTACGAACAAATGTTTTTCTCTGAATTTTATGTTTTTCTCCTTCTTCTTTTCAAACAGAAATGTTAGAATTCCTCAACTCTTGGAAACTCAATTAATTGACTTACCTACTGAGTTGTTGGGAGACATTCTGTCAATATTGGGAAAGGATAGCGTGATAGAACTTCTTGGAGTCTCAGAGACATCCACACTGAGTTCCTTGCAACAAGCAAATCACCGCTAGCTTTAAGAGAGTTAATTTGGAAACTTGTGTGAGGTGGAGAGAAAATGTTTACTCCAGTAACCAGGAGAGATTCATCAAAGAATGTCAGAATGCAGGAAATTACATGTTTAATCTTGAACCTGCACTCGTAGCATTTGTTGATAATCATGATGAGAAAAGAGCTTATGAACTTTTAAAGCCTGGTTTAGATGACAAACACCAACCCTCTGCCTTCATAAGCTGTCTCCTGCTTCTCTCTAAGCAAGATCAAAAATTTGATGAAGAAGGGATTCAGCTAATCAAGTCTGCAACTCAGGATGCTTTTGACTTAGCTTTTCTTAAGATTAGTGTTCTCCACTGGTTTCTTTATTGTGATAAATTTCCAAATCCTTTCCTTGCTCAAGAGGAAAGGACTTTTTGTAAAAGTCATTCTCTTATTGAGCGTCAACTGCTACCTTTGCATGCTAGGCTAGAATGCATACCTTGTGAATTATTTGACATAGTCAGGCAGTTCAGAAGAGCAACTGGTGAGGAGGGAATATTTTTGGAATGGGAAGAGCAGTAGGACAATGAGGAGGAAGAACAAGATGAAGTTGAGTTGCTGGATTTGGAATAATTTTACTATTAAGCAATCCACTTTTCCTTTCGCTTGTAATCTTTTGTGTTTTCCTTCTTGAACAATGAATTCCCTTTATGTTTCAAGTTTGTGCATTCCTTGTATTTCAATGATTTTCGTTCCTTATCTTTTAATTAAATTTTTACTACTGTTTTTAATCCTGCTCAGCTTTGAAATTGGAAGCTCCTCAAAGCAACCAAGGACTTCAACGAAGGAATCTGGATCAGGGGAAACTCAGATCACAGATCTTCCTTATGAGATTCTTGGGAACATTTTGTCGAGGCTGGTATTTGATCACCTTGAAACTGTTTTCAACTGCAAACTAGTATGCAAGGAATTAGATGAAGCCATCCACCACCCTTTAGTTTTGAAGAGAGCTAATCTTGAAGATTTCTCTATGTGGGGATGGGCAACTTTTGACCAAACAAAGGTAGACTTCCTTGAAAGTTGCAGAAATGCAGGGAATTGGATGTTCCAATTGGAAGAGGCATTGCGCCTGTTCGTCCGAATTAAGAATGAACAAGCAACATTTGATCTCTTGAAGCCTGCCATCACTGATAATCATCAACCATCCATTTACATAAAAGCACTTATGCTTTTGAGTAAGGATGATGTTGAAGAGCAGGAGAAAGGAATTTGGCTTTTTGCAACTCTTTGCAAGAATAGGCGAAGGCTGAAAGATATCCAGCTCCAAGTCAGGGGATGGCTATCAAATGAGAATGAATTTATTTCACCATTTCAGGGGCAGCCTAAGAAAATGTTTTGCAACCTTCGAAACTGTTATGATAATAATCATAGTTGTTCAAGGAACTTTTATGGAGTTACCACAATTTATTGTATGAGGTGTCTAGTCACTGAGATTGTAATTTGTTCACCAAAAGTTCCTTTGATGGAGAAATTCCTCCCCTCTGATTAGCACCTGGGAGTTGAAGTAGTCGCTGAATTTTGTAATCTCCTGATACTTGCAAGAATTTGATGAATGATGTTTTGAAATGTGTTTTGTTTTGTCCATTCTCTCTCAATATTACTTTGGTACTATTTCCTTCCTTAAAGCAGATCTAATCAACATTTAAATTTTCACATTTAGAGCAAATCTCTAAATGTGAGTATGGTGATATCATGCAAAAATAAGTATAAAGAAGGAAGAATTGATATTATGTCCTCTTTTCACACCTTCACATTTAGAGCAAAACTCTAAATGTGAGGATGGTGAATTTGATTTAATCAGTTTCTCTTAATTTATTTTAGGATCCATAAAATGACTTATGAAGAACTCAAGGCTCGAGGTGTTGAGTCGGACAAGAAGGAGCAATCATTTTGGAAAAGTAAGAGAACAATTGATATAGTGAAACAGATTCAGAAAAGTGGTGGATGGTTAGGAATGGAAATTTCACCTCCAATCTTTTATGTCAATCCATTGATGATTCAGCATATACCTGATAAAGAGAAGGAATCATTGAAGATTGATTTAGAAGAAGCATTCTGGGATAGAATGAGTAAATTCTGGGAAGATCAAATAATCAACCTCATTAATGATAAACATCTCCCCAACGAAATTAGACTTAAAAGACTTCTGGAAAGGGAGAAGAAATGTATGGCTGAATGGAACCAGGAATGTTATACAATCATTAACCCGAAGGATCAAATAGGATTGGAGTTGGATTACTTTGATCCTCAACCATTGCCCAAATATGTGAAACGACTTACTACATATTGTTATAAACTTCACGAAATTCGGAATGCTCGAGTTTATGGTCCTCAGCAGGCACTCCCTGCATACATGCCTCCAGCATTCTTGAATAAGAAGGGTCCGATTGAACAAAATTTCTTGACAAATCTGGCTTTGGATAGGATTATTGATGCTCGGATCAATTTGAGACATGCCCTTGAGCCTTATTTTCAGAAAGCTAAACAAGGCAAGATGGTATGGACAGATGTTCTTAGAACCATTCAGGAAGCTAGGAATAGCTGGATCAAACATATGAATGAATGGGCTAAAGGAGAGAATCTTAAGAAAAGAATCCTTAGACCAGGTTTAGAAAGGAAACCTGATGAAGAGTTTCCACAAGAGAATTTTGCTGATTTAATGCCTGAACAGAAGGCATGGGTTAAAGATGCAGAAGAGAGAGAAGCTGAGAGATCAGGGAAGAACATGAAGCAGAGATCAGATGCAAAACAGACACCACAGAACATAGTCAGGAATATATTAAAAGAGTCTGTTATTAAGGAAGGACTGGAACCTACAAAGAATTTCAGGAAGATTTCAGCCCCAGCAATAACACCAGTGGATGCAGATCTTCTCATTACAGATAGACGAAATAAGATCATGAAGAGATTACCTCCACCTCTCCAGCAAGAAGTTCATGAACTTGTTGAGGATAGGAAAAAGGAATTCATACAGAAGTATATGCGATATGACAGTATGTGCAGAGAAAATGCATATAAGGAACATAGAGTTTATACTGATCAGGCACAAGGAAGGATTCAGCAGGTAATCATTGATGATTGGGATGCATGGAATGAGAAGTATCTGAAAAGAAAGGGAATGAACATGATACTCAAAGGTTGGGGTAAAGACTTCCATATGAAGAAAGAACCTGAAGAGGTTAGCACAGATGATGATCTTCAGGCTTTTGTTGATGAAACTAACAAAGACTGGAAAAAGAGAGATCAAGAATGGGAAGAATTTATTCAAGCTGAAAAACAAAAGGAGAAGGGTAAGAAGAAAGTATCCACCCGAAAGAGAAAGCCAGTTACTCCTAATTCAAGTTCTTCAGATGAAGCACCTCTCGTCCTACAAAAAAGAGGAAGTAGGAGTAAAGTAAAGGAACAAGAAGTTAGAAAGACTAGTCAACCCTCTAAGAAGAGAAAACACAAAAATGAAGTAACACTCAAGGAGGATATGGATTCAAAAGGAGGAACTCCAGAAACAAGGAATTTGATGGATGAAAATAAAGAGTTATTACAACCATCTCAGGAAAAGAAGGAAGTTGTTATTTACAAAAGAAAGGGAAAGTTGCACTCTAAACAGAAAGAACCCTCTCTTGAAAAGGTAGTACAGTCAGAAACTGTTCTTGAGGAGGAAAATCAACAAGGAAAAGAGCCTGAGAAACCTGTTAAGAAGCACAGAATAAAGATGATGGCTAGGAAGTCAAGGTATGTGATAATGGCCAGAAATGACCATTATTTTCAATCCATTTCCGTGTCTAAAACGGGCATTTGATCGCATTCCGGTCTTATATCAAATAAGAAAGCAGATGAATTGGACTGATTTATGCATAATTGTAAAAATATTGAGCTGGTATGAAAAATGCATAAATATGTAATTTTATTACACATTTATGTTAGAAAAATCCAAAAACATGAGAAAAAGAAAAGAAAAGAAAAAGGAATCAAAAAGATGGGAAAAGAGAGAAAAACCCACAAAAATACATGTTCCGGCCCATCAGGCCCAATAAGGTGAACCAGTCGCGAGACTGGCATCCTGGCGCTATCCATGGTCCCGCGATAGGGGGCAGGCTAGCGCCACAATGATGAAACGCAAAGGAACCAGTCCTGGGACATCCTGTCGCTAGGTCCGTGGCGCGAGACCATGGCTAGCGACACAGGAGGGTTCCGCGCCACACCAGCATGATGAAGAAGAAACTGACCCCAGACCCCTGTCGCTAGCCCCGTGGCGCGATCCATGGTCTCGCGACAGGAGTATGGCTAGCGACACAGAGTTGAAGACCAGACCCAGTCGAGAAGCTTTGCAGCATAATGCCTCAGTTCGCGCCACATCACGTGATCCGCGACATGGCTGAGATGTGTGTGATGACTTGCGACACGGGCCCCAGATCAAGGCCCATGGGCCTAGGGTTTCACTTCTATAAATATGAGGTGATTCCTTTGAGCTGAGGGTGAGAAATTTGATTCCCTTGAAGACACAATTTGGAGAATCTCTCTAGGTAGTTCTTAGTTTAGGTTTATTTTTTTTTTTGTATTATTTAATTTTTGCAGTAAGCTTAGTTCAGATCAGCTTTGATCTATGTTCTTGTTTTAAATAGCATAAGTAGCCACTGTTCACAGTTTTATTTTTGTTGATAAGCTTGATTTTAGGGTTTGTATTACCCAAATGATGGGTATTAACAAACTATTTAATAAAATGGGAAAATATTCATTCAATGTGTCCCAAAACCATGAAATGGGTTTCACAACCCATGGATTACTGCTTTTATTTTTCTTTTAGGGTCATTTGACCCCCATTTCCTTGTTATTGTGCTTACTGTTTTCTTCTATTGAGGATAGCATGCATGTTTTGTGTGTGATCAAACCCTAGATTAGGATTATGCTTTTTTTTTTTAAATATTGTTTCAGGTAGATTTATTTTTGTTTAAGCATGCTCTTGTAGATTTTGAATTTTGTTGGGTTATTTTAGCTTAGAAATGCTTTTTAATCTGAAATATGGTGGGATCACGCTGTTTGCATGCCGTTGTTCACTTTTACCTTTACTGACCCGTGTCCTGAACCATCCATGTCGCTAACCTCTTCCTGTCGCGAGATCACGTCTAGCGACAGGAAGGCTGTCCCGCGACATGGGTGTCCAGGGGCACTTATCCTAATATTCTGAAATCCCTAGTCGCGAGGCACTTCTGTCGCGGACCCACGGTACGCGACACAAACCCTGCTTAGCAACCAGGGACCCAAATCCCTTTTATTTTCTTTTGCATGGCTCCTGTCGCGGAACACTCCTGTCGCGGACCCATGGTCCGCGACACAATTTTTGCTCCGAGACAGGGAATTATGCCTTGCATTTTCATTTTGAAAACCCAGTCGCTAGACATCCTGTCGCGGACCCACGGTCCGCGACACAACTCCAGACTAGCGACTAGGAATCAAACACTTAGAAATTTCCAGAGAAATCTTGTGTCGCTAAACACCTGTCGCAGACCCACGGTCCGCGACACAACTTTTGCTTAGCGACACAGGATGAAACTCTGCCAAAATTTCTGGAAATCTGTCGAGGTACCCATGTCGCGGACCTAGGCCCCTGACACAATATATGGTATCTGGACAGAATCCTCCTCCCTATTTCAATTCCAAAATTCTAATCTTCCACCCTCCATTATATTGCAAAACTCACATCTGAATCCCACAGATTAAGATGTAACACCCTAGAATTGCAATATAAGGCGTTATGCTGCCAAAATTTTGATTCTCCATTCCCCACCCATTAATTAATTGAACCCTCTAGTCATTAATGATTGATGATTCTAATTAGCAATAATTAAATCACTAATTGTTGTAATTAGAGGACCTTTGTTCAATTGTCATTAAAACATGTTTCTATAAACAAAATCATGATGTCTTAAACAGATAATCCGGACTGTAATTAATTATGGTAGGAGGGATTATTTAAGCCATCAATTATGGATTGACTCCATTAACTTGCATGAGAAACCAATGTCTTTCATGCAAGTTCTTCTCTTTATTTCATTTTATTTTGTCTTTTGCGTAGTGTGTGTAACAATTAGTAAGGAATACATCAGACTAATGTTGGCGGGTATTCCCTCACGGATAAACTAGCTCGTGGTCTGTATATTAATTACTAGATGTTATTTTGCATGATCCGGATAGTGGTCGGTGGAAGCCTTGGCGGTTTGTCCATCCGGGATTATAATAGTTGCTCAGCTGATTCCTATCCGGATACAGTTTTATTTTAATTATCTTAATTTCCAAACCCAAATTCCAATCTGTAATAAAACTCTGTTAATGTCTGTCAACATTAGCAGATAAGTGTTGCAGAGAGGAGGCATGTAGGTTTTTCTCTGAATTCACAGACAGTAGGGGGCCCAACTGGTAGCGACACTGCCATTTTAGGGTTTCTCTTGTCTAGATTCGCTTCACCCGAGTAATTGGGAAATTGGACGGTAGATGTTTACAGTTCACCCGATTATTCTGCCATTATTTTGGTCTCCTGACCACATCATATCTGTGTTCCACCGTCTGTCTAGACCCACATCTATATTTTGGGTTAATTAATTTTACACTTCCCTATATCCTTATGCATGCTATTATTATGTAATCGTTGTGATCTATAATATTTTGGGATCCTTCCCTTGGACAATAGAAGTCTAGATCTTAAATAGATAATGCATATTAAATTTCCAATAAAAACTTCCTTTATAAAATCCGGATCTGAGTAAGGGATAAATTCTTCAGTTATGACTAATTCATATTCTGTCAAGGGTTGATTTTGGGAAATTAGAAGCAGAGTCAGCGATTAGGTCTCATCTAGACTGAAAGGATCTGTGTTTTAACTGAAAATCTAGTACCTGTTTAGGGAATGATTTTCAAATCTATTATTTTCCAAAATTGCTGTGTATTGGGAATTTAGTCTTAATTAACACACCGAGATGGGATCCACTTGGATTCAAATACAGTGTGTTAGATAATTCTAGAGGAACAATACATAGGCCTTGGTTATTTTCTAAGATAGGGTTGAGTATTCTTTCAACTGCTATCCTCTTCTGCCAGAGCCTACTTTTGAGTCCTGAGTGAGTGCATCCGGAACGAACTAATTTATTAGTTCGTTTCATTAGTTTGTATCTCATAACCACCCAACGGGAAGTGAACACTGCGAGCGGTTCACCGAGAATAGGGAATTCTTGATCCACATCCGGTCATTTTGACTGGGGGCTTTCTTTTACTACTAGGGTCAAACTTTCAAAAACCTCCGAGTGATAGGATTTTAAATGCTTTCTTTATCGCTTTCTTTTAAATGCTTTCGTTAGAGGTCACTCGGTTGTATTGAGAGTTGTGTAACTGCTACTAGGATTGATAGTTAAGGGATAGTTTAGGGCTTAATTAGAATCTTTGGGTGTGACATGGGAGAATGATAGTAGTACTTGGCATGTCAATAAATGATTTGTCAGGTGTTGCTTAACCACCACAGATGAAGTAACATACCCAGGCCAGGGCAGTTACAAATCTGTGGTATCTTAGAATCTGCAATCTTAAGAACATGTAAACTCACGCTGTAAGTACCTGTCTGTTAAAGGGAACGCAGTATTGAGGGCATGAGAATTCGCTATCTGATAGAATTATCCCAAGCAAAGGTCTGTGTGTAAAAATGGAAGTTTAATACTGCCTTATCTGAATCTTGTCCAATTTTTATTCTTTTCTTCCTGTCCCTTCTGTCTGCATTATGATTCAGCTTCATAGCTGGCATAGTGTAAATTTTCACTGCTTTCATAGATAGTGTTTGTCGCATTTTTAGAGTAACTTTACCTGCTTTCTAGAATAGAACTTTTTGGCTTTGTAGAATAGATTCAAGTGCTTTCGTAATCTAGTTTAAATCCAGTCAGTAGATGATTAATCACTTTTCAAACCCATTGGAGCAATACGAATGGAAAATCTAGTAAAACGACGTGGGCCCTGCTTCTATCGCAACGATCCGGTCTTACTATAAATTACTGCAATTTTTGACACCGTGCGCTTTCGGGGGCACAGTTTCTTAACACGAGTAAATAAAAACGTGACAACCTATAAATATATCCCTAATCCCAACTCCGCCTTCTTAAATTGGTTTCATTAAATGAAATTGAAAACCAGGGTTATTGTTTTTCAGAAAATACTCATATAATGGGAAATGTGTTAAAAGTTTCATGGCAAAGGATCTTCATGACACGAAATTATGATAAATTTCATGATGCTTATGGCCTGGGACCTTCAGTGTGACAGACTGAAGGCCAAGATTACACTATTTATCCCGGTTGCACCGTGAAAGTTGTCAAAAGTTTCATGCCAGGGAGGTCCACAGCGCCGTTTGAAATCAAAGTTTCCCAAATGAGTAATAAAAAAGTGAAATATATCCTTAAACCCCTTTCCCATGAATCATAACTCTTTTCATTTAATAAATTTAACCTGAGATATTTTAGAAAATACTCGTATTAATGAAACTTGTCAAAAGTTTCATGGCGCCGTTGCCGGGGAGGATGCAGCGCCGTTTTATTAGAGAATTACATTCCTCATTGCTCCTAGTTAGCTTATACTTATAACTATAAATATTCACCCCAAAACCGATTCTAACCTGGGGAATGTGCAGGTACTGTCATAGTTAAGACCTCTGTTCTATGCAAAAGAGGAAGGAGACTCCAGCCGAGATCCCGTTCAACGCAGAGATTGAGAAAACAACTCGTCGTCTGAGGGCGGAAGCTAGACAAAGAAAGGAACGGGAAAGACAAGCTATCCTCTCTCCGAGCACAAGCAGTGACATCTCAGACATGGCGGATAACCATGGCAATCCCCCAAACATTCCACTTAACCCACCACTCCAAAATATCCAAGAGGATCCAGAAGACGTTGACGTTGAGAACTTGGAGAATCCCCCAAATCTCGAGCAGCAACCCTTCGAGATGCCTCAACCCAACCCAAACCACCAAAACCCCCAAAACAACCCACTTAACCAGAATAACCCTAATAACCAAAATTTTCAGAATCCTCAATTTCCAGACCCCCAGTTCAACCAAAACCAGAATCATCCTAACCCTAACGATTTCAATGATCCCAGAAATCACTATCCGAATCAGAATTTTTACCCACAGCAATACCAAGGAGGGCCAGGGAACAATCAACAGGCAGCCGCAGCTGACTATATGCAGCCCATTCTCGAACCATATTTGAACATTCCTGGACAAGCTCCATTCTTGGCCAGGAATTTCGAATTGAAGCCGGCCCTCATCAATCTTGTTCAGAGCAACCAGTTCGCAGGAGCAAATCATGAAGATCCGCATGATCATTTGCAAACATTCTTGGAGCTATGTGACACCATTAAAAACCAGAATGTGTCTGCTAACACCATTCGATTGAGGCTGTTTCCTTTCTCTCTGACTAGCGGGGCGAGAACATGGTACAAATCATTGCCCGTGAATCAGAAGTCTGCATGGGAAGACGTGATCAGAAACTTCTTGACAAAGTACTTCCCGGAATCCAAGGTGGATGAATGTCGCTCTAAGATTGCAGAATTCAAGATGAAACCAGACGAATCCCTGTATGATGCAAAGGAACGGTTCTTCAACCTGCTCAGGAAATGTCCCCAGCATGGTTTCCATGAGTGGGAGAAATTGAGAAAGTTCTATAGCGGTTTGACCCCAGCATGGAAGAACATGCTTGATGCTGCCGGCGGTCAACACCTGCTATACATCCCCATGGACCAAGCTTGGGCCAAGATTGAGGCAATGAGTGTAAACAGAACTGTACTTTCTGATGATGTTAATTCCCCTCCCCCTCGTGGTTTATGTGTTGTAGGTACAGCAGGGAAATCTGAATTGGACAAACTGAAAGACCAAGTGGCCGTCTTGGCCTTGAATCAGGAAGCTGGGAGCTCTACACAGGCTCAAAATGCTGAAGCTGTTTGCGGGACTTGCCAAGGCCCGCATCCCACCGAGTCATGTCAGCAAGTGGCGAATGAAAGCTGTAACTATGCAGGCGGATTCCAAAACCGGCACCCGAACCTTTCATATTCCAACAACAATGCTTTGAATTCCCACCTGTTGACCCAGCCTCAACAGTTCAATCAACCAAGGCCTCAATATTTTAACCCAGGTTTTCAGCCTCAGATTCTAGCTAGGCCACCTCAAAACCAAAATTTCCAAAACTTTCAGCAGCCACAGAATCAGTTTGGTCAAAACCAAGGTCAGAACCAGAATTGGAACCAGAACCAGCAGAAACCCCCTTCCAGATTAGAGACCCTCATGACTGACTTCATTACCAGTCAAAAGGAAATTAACTCTCAGTTGCAGTCCTCTATCCGGAATGTGGAGACGCAGGTTACGCAAATGGCCAAGGAAATGCAGAAAAGAGACCAAGGAACTCTGCCTAGCGCTGCTGAGAAAAATCCTCAGTGTAAGGCCATCACACTGAAATCTGGCAAAATTCTGGAAGGACCCAAGGGCAAGGAGAAACTGGTACAAGGAAATGAACTGGAAAGCGACATTGAGGAGAGTGAAAAGGAAGCAATGGATGAACAGAAGGAAGCCGAACCGCAGACTGACGCTGCAAAAGGAACGGCAGAAACAGAAAACGGTAATGGTGAAGGTACAACCACTAACCAACTGCCACCAAAACATGATAACAAAAACAAGTTCATGCCTAGGGTTCCTTACCCGGCTAGACTTAAAAATCAAGAACAGGACCTTAAATTTGAAAAATTTCTGAAAAGACTGCAAAAAGTAGAAATAACTATTCATCTCATCGAAATGATAGCTGAGATGCCAGCATACGCTAAATTTCTGAAAGAATTAGTTTCAGGAAAGAGGAGAATTGAGCAGGAAGAACTGGTAGTTCTTAACAATACATGCAGTGCTATCATCCAGCGCAAGCTTCCGGAAAAGCAAGAAGATCCAGGCTGTTGCATGTTGCCGATTCAAATCGGGAAAGTCAAAGCAGGAAAGGGCCTCTGTGATCTTGGTTCTAGCATCAATGTTATGCCTTTGGCAATGGTGCGGCGCCTCAAGCTGGGACGCATCGAGCCAATCAAGATGAGACTCCAATTGGCAGACAGATCCATCACAAAGCCTGTCGGCATCCTCAAGGACATCATAGTGAAGACTGGGAACATCTTATTCCCAGTTGATTTTGTGATACTAGACATGGAGGAGGATCTGGACATGCCATTGATCTTGGGGAGACCATTCCTTGCAACAGGCGGAGCACTTATAGATGCAAAAGTTGGACGAGTAACACTGCGAGTCGATGAGGAAGAAGTTACATTTGACATGGCACAGTTACAGAAATACCCAGATGACGGGTTCTGTTCATCAAAATCTGTAATAGTTAGGAGTGAGGAGAGAGAGCTTGACTCTGGATTTGATCATGAAATGATGCTGGATGAGATTTCAAAGCAGGTACTGAAGCCTGCTGGCGTGGAACACCAAGGATGCAAGGCCGTTCACTTTGCCGATCCCGAAACAGGGGATTTGGAGGAGTTTGACGGCGCAGACTTCCATGACGACGCCAATCAAGAGGAGGCGGATCCTGTTCTGATGCAGGGTCCGGAAGGTAAAATTGATCTTCTCCCATCTAATTCTCGCAAATTACTCCCTTCCGTTGAATGCCCACCAGAGCTCGAACTTAAAACATTACCCGATCATCTCAAGTACGCGTTTCTCGCAGAACATAAAAAATTACCTGTGATCGTTTCGGCTAAGCTCTCCCAAGAGCATGAAAATGCTCTGGTGGCCATTCTTAAAACTTATGTGCGTGCAATCGGTTGGACCATTTCTGATATCAAAGGAATAAGCCCTTCTGTTTGTATGCACAGGATTTTAATGGAGGAGAATTTCAAGGCCTCTCGCCAGCCCCAACGAAGATTGAACCCACCCATGCAAGAAGTGGTAAGAAAGGAAGTGATCAAGCTGTTAGACGCCGGTATTATATACCCGATTTCTGATAGCAAATGGGTCAGTCCTGTGCAGGTTGTTCCGAAGCGGGGTGGGATGTGCATTACGCAGAATGAACAAGGGGAGGAAATTGCCACACGCCCAGTCACCGGATGGAGAGTCTGCATAGACTACCGGAAGTTGAACGAGGCAACTCGCAAGGACCATTTCCCTTTACCTTTTATCGATCAAATGTTGGAACGATTGGCGGGAAGGGCATTTTATTGTTTTTTAGATGGCTATTCTGGATACAATCAAATAGTGATCGTCAGTGAGGATCACGAAAAAACTACTTTTACTTGCTCTTATGGCACTTTTTCCTATAGGCGCATGCCTTTTGGTCTTTGCAATGCACCAGCTACTTTTCAAAGATGCATGATGTCTATATTCTCTGAATTTATCGAAAAATGCATTGAGGTCTTCATGGATGACTTCTCTGTATATGGAGATACGTTTGATGGATGTTTGACTAATCTTGCTAAGATTTTAAAGAGGTGTGAGGACACTAACTTGGTTTTAAACTGGGAAAAGTGTCATTTTATGGTCACTGAGGGTATAGTGTTAGGTCATCGCATTTCTCGTGCAGGCTTTGAAGTTGATCCAGCCAAAGTGTCCATCATTTCCAATCTCCCTCTTCCTAACTCGATCAAATCAGTTAGGAGCTTCTTAGGGCATGCCGGTTTTTACCGGAGGTTCATTAAGGATTTCTCAAAAATTGCCAAGCCGCTCACTAACTTACTTTGTAAAGAAAACCCCTTCTTAATAAATGAAGCGTGTGTCCAAGCCTTTGACACGCTCAAGAAGATGTTGGTTTCTGCACCGATAGTACAACCACCCGACTGGTCAATACCTTTCGAGGTAATGTGTGATGCTAGTGGTCTCGCTGTAGGTGCAGTTCTTGGACAACATAAGGATGGGAGACACTGCGTAATTCATTACGCAAGTCATGCCCTGAATGAGGCCCAAGTTAACTACACCACAACGGAGAAAGAGATGTATGCTGTAATCTTCGCGTTCGATAAATTCAGACAGTACCTTATAGGTACGAAGACTATAGTATACACTGATCACTCTGCATTGAGATACTTGTTTAGCAAACAAGATGCAAAACATCGATTAATCAGGTGGGTACTTCTGTTGCAAGAATTCGACATCATAATAAAAGATAGGCGAGGTCGAGATAATGGTGCTGCTGACCACTTATCTCGATTAGATAATGATAAAAAGGAAAAAGCCGTTAATGAAGAATTTCCGGACGAACAGTTGTTCGCATTGCATCTGCATAATCAAGCTTGTCCATGGTTTTCCGACATCGCTAACTTCTTGGCATGCGGAATAACCCCACAGTTTTCGAACTATCATCAGAAGAATAAGTTCAAACGAGAAGTATTAAGTTACTTCTGGGAAGAACCTTATCTCTTCAAACACTGCGCCGATTCAATAATCAGGCGATGTGTGACTGAGCATGAAGCCTATCAAATTGTCAGAAAATGCCATGAATCAGAATACGGAGGTCACCATGGTCCCGCTCGAACGGCCCACAAGGTCCTCGAATGTGGATTTTATTGGCCTCACATCTATGAGGATTGCAGGACATTTGTGAAAGGTTGCGACAAATGCCAAAGATTAGGAAACCTCTCCAAGAGGGATGAGATGCCTCAAAAGGGAATTCTCACACTTGAGATTTTCGATGTATGGGGCATTGACTTCATGGGACCGTTTCCGCCATCTGGTGGAAACTACTATATCTTGGTAGCTGTCGATTACGTGTCCAAATGGGTTGAGGCTGTCGCATTACCGACCAATGATGGTAGCCAAGTCATCAAGTTCCTCAAGAACAACATTTTTAGTCGATTTGGCATACCTAGGGTGGTGATATCTGATGGAGGAACACACTTTATTAATAAAGCTTTTGAAACTTTAATGAGTAAAAATGGGATCCTCCATAAGATAGGCACGCCTTATCATCCCCAGACTAGTGGTCAAGTCGAAGTATCCAACCGCGAAATCAAACATATACTCGAAGCCACAGTCGGGATAACCCGTAAGGATTGGGCACGTAAGCTCAATGATGCTCTATGGGAATATCGCACAGCATTTAAGACTCCCATCGGGATGTCCCCTTACAGACTTGTCTTCGGAAAAGCCTGTCATTTGCCTGTAGAGTTAGAGCATAAAGCTTACTGGGCCGTTAGAACGCTTAACTTCGATCCGAAAGTTGCTCAGAGCAAACGCAAGTTGGACCTCAATGAAATTGAGGAAATACGAGCATTAGCTTATGAAAGCTCTCGAATTTATAAGGAGCGGACCCAGAAGTTGCACGATCGCAGGATTAAGCCTAAGCATTTTTATGTTGGTCAAAATGTGTTATTATTCAACTCTAGGTTGAAGCTGTTCCCTGGGAAGCTTAAATCCAGATGGGAAGGACCACATGAAGTGCTAGAAGTGTTTCAAAATGGAGCCGTCAGGATCCGAACTGACAAGGGCAACATAGTGGTGAATGGACATCGGTTAAAGGAATACCTCGGACAGTTCGATCCGGAGAGAGAAAGCCAAGCAGTGGCAGACCCGGCTTACACCCAATAAGAAACAGCATTAAAAACAAAAATCTTTCATTTTATATATACATACATGTAGTATATTATTTCATAACAAGAAAGTACCCAAAAATTAATTACACATTTAGAGTACTAAGACTCTAAATGTGAGGATGTTGATATTTGGAGAAAATCTAACGCATTTTAATTATCTGTCTTGCAGAAAGAACGGAACCATCAAAAAGAGGAACAATGGAGCAACACGGAAAACCAGGTTCTTGGTTGGATTAATTCCATGAATTTAAGAAAATATTCCCGGAAATTAAAGCAATTTAAATCCGGAATAATTTTTGCAAACAAATGGAATTAACCCAACCTAATTTTTACAAGCAGATTTTACTTTAATGTCAGCCCAGTGCGTTTTTGAATAATTGGACTGAATTTATTGAGGCCCAAATCAAATAAAATGAACTCAAGCCCAACATCACACTCGGGCCCAGTTCACAAAAATTTGAAAATTCAAAAAAAAAAAAAAAAGAAGAAGATTTTTGTGTCGCTAAACCCCTTCTGTGTCGCGGGACCACGTCTAGCGCCAGAAGAAGGGTAGCGACACAACTCTCTAATACAGTGAGATCCCTGTAACCGTGTCGCAAGACCATGCCCCGCGCCTAGGCCTGGCTAGCGACACGCACTCTCATCTGTCTCTAATTCCCTCTGTCGCTGTCGCGGAATCCGTGTCGCGGGGCATGGTCTCGCGCCCGGTCTTCCATTCCGCGACACGTTTCCCCCGTTGACTTTATTTCTTCACTGAAATCAGTCGCTATACCCCTGGCGCGAGGCATGGCCTCGCGACCGGACTCCACTCCCGCGACATGTCTAATGTCGCTATGCCCTGGTCGAGGAACCCTGCTCCGCGACACGGTCTGGGTTCCGCGACCAGCTTTTTCAGTATTTATAACCCCCCCCCACCTCTTTTCCCTGCGCTCACGTCAGTTTCATCCTGCCTTCATCTTTTCATCTCCCCTTTCTCATTCTCTGCTCTCCCGAACGAACACCACCGTGTTCTTCGCACTCAACCATCTCTTTTTCAAGGGGAAACTATGGACCGATTTTACAGGATGCTTCCAAATCTAGGACCCCTACCCAGACCTGAACCACGGAGGGCAGGGTAGAAGCTCCATTTTTCCCCCCCTGTTCATAACTCCCTCGTTTCTTTCCTTGCTCTTCTGTCTCTCTACTTTGATTTTTGAGAGTCAGGATGCGGTTTGTGTGTATGCATTTTTGTTTTCAGTTTTTGAGGTTTTGAGTGTTCTCGGTCGCAAGCATTGTTTTGAGACCTTTGTGGATCCTTACAAAACCCATTTCAAAACTGTCATGAGTAAAATTTCGGGAAAGTTTAAAACTCAAGAAAACAAACTGATGAATGTTGAGGTGTTGTTTTGAACACCATGATATTATTGGTCTTTATTCTTGAGTTTAGAGTTTATGTTTAGTGCCTGATTTCCTTTCCTGTGTAGTGTGTGCTTTTGAAATAAATGTTTCTGAGTGTTATCTTGGAACATTAAGATGGAAAGATCTTTTTGGCATATTTGTTCCCACATGTTACAACCTTGTGGGAATAAATGTTTGTTTATTTATGGAAACATAGTACAAACACCCAATGAGAGCTTCCACTTTTTAATAAAGGTGACCTTATGAAAAAGACAAAAAAGAGTTTAGATTTAATGTTTGACTTATGTTCTTTTTGTTCCCAATGGAACTGCAGTGTGAGTAAATAGCAGCATCTTTGTCACCCAACTGCTATTCTTTTCAAAATTCAAAATGGGACCACTCACATCCCACTTTCATTAAATAAAATAAGTCAACCCTTTAAAAAATTACAAATAGTGTTTGCAAATTTTTGGATGTTTTAACTGTCCAAGACAGTCCGGGCAGTCCAAAAATAGCAGATCCATGTCGCCACGCCTCCACTGCACATTCCAAAATTCGAGCATTCCACCTTCATCCATCCATCTCATCCCATTTTCAACAAGTGTCTCGGACTTGTTTAATAAAATTGGAAAATCAAACTTTTGGGCCCAATGGTCCATTAAAAATATATAGGAGCCCAATGACCCCTATCTTTCCATAAATCTATTTTACCCATGCTTTAAATTAAAATTCAAGTCAAGAACTTAATAATTTCACATTTAGAGCAAAACTCTAAATGTGAGGATGTTGGTTTCTAAACTTGAAAAATTTCTGAGAAAATTACATAAAAATTGGATTCATCACTTCTTATCTCTTCAGGGGCAATCTTCCAAACCCAGACCCAGTGCCCAAAGGAACCCAGCTGCTGGACCTACCGTTAGAGCTTCTAGGAGAAATTCTCTCCCGAATCGGGGAGGATGAAATGAAGGAAGTGTTCAGAGCTAGGAGAACTTGCACGAAGCTGAGAGACGCAGGAACCCTCGCCATCGTTTACAGGCGATGCGAGCTGGATGCGGCTAGGGTGAGGCGCTGGCAGGAGGGGATACAGAGGCAAAAAGAGAGGTTTCTGAACACGTGCACCGAGGCTGGAAACTTCATCCTCCGAATTATTCCAGCACTCCAAGCATTTGTAGAAGGGGATGAAGGGCAAGCCTGCGAATGGCTACGGCCAGGCATAGAGGACAATCACAAAGTGTCAATCCTCACCCGTGGACTGATGCTCATGAGCAAGATGGATGAAAGCCAGGTCAATCAAGGGATCGCAATGATCGAGAGGATGGTGACCAACCAAGAAGTCTTCACCTACACATCCACCAACACCCTCGCGTGGATGGCAGACAATCATGCTCCCTACTTGTTTGCAGGACAACCACCCCGAGTTTTCTGCAGAAGGAGGCATGCACCCCTGAGAAACCGCGACTGGTGCCTGCGTTGTGAGCTGACCAGCTATGTCCACTGGCTCAGATACATGTTCTGAGAAAAGGAAGAAGGAGAGATGAATCCTAGTATGCCCTAGTTCCTTTTTATGCCCTAGTATTGGTATTATATAAGGGGTTTCCTCTTTTGCATGCAGGTTTGCACTAACTGCATAGGAATTCCTTAAAATTAATGTAATTTACTGCTTTCCACAAAATTGAACTCAAGATTGAGATCTGCAACAATCTTTAATTGCTTCTCTGAAAAGATGTCTGACAGTCCAAGATGAATAAGTGACTGTCAGACCAAAAATATGCTGTTGACATGCCCCGTATGTCAGCAGTGCCTCCTTACTGCTTTAAATTAAATAACCAGCAAAAATGTGCATAAACCAGCTCTAAATTCACATGTTGAATTTAGGCTTATGATTAAATTTTCAAACTTTTAAATTGGGATAATATAATTGAGGACATGCATGAAATGAATTCCTAAGGTTTTGAGCTATAAAAATTTAATGATGCGATCAGCTTATTGGGTAATAAATCTGCATGTTAGAGATCTCGATTGAATAAATTGTTAGAATTAAGCTTTGATTAAACTTGAGAACACTGTATGACATGAATCAATCTAACCTTGTGAGATTTGAGCCATGAGTCATTTTTACTCATTCATTTTCTTTGATGTGTGAATCATTTTGATTAAAGGAAACTAGAACTTACAATTGGGACCGATTCAAGACCATGCCATATTCCCGAAATCGAGCATATGATCGAGGCACTTAGAAAACCCAAAATTTTTGGCCTTCTTTTGAAATCCAAACCCAAAAATATTTTCCCTTTAGGATTAACCAATTTGAACCTTAAGCCTAATTTTTCTTTGAAGCCCACTATACTATTCACAGCCTTCTAAAAAGACCAAGAAATTCAAACCCAAGTGTGCAATGATAAATTCTATCAAAGGCATTAAACTTATGATCATCAATCCATATTAATCGGTATGTTATAAACCGATTCAAAAAAAAAAAGTTGAATTCCATTCAACACAAATAAATTGCAAATGACAAAGCAAATTAGACATAGTCTAATGTCATGCAATAGAAAAGAAAAGCAAAAGAAAGAAAGACGAAATATATTGATGATCATAAATTTTAAATAAAAATATGCCAAGTTATGATGGAATTAAATTCTTGCCACTTCTTAGCCCAATAATTCCCTTTCCTACCTATGTCACAACCGTATGCCCCATTACAACCCTAAAATAAGACCTCGAGATTTCGATTTGAGGAAATGAGCCGGTGACGAGTTGGTCTAATTGCAAGCTTGTGTGATAATTTAATTAAAATTGATTTTGAGCGTTCATTATTAAACCCCAATTGAAAGTGAGTGAATTTTCCGATTCTCTTATAAGTGAGGCTCTGTTTCATTAAAAATGTTCATGTCATACCCTAATTCTCATCCTTAATCTTTGCATCTTTCAAACATGATATTCATGAATGGTTGATAATAATGTTTGATTTGTAGGCCCGATGTAGTGAGCAAGTACCATTTCATTAAACACTGCAATCAAGGGAACTTAATACGTGTAGTTTTTGGTTATCTTATCCCAATCCAAAAAGAATGTGATTTATGAAGCCACGAAAATGAATTGAATATGTAGAGTCCGTGTTCTTAGGAACATTGACTCTGACTGCTCGGGGACGATCAGTATTAAATGTGAGGATGTTGATAATGGCCAGAAATGACCATTATTTTCAATCCATTTCCTTGTCTAAAACGGGCATTTGATCGCATTCCGGTCTTATATCAAATAAGAAAGCAGATGAATTGGCCTGATTTATGCATAATTGTAAAAATATTGAGCTGATATGAAAAATGCATAAATATGTAATTTTATTACACATTTATGTTAGAAAAATCCAAAAACATAAGAAAAAGAAAAGAAAAGAAAAAGGAATCAAAAAGATGGGAAAAGAGAGAAAAACCTACAAAAATACATGTTCCGGCCCATCAGGCCCAATAAGGTGAACCAGTCGCGAGACTGGCATCCTGGCGCTATCCATGGTCCCGCGACAGGGGGCAGGCTAGCGCCACAATGATGAAACGCAAAGGAACCAGTCCTAGGACATCCTGTCGCTAGGTCCGTGGCGCGAGACCATGGCTAGCGACACAGGAGGGTTCCGCGCCACACCTGCATGATGAAGAAGAAACTGACCCCAGACCTCTGTCGCTAGCCCCGTGGCGCGATCCATGGTCTCGCGACAGGAGTATGGCTAGCGACACAGAGTTGTAGACCAGACCCAGTCGAGAAGCTTTGCAGCATAATGCCTCAGTTCGCGCCACATCACGTGATCCGCGACATGGCTGAGATGTGTGTGATGACTTGCGACACGGGCCCCAGATCAAGGCCCATGGGCCTAGGGTTTCACTTCTATAAATATGAGGTGATTCCTTTGAGCTGAGGGTGAGAAATTTGATTCCCTTGAAGACACAATTTGGAGAATCTCTCTAGGTAGTTCTTAGTTTAGGTTTATTTCTTTTTTTTGTATTATTTAATTTTTGCAGTAAGCTTAGTTTAGATCAGCTTTGATCTATGTTCTTGTTTTAAATAGCATAAGTAGCCACTGTTCACAGTTTTATTTTTGTTGATAAGCTTGATTTTAGGGTTTGTATTACCCAAATGATGGGTATTAACAAACTATTTAATAAAATGGGAAAATATTCATTCAATGTGTCCTAAAACCATGAAATGGGTTTCACAACCCATGGATTACTGCTTTTATTTTTCTTTTAGGGTCATTTGACCCCCATTTCCTTGTTATTGTGCTTACTGTTTTCTTCTATTGAGGATAGCATGCATGTTTCGTGTGTGATCAAACCCTAGATTAGGATTATGCTTTTTTTTAAATATTGTTTCAGGTGGATTTATTTTTGTTTAAGCATGCTCTTGTAGATTTTGAATTTTGTTGGGTTATTTTAGCTTAGAAATGCTTTTTAATCTGAAATACGGTGGGATCACGCTGTTTGCATGCCGCTGTTCACTTTTACCTTTACTGACTCGTGTCCTGAACCATCCATGTTGCTAACCTCTTCCTGTCGGGAGATCACGTCTAGCGACAGGAAGGCTGTCCCGCGACATGGGTGTCCAGGGGCACTTATCCTAATATTCTGAAATCCCTAGTCGCGAGGCACTTCTGTCGCGGACCCACGGTACGCGACACAAACCCTGCTTAGCAACCAGGGACCCAAATCCCTTTTATTTTCTTTTGCATGGCTCCTGTCGCGGAACACTCCTGTCGCGGACCCATGGTCCGCGACACAATTTTTGCTCCGAGACAGGGAATTATGCCTTGCATTTTCATTTTGAAAACCCAGTCGCTAGACATCCTGTCGCGGACCCACGGTCCGCGACACAACTCCAGACTAGCGACTAGGAATCAAACACTTAGAAATTTCCAGAGAAATCTTGTGTCGCTAAACACCTGTCGCAGACCCACGGTCCGCGACACAACTTTTGCTTAGCGACACAGGATGAAACTCTGCCAAAATTTCTGGAAATCTGTCGAGGTACCCATGTCGCGGACCTAGGCCCCTGACACAATATATGGTATCTGGACAGAATCCTCCTCCCTATTTAAATTCCAAAATTCTAATCTTCCACCCTCCATTATATTGCAAAACTCACATCTGAATCCCACGGATTAAGATGTAACACCCTAGAATTGCAATATAAGGCGTTATGCTGCCAAAATTTTGATTCTCCATTCCCCACCCATTAATTAATTGAACCCTCTAGTCATTAATGATTGATGATTCTAATTAGCAATTATTAAATCACTAATTGTTGTAATTAGAGGACCTTTGTTCAATTGTCATTAAAACATTTTTCTATAAACAAAATCATGATGTCTTAAACAGATAATCCGGACTG
Organism: Hygrophila difformis; assembly: GCA_030278955.1. NCBI lineage: Eukaryota > Viridiplantae > Streptophyta > Magnoliopsida > Lamiales > Acanthaceae > Hygrophila > Hygrophila difformis. Next base: position 16,893,990 of record JAOANR010000010.1, on the reverse strand, counting down.
TAATTAATTATGGTAGGAGGGATTATTTAAGCCATCAATTATGGATTGACTCCATTAACTTGCATGAGAAACCAATGTCTTTCATGCAAGTTCTTCTCTTTATTTCATTTTATTTTGTCTTTTGCATAGTGTGTGTAACAATTAGTAAGGAATACATCAGACTAATGTTGACGGGTATTCCCTCACGGATAGACTAGCTCGTGGTCTGTATATTAATTACTAGATGTTATTTTGCATGATCCGGATAGTGGTCGGTGGAAGCCTTGGCGGTTTGTCCATCCGTGATTATAATAGCTGCTCAGCTGATTCCTATCCGGATACAGTTTTATTTTAATTATCTTAATTTCCAAACCCAAATTCCAATCTGTAATAAAACTCTGTTAATGTCTGTCAACATTAGCAGATAAGTGTTGCAGAGAGGAGGCATGTAGGTTTTTCTCTGAATTCACAGACAGTAGGGGGCCCAACTGGTAGCGACACTGCCATTTTAGGGTTTCTCCTGTCTAGATTCGCTTCACCCGAGTAATTGGGAAATTGCACGGTAGATGTTTACAGTTCACCCGATTATTCTGCCATTATTTTGGTCTCCTGACCACATCATATCTGTGTTCCACCGTCTGTCTAGACCCACATCTATATTTTGGGTCAATTAATTTTACACTTCCCTATATCCTTATGCATGCTATTATTATGTAATCGTTGTGATCTATAATATTTTGGGATCCTTCCCTTGGACAATAGAAGTCTAGATCTTAAATAGATAATGCATATTAAATTTCCAATAAAAACTTCCTTTATAAAATCCGGATCTGGGTAAGGGATAAATTCTTCAGTTATGACTAATTCATATTCTGTCAAGGGTTGATTTTGGGAAATTAGAAGCAGAGTCAGCGATTAGGTCTCATCTAGACTGAAAGGATCTGTGTTTTAACTGAAAATCTAGTACCTGTTTAGGGAATGATTTTCAAATCTATTATTTTCCAAAATTGCTGTGTATTGGGAATTTAGTCTTAATTAACACACCGAGATGGGATCCACTTGGATTCAAATACAGTGTGTTAGATAATTCTAGAGGAACAATACATAGGCCTTGGTTATTTTCTAAGATAGGGTTGAGTATTCTTTCAACTGCTATCCTCTTCTGCCAGAGCCTACTTTTGAGTCCTGAGTGAGTGCATCCGGAACGAACTAATTTATTAGTTCGTTTCATTAGTTTGTATCTCATAACCACCCGACGGGAAGTGAACACTGCGAGCGGTTCACCAAGAATAGGGAATTCTTGATCCACATCCGGCCATTCTGACTGGGGGCTTTCTTTTACTACCAGGGTCAAACTTTCAAAAACCTCCGAGTGATAGGATTTTAAATGCTTTCTTTATCGCTTTCTTTTAAATGCTTTCGTTAGAGGTCACTCGGTTGTATTGAGAGTTGTGTAACTGCTACTAGGATTGATAGTTAAGGGATAGTTTAGGGCTTAATTAGAATTTTTGGGTGTGACATGGGAGAATGATAGTAGTACTTGTCATGTCAATAAATGATTTGTCAGGTGTTGCTTATCCACCACAGATGAAGTAACATACCCAGGCCAGGGCAGTTACAAATCTGTAGTATCTTAGAATCTGCAATCTTAAGAACATGTAAACTCACGTTGTAAGTACATGTCTGTTAAAGGGAACGCAGTATTGAGGGCATGAGAATTAGCTATCTGATAGAATTATCCCAAGTAAAGGTCTGTGTGTAAAAATGGAAGTTTAATACTGCCTTATCTGAATCTTGTCCAATTTTTATTCTTTTCTTCCTGTCCCTTCTGTCTGCATTATGATTCAGCTTCACAGCTGGCATAGTGTAAATTTTCACTGCTTTCATAGATAGTGTTTGTCGTATTTTTAGAGTAACTTTACCTGCTTTCTAGAATAGAACTTTTTGGCTTTGTAGAATAGATTCAAGTGCTTTCGTAATCTAGTTTAAATTCAGTCAGTAGATGATTAATCACTTTTCAAACCCATTGGAGCAATACGAATGGAAAATCTAGTAAAACGACGTGGGCCCTGCTTCTATCGCACATCCTCCAGTGAACGATCCGGTCTTACTATAAATTACTGCAATTTTTGACACCGTGCGCTTTCGGGGGCACAGTTTCTTAACACGAGTAAATAAAAATGTGACAACCTATAAATATATCCCTAATCCCAACTCCGCCTTCTTAAATTGGTTTCATTAAATGAAATTGAAAACCAGGGTTATTGTTTTTCAGAAAATACTCATATAATGGGAAATGTGTTAAAAGTTTCATGGCAAAGGATCTTCATGACACGAAATTATGATAAATTTCATGATGCTTATGGCCTGGGACCTTCAGTGTGACAGACTGAAGGCCAAGATTACACTATTTATCCCGGCTGCACCGTGAAAGTTGTCAAAAGTTTCATGCCAGGGAGGTCCACAGCGCCGTTTGAAATCAAAGTTTCCCACATGAGTAATAAAAAAGTGAAATATATCCTTAAACCCCTTTCCCATGAATCATAACTCTTTTCATTTAATAAATTTAACCTGGGATATTTTAGAAAATACTCGTGTTAACGAAACTTGTCAAAAGTTTCAGTATGTGGTACAAGACACCAGCTCTAATGAAGAGAAGGTTGAACCAACTTTGGGAGCAGTACCTTATACAGGAGGACTGGAACTCACTCCTTATAGTAATCTGGAAGTGGGAGATCTTGATCCAGAGGGCTGGAAATCATGTATTGATGAACATCAATCTGACGCACAAGGATCAATTCATCCAACCACTGAACTTCAACAGACTCAAGTCAGTACAGAAAATGATTTGGAAGGACCGGCTGAAGATCAACAAGCTCAAGTTAATAGAATTCTTATCCAAAGTCAGATCAACTTACAAGGATCTCCAGAAAAAGAGGTTGAACGAGAACCTTTGAAGATCCCGCTAAAGAAGTTGGTAATTCTTCTAAAGTGACAGATCAGTTGGGACAGGATTCACCACCAGCACAGAATACTGATGATCAAGAAGTCTTGAATCAAATTAATGAATTGATGGGAAATATAATTCATAAAGGATTTTCCAAAGATTTGCAAGATTTTGAAGATCTGAACTTGCATGGAACTACTGTGGAAAACATGACCTTTTCTTTGGAAGGATTAATTAAGAAGTTTAGAAAATTGGCCAGAGAAGGAGAGAATGTACATACTTCAGTAGAACAAGCAAATGAATATGCAGCCAAGCTTGAGCTAGAATTGGAGAGAGTTAAACAGCAGATGAATTCTGAGCAAACATTGGAGCCATCTCCATTAGCACTCCAAGCTTATAGAGAAGAGATACAGAGAAATGAGATCCAAGAGAATCAACAGAGAGAATATTTGGTGGAACAGACTGTTGACCAACATTCAGAGCATAGACAATTGCTGGGAATCAAATGAATCAATGGATTCTTCCATCTCAAATCAGGAATGAGGTAGCTCATAGAGCAGTTTCAAGGATGTATGATCCTGATTGGATTGCAAAACAGAAGAAGAAACCAGAAGAGCATTTTGGGATTCAGGAAGCTAATGATTCAGAACCCCCTGCTGTCTTATCTTTGTTAAATGAACCTGTACAGGATGAGCCCACAGAAACTCTGAACCAGCAAAGTTTAGAGGTCACTGAGAAGATAGACACTAGCACATCATTAATTCATGAGTCAGACATAGGTAACCTACAACATAATGATACTGAGGAAGTTCAAGAAGGAAATCCAGAACCTGATCAAGAAGAGAATCCAGAACATGTTCAGGAAGAAAATGCAGAACCTGCTCAAGAAGGAAATCAGTCAGAAGGAGAAGGCAATGAAAATGTTGGGAATGACCAAGAAGAAGCACAAGAGTCTGAATGAAGTGAATCAGATACTTCTAAAAGAAGTCCCAGAGCTATTGCCTTGGAGTTATTGGGGAAAGAATAGCCCAAAAGTGAGGTTATCAATTCCTGATAGCATTGAGAAAGACTGAATTCACTGAGGAAGAAATTAAGGTTAAGTTTAATGGAAGAAAAGAAGCATTATAGAACTACTTGGGAATGTCCAAGATGATTGTTCCAGACAAAGGATTTCATCCTAAGTGCTTGAGTCACAAGTGTATTAACTACTGGAGAAGGATCAATGAATGAGTAACAACAAATGTGGTTATGTGGAATTGACCAGGGAGTTCTATGCTAATTTCGATGTAGAGGCTGAAACAACATGGATTAGGCGTAAAACAGTGCAAGTCACTGTGGAGACTCTGAATGATTTGATACAGGCACCTCTGCTGGAACAACCGGAAGTCAGGTCTGAAGTTCTTTTAAGGAAGAAGACTCAAGGAAATAACCTTACTAATGCTAGGAAAATGGCATTAGGATTCTGTTCAACATACAGAGGAACTGAGCAGAATAAGATCCCCTTAAAGAATTTGAAACCTGAGTACTTGCCAACACTTAATTTCTATTACTCGAAGCTCAGACCCACTACTAATTTCCAAGGGCCTTCTGCTGGAACTTTTGAAGTATTTGCTTTATTATGGTCAGGAAGAAAGTGTAGTGCTGCACATCATGTCCTCAGTTTCATGAAGTCAAGAGTTGGGGAAGATGCAGCATTAGCCTACCCAAATCTTATTAGAAGGCTTTGTGAAAAATAAGGAGTGTCAATAACACCATTTTTAGCAGAGATCATAAAAATAGATCCTCCTATTCCATTACCAGTAGACACCCTGAGGGGAGAGTTGGTTTACCAAATGCTAGATCTAGAGGAACAAACTTCTGAAGGATCAGGATCAAAAGTATCATCTCCTAAGGCGAAACGAGTCAAGATTCTTTCAAAATCAAAATCATCTCAATCTAGAGCTGCAGTGAAAAGGACAAAGATTTCAGCAGCATCTCCTGCATTGAATCTTATTCCTGAAGATGAGGAGTTTGAGAATACTTCTGCACCATCTCAACCTCTGAGACAACCGATAAGGAACACAGTGTCTGTGGATGAATCTCAGAATATGAGTACTTCAATCCAAAGTTTTGCAGAGTCCATGGAGATGCTAGTGAGAACTATGTCAGAAGATAAGCACATACAGAGGGATATGGAACAGAAAAGGATAGAGCTTGAGCATACCAGAATTCAGACTGAAGAGAAACTCAGGAAGGAGGAGATGGACAGACAGGAGAGATAAGGAAGGAAGAATGGGATAGGCAAGAAAGAATGAGGAGAGAGGAGATGGAAAGATTCAAAAGATTAAGGAAAGAAGAACTTGAGGAAAGAAGACAGGAACAAGAAAGGGAGATGGAGCTGAGGAGGCAGGAGCAGCAAAATAGTACAAGATTAGTAGACATCCTTGCCAACCTAGTTTCAGACTTGAAGAAGCCACCATCAATGCCACCAAAAGATTCAGGCAGTGATGCAGGTCCATCCTAAGATCACAGGGGAGTTTTTGAAATCCTTTTTCTCTTTTGTTTATTGTTCTTCTCATTTTTCTTTTTCTTTGTTTCCATTTCTTTCTCAAAGCATGAATCTTACTTAGGATAGAGTTAATGTGAGAGCTATTTTGTGAGATTGAATTCCAAGTTATGTCTAATCTAACCAGAAACTCAAGTGGGATAGGAAACTAGTGAAGAAGTAGAAGACTAGTCTAAGTGGCTGACCATAGAGACATTCACTTTATAGACTCTGACTGCATGTAGAGCCGCTCTTGACAACTGTTGAGAGTTGTGAACCTTAAGATTGATTGATGTCATTACTGGATAAATAGGTTGAAGATTTTGTGATTGTATTGACTTTAGTGATTTGCATACCATCCTAGAAGATGAGTGTGCATACTGAGTGAAGTACGAATCCAAAGCTAAAACAAGGGAAACTGCATAAACAAACGTGGTAAAATAATGTGGATATAAGTAGCTGGCACAGCTGCCCCTCTGACTTATGAGTTGAAGAACTCTAAAAGAGCAAAGTCAAGGGTAGGGGAGTTGAAGTTTCATATGCAATGTTAGGTCATGCGATTCCTCCTCATAATGTGAAACTAAGCTATTGAAAGCCACGAAAATTCACCCTTTGATTATAATTTTTTTTTGATGATGATAAAAAAAATATATATTCTCTCATTCTTTTTGGCTAAGGATTCAGAAGCGCAAGGTATGCACATAAGTTGGATAGGATTGAGCGTGAGAAGAGAAATTTGACTAACTGAGGGGCAGAACAATAGTTCACAAAAAAAAAATGCAAATCACTTTTGTTAATGCTTTTATGAAGTCTGGTAAATTAAAAGTCAGGTATGAAGCATCAATCCGTTGAGAGAGTCGAGCTTGAAATAGTTGGAAAAGAAAAGGTAATGATCCAGGAAAAGCCTTACATAAACACCTAATCTTGGAAGCCACAAATTGGACTTGTTCTTTGACTTTATAAGTTTCTTACCACTTGAGGACAAGTGGTTCTAAATGTCAGGATGGTGATGACAGTCATTCATAGCTGTCATTTGCGTCAAATTTAGTGTCTTGATGACGATTTTCTGTTCATGTTTTCATAAGTTTTCAATGAATAATCGGAGAAGATATGAAAAGATTTTGGAAAAACCAAGAATGCGAGGAAATTGGAAATTTTATAAAAATGGCTTGAAATTCTTAGATTTTATTATAAGTTTCGCACGCTATGTTTTTATCTGATATGACTCTCGCTTTGTCATTAAGCAGGAAGGTAAGTTGAAAGGCTGAGAGAGATGAAGATAGACATCGCGAGGAAAAACAAGAACTGGTGCGAGAACTTAAAGGTGAAATCTGGATAGATTTAAGGAAAATGTTCAGAGTGAGAAGGGAGTCTGCACAAGCTAAAAAGCTGTAAGAGTTATGGCGAGAAGAAGTTTGCCTGAAGAAGATTGTGAAGTCTCGCCCTAATAAGAAAGATAACTTTATTTTGACTCACGCTTTGAAGGAACTGGGACAAGGCGTGAGGAGAGCTATTCCGAGTGCGAGCAGTTATCACCTAATCAGGAGGCAATTATTTCTGCTGATCTATAAATAGACCTTTTGGGAGATCAGCTCAAACAACTGGAGGACGAAGAGAATAGATCGTTTTTCTCTCCCGTTCATTTTAGAATTCAGTAGGCAGGTTAGCTAGGGTTTACTTTTCTGCAATTTTAATCCATGTTCTTCAGATTTGTAATTTGATTTCGCAGTTAGTTTTCTTCGAATTATGTTAGTAGAATAGTTTTGAGAGTACTCTGGAAAGAAGGATTCGCTATCGGAATGCTTTTGTTCATCCGTTATGACGATCGCCATCTAGTTTTTCCGACTTCTTCGATCAAATTCGCAATATTCTGATTTCAATTAGATTTCCAGGTGTACTCATTTTTAATTTCTTTGCAACTCATTATATATGAAGGAAGATTGAACCTCTGATCTGCTGTTTTCATCTTTCGGTTGAAATTCTGAATGAGTACTTGGATATGGTATATTTTAATTCTGCTTGAGAGTTGTATAGACCTCAGTTTAAACGTTTGTTTTGAGAATTCAGGAAGATGTTAGTCAAATTTACAGATGCAAGATTGAATCAGTTTTCGAATTATAAACTGTTTGACAATAATTCTCAGGAAATCTGAATGTTATTATCGAGTTAGGTACTTTCTTGGCAGAATTATTGAATTCATGAAAGTTCAACTGTTAAGTATACTCAGATCTAAATTCTCAATGCAACTTCCAAAGATTAGTGTTTAGGATTATTCGAAGTTCCTAAGGACCCACGCAGTGTTAAACATGGTGTGATAATCCTTAAGAATTCAATATTCTGAGTACTTAACCTTACAAAAGGTCATAATTCTTTTCTCGCAACATTCTCAATGAAAGGGTGAAGCGAGAAAGAATCATAATCAAACACAGAGTTTTGATATTCACCTTCATATAAGGATTTAACCTCGCTGCATTCGTAAAAGATGGCGCGAGAAATTATCCTAACAACTTTATTCTTAAACAAGTTATGTCAAGACCCTCGCAATGTCATTTTGACAAAGCGAGGGAATTATCCTGATATAGCGTGGAATTGGTTCCCATCCTTGGGGATGCCAAATATTCATTTTTTTTATAAGCAATAACCCCTATTCTATAAACAAGAATTGAGTAATCTCGCTGCATTCTTCCAGATTATACTGCGAGGGATTCAATTCTCTGTATTAACTAAATCTGAGGGACATTAATTGAACAATAGCTCCCTCCACGCTGTACAGATATAGCGCGCGGAAAATTGGAATGTTCATAGTTTGAAACCCAAGATAGTTACTGCGAGCTATCTTGGACACTTGCTTTGCAGACTTATTTCTCAAATCTTTTTCATAGGAAGTAATTTTCTAATTTTGTCTAGCTCCTACTCTATATTCTTGGAGCATTCTAGCATTTTGATTAAGAGAATTCAGAACCCTCACCGTTTCTTAATACATATATTACTACTTATATCTATGATATTTTGGGATAATTCCCAGATTATGTTGAAGTATTCCTACTTCTTAATACAAATTCACATTTCATACTTGAAATTCATAAAAGTACTGTCACTGACACATTGAGGGAGAAGATGATATAAGTTTTCTCAAAACATCTTTTACTCAGGGTGATTAAGAACAAACTTGTTCTTAAGTTGGACGTTTAGTACCTGTCTTTTAAAAGGGAAAGATGTTTCAAAAGTCATCTTTTGTTCTAAGAATTAATGAGAATTTGGAAGAGTTAACTTCCAGGGTTCATAACTTTATGATTTTCTAATCATATGCTATGAGTAGGAGGTTAGGCAACTTACTAATTTTCATTAATCCTGAGTTAAGTCATGGGTATTCAGAATTGTTTACAGAGAATTCTTATGCTAATACATCTGTATGAATCTGAGTAGTCCAGATAAGTCAAGGATTTTGAATAGCAATTTCATCTTGATATACTTACATGACTATTATTTCTTACAAATAATTGAAGAAATTACTCTGAGAAGCTAAGGTGTAACACCCCGGATTTGGTAACCCAGGCCGAGGTGTCACCGCCGCATCTCCCTAGCAAGACACGGATTCCCGAGCTCGCTAAGGAGGTGCAAGGCTTATGGGTATACAAAGTTTTAAAAACATTCAACAATGAATCCGGAAATTTATTAATACTTCAATCAAAGTACGATAGTAAAAATCATCATGCATGGATAAGGTAAATGCAGCGGAAAAGTAATCACGGCCAACACGGCCAAAACCTCGGGTTTAACAGACCCGATAAGACAGTAGTATGATGCAGTAAATAAAAATGTTCACAAATATATCCCCCCAAATGCGCGTGCATGCGTCACTCGACATACTCTGTAAAAAGGAAATGACAACGGTTGTCAGTATAAAGATATACTGAGTAAGTTAATCCCTAACTAACAAATAAAAGGGGTTACATGTGTTTAAACTAAAGATTTCGCTTACCATACGTAAAGTTAAAATACATAATTTATTTGCAGCGGAAAAACATGATTAAAGGACTTAATTTTAAAAGCGTAATTTAAAGAATAATTTAAGATGCATAATTTTAAATACATAATTAAAAACATGATAAGTACGATTTAAGCATAATGGAACACTCACGCAAGTCTTTTACATTTTATCCCGTAGACTAAGAAGAGGACACCATACCGGGAGATCACTAACGAGGAAATCTCAACATAGGACCACTAACGAGGCAGTCCAAACAATGGGAGACCACTAACGAGGCAGTCTCAAAAAGATAGTAGGACCACTAACGAGGTGATCCAAAACACAGCGCGCGAGATCACTAACGAGGCAATCTCAGATAGTAAGGAGACCACTAACGAGGCAGTCTCAAAGATAATGATAGCATGAAGATCGGCTCAGCCTAGTGAACGGGATTTTTCGAAAGTTCGTATTTCAATATTATCAAATGATCGATATCGCATTTTCATAGTTCGAGTTTTCCCAAGTTCGAAAAATCCTATTCGAGGCAGTTTACGCCTTCCTTAATTAAAAATTCGTCTTTACACCAAAAATTCTGAAATTTTTACAGTAGTTCAACAACACACACACGAACAACTTTCATGTTTTACGTTTTTGGAAATAAGGTTCCGAAGTGAGTCGAAATCCGACTTCATTGCAAAGAATGATTTCTGTCTTAAAAACTGGTTCCGACACAGGTTCGTGCAACTTCGATTAAAAATTCATTTCAAAACCAATTGATGCGAAATATTTACAGTAACTACAAAACACGTTAAGAAACAACTTTCATGTTTTAAGAATTTGGAAATAATGAATTCTTGGTACTCAAAAATCGACCACAACCCACTGTATACTCGCGGGCTTCGAAACAGTTTTAAAGCAGTTCTGAATATTCGACCGTTTGACATATCAAATGACCACCAAAATCCGTGAAATTTTATATGCATAATCTAGACACAATTATCTACAACTTTTGTTTAGGAATGCAAAGTTAAATCATTTGGAAAATGGGTGAAAAACATGCATCAAGTTGAGTAAGGAAAACTGTCACAGTTTAAAAATGTTCGGGTTGTCACAGAAAGTTTACGGCGAGATTTGGGATAGCAAATCTTAATGTCAATGGCTGAAATTTGGACACAAGATAGATAGAGGTGTTAGGAACAACGTTTATGTTGAAAAGTTTTCGGTTTGAATTCCCGAAGGTCAAGTTTTAGGCGAGTCATTGAAATTGGACGAAAATAGGGTTTTTGAAAACCGATTTTTTTTTTTACAAGCCTATATCTCGAGTTTTAAACAACAAACAACCACGAAAATTTGTGAGTAAGGTTTTAACTTACTTAGAATGAGGATGGGGTCACTGAAAAGGGTTTCCGGAGATCCTAGTGTTGCGACGAACGGCCAACTTCTCCGATCGCTTTTCGTTCGTCCCCCGACGTGAAATCGTAGCAAGGGAAAAGATGTTAGATTTCGAGTTTTCAAGGTTTAGGGACGAACTAAACACTATACCATGACTTACCAAAGGTTTAGGTAAATGCAGAGGCTTTGTCCCGTTTGCCTTGTCGTTGCCGGAATGCTCACCGGAAGTGGAGTCGAAGAGGTTTTCTTGCTTGGAGAGGATGGGTGGGAGGTCTAGGGTTTGTTTTCTGTAAAGTGGTGGAAAGGGGCGCCCAAATCCGACTTTAAGCCTTTCCCTAAGGCTGTGATCGGCTTGCCACCGATAAAGGTCGGATTTTTGGCAAGGAAATCGCCATGGAAGGAAAGTTTACACCTCCTGCACCTCTGGCGCGCTGGTGACGCGCACATAGGCCTTTGTCCGCGCGGTGTACGCGCGAACCATCCAGGGACGCGACTCCCTTTGGCCGCGCGGTGGCCGCGCGCATGCGCGCGGGGTGCGCGCCGCCCGAACCGGCCGGTTCGGGCGGTTTGTGTGGTGCGTCGGTTCTTTTCTTCCTCTTCTCGATCGGGTTTCTATCCTTCGCGCTCTTGGTCCGACTTTTTGGGTCAATCCCGACTCGAAATTCTCATGTGGGTTTATCTACGAATTCGATCTAACTCCCGTATGATAATTCGTCTACTTAAACTCGTCCCGTCCTTCCTTAATGATTTTACTGAAGTTGTGTTTTGGTTTCTTCGGGTTTAATGATGGGATGCTTTCGGTTATGTTTTTATTTTGTGATTTATTGTATGACTGAACTTAGAAATTAGTTCCAAGCTGCCTACGTACCCTGTGAAGGGATCAAGTCATGACGTAGTTCAAAACAATTTGAATTTGTTTTTCCTCGGGTGTTACATCCTCCCCCCTTAAGAATACAGTTTTGTCCCCATAACTGTGGTCGGGTCGTCTTGGAAGAGGGTAGGGTAACGTTGTCTCATGTCGGCTTCCAATTCCCAGGTCGCCGTTTCTGTCTCGTGGTTAGACCACAGGACCTTGACCATCTTTACAGATTTATTCCTTGTCACCCTTTCCTTGTAGTCGAGTATTTGCACCGGGGTTTCTTCATAGGTCAAGTCATCATCCAATTCGATTACGTCCGGTTGGAGTACATGCGACGTGTCGGGCACATACTTGTTCAGTTGGGAGACGTGAAACACGTTATGGACGCGTGTTAGTTGAGGCGGCAGTGCTAGCCGGTACGTAGATTCCCCACTCTCTCGAGGATCTCATATGGCCCCATGTAACGTGGGCTCAGTTTCCCTCGCTTGCCAAAGCGCATTACGCCCTTCATCGGTAAGACTTTCAGCATGACCTTGTCACCGACTTGGAATTCCAAGTCCTGCCGTCTCACATCCGCATAACTCTTTTGCCGGTCCTGAGCGGCTCTCATCTTCCCCTGGATAACCTTAACTTGCTGAGCCATGTCCTCCACCAGTTGTGGTCCTACTGTCATTATTCGATCGTTCTCTTCCCAACTCAATGGGCTCCGGCATCTTCGTCCATACAGTGCCTCGAAGGGCGCCATGCCGATGCTCGCATGGTAACTGTTGTTGTAGGAGAACTCGATCAAGGGTAAATGGTGCTCCCAACTTCCCTTGAATTCCAACACACAGGCCCTCAACATGTCCTCCAGCATTTGTATTGTTCGCTCCGTCTGCCCATCTGTCATATGGTGGAACGCCGTACTCATTTTTATCTGCGTTCCCAGAGCTTCTTGCAGCTTGGTCCAAAACTGGGAGACGAATCTGCTATCCCTATCCGAGATGATGTCATGTGGCACCCCGTGCCGGCGTACCACATTGTCTACATATGCTCTTGCTAGTTGGTCCATTGTCCAAGTGTCCTTCATCGGGATGAAGATGGCGGCCTTCGTTAACCTATCCACGATCACCCAGATCTTATTCATCCCCTTTGGCGAACGTGGTAACCCTGAAACGAAATCCATGGAGATACTGTCCCACTTCCAGCTTGGGATCTTCAATGGTTGCATTAATCCTAAGGGCTTTTGCCGTACTGCCTTGATCTTCTGGTAGGTAAGACACCTTGCCACGAACTCGGCCACCTCTCTCTTCATGTTCGGCCACCAATAATTTTTCTTCAAGTCCTTGTATAGCTTATCCCCTCCGGGGTGAACCGAGTAGGGGGTGCTATGGCCTTCCTCCATCACCTTCTTCTTCAGATCCGCGGACTCCCGCGGTATACACCACCTTCCCCTGAAGCGGATGCTCCCGTCCTCGTGAATCTTGAAATCCATTGCCTTTCCTTCGGCAATGCTCCTCCTTATTTCCTCCAACTTTTCGTCACTCGATTGGGCGAGTCGTATCTCTTCGAATACGGTAGGCCTTACTGCCATCGCGTTGACGACCTCGGTTACCGTACCGGGATGCACCAGTTCCAGGCTTAATTTCGCCAAATCTCTGTACAATTCGGCCGGTATCACCAGTGAGTTCGTGACGTGTTGCGTCTTCCGACTCAAGGCGTCGGCCACGACGTTGGCCTTGCCCTCGTGATACGCGACTTCCAGGTCGTAATCTTTGATCAGCTCCAACCATCTCCTCTGCCTCAAGTTCAGTTCTCTTTGCGTGAATATGTACTTGAGGCTCTCATGGTCGGTGAACATCCGGCACTTCCGCCCATAGAGATAGTGTCTCCAAATTTTCAGGGCGAACACGACCGCGGCCAGTTCTAGGTCGTGCGTCGGATAGTTCTGCTCGTGTGGTTTTAGCTGTCGTGATGCGTACGCTATGACTCTTTGATCCTGCATTAGTACGCATCCCAGTCCTTCTCTCGAGGCGTCGCTATACACCTCGAAGTCTCCATTCTCTGATGGTAACGCCAACACTGGCGCCGTGGTAAGTCGTTTCTTCAGCTCCTGGAATGCGGCTTCGCACTCGCCAGTCCAGTCGTACTTCACCCCCTTCTTCAGCAGTTGGGTCAATGGGCGGGCGATTTTGGAGAAGTCCTGGACAAATCGCCTGTAGTAGCCCGCCAGTCCGAGAAAACTTCTTATCTCCGTTGGGCTCTTCGGTGGTACCCACTCGGTTACTGCCGAGATCTTTGCCGGGTCTACCGCCACTCCGCTGGCGGATACGATATGCCCAAGGAATGTTACTTCCCTCAGCCAGAAGTCGCATTTGGACAACTTCCCGTATAGCTGATTTTCTCGGAGGATCCTCAGCACTTTATGTAAGTGCTCGGAATGTTCTTCCTCGTCCCTTGAGTAGATCAAGATGTCGTCTATGAATACCACTACGCATTGATCTAATAGCCCTCGAAACACGTTGTTCATGAGGTTCATGAACATTGCCGGGGCGTTCGTTAGTCCGAATGACAGTACTGTGAATTCGTAGTGTCCATAGCGAGTCCTGAATGCTGTCTTTGGGATGTCCTTCTCAGCGATTCGCAGTTGATGATATCCCGAACGCAGGTCGATCTTGGAGAACACAGTAGCTCCCTTCAGCTGGTCGAACAGATCCTCGATTCTGGGCAACGGGTACTTGTTCTTGATAGTGACTTGATTAAGTCCTCTATAGTCGATACACAGTCGCAAACTCCCATCATTTTTCTTGACGAAAAAGACCGGTGCTCCCCATGGAGACGTAGTCAGTCCGATATATCCCTTTTCCAGCAATTCTTCGAGCTGCTCCTTTAGCTCCTTCATCTCCGGTGGCGCCATGCGGTAAGGAGCCTTTGAGACAGGTTCCGTTCCCGGGATGAGATCTATGGTGAACTCGAGATCCCTCTCAGGGGGCATGCCGGGAACGTCTTCCGGGAACACATCCGGGTACTCTCTTACCACCGGAATGTTGTCTATCTTTACTCCTTCAGCCTCGAGGTTATGAACGTAGCATGCGTATAACGCGTGGCCCTTACGCATTAGGCTACATAACTCTAGGACGTTGACTATCTTGTTAGATTTCTTAGGGGGTTGAGAGTAGAAGATGACTCTTTTTCCCCTACTTTTCGACAGCGTGATCTTTTGCTTTTGGCACTCGATCACGGCCTTATACCGGGTTAGCCAATCCATTCCTAGTATGATGTCAAAGTCTCTGACGTTGAACTCTACTAAGTTTGCGAAAAACTCTACGTTCTTTATTACTACAGGTATTCCATTGTAGCGTATAGAGCATGCTATTACCTCTCCAGAGGGCAGTTGGATGCCTAAGCTAATCATCTCGCACTTAGGTAGATCTAGTTCAGTTACGACTCTCGAAGATACAATCGAACAACTGGCTCCGGAATCAAATAAGACTCTAAGTGGAGTACTTAGGACATGGAAAGTACCTGCCATCACGTCACCCTGCGCGAGTATGTCAGCCTGGTTGATCACGTTCAACCTCCCCATCGGCCTCCCTTGATTGGCTGGCTGGTTTTGATTTGGATTTGCATTTTGTTGCTGGTTCGGAGGGCGTTGGTTCGGATTCGGAGGAGGCCGATATCCTTGATTGTTGCCGTTTCTACCTCCCTGGTTGAACGGCTCGTTAGGTCCAATGACCAAATCTTCTCTCTTTGTGATGTTCTCAAGTCGGGTTCGAGGTACTTGTCGATTTGTTATGCAGAAGTAGATACGTTGTTTGTCTGTCGGCGCTTTGATAAGATATAAAGATGGTGTATAAAATAGGTGTTTGTGACTTATTGCCTAGTAGAATTTTTTTTTTTCGGTACAAGCGACAAGTAGCAAAGATCCTGAAAATAGTTCGGGAAAATAGGAAAGAGAACAATAGGAATAATGTGTCGATAATCCCCTAAGCCTGGGAAGGGTTGGTAGTCGGATACTCCATGGGGTCGTCCTCATCACTTGTGTCCTCGATGGCGCCCGTGCCAAGGGGCCCATGGAACACCGGGCTTGCTGGCCAAGCGGGTCCAGTAGTAGAAACAGGATCGATGGTGGCAACTGGAGTCGGTGCGGCTGTCGGGTTGGCGACAGGGTCAGCAACGGGGCTAGCTGCGGGAGGAGCTCCTGGGCCACGGGGGGCGTGTGGAGGCAAGTCATCCTTCTAGTGAAGCAGTTGATATCCCAGGACCCCTGCTTCGGTCTCTATGTCGTCCAGTTGGGCACGAAGCTCAGTCTCGTGGGCCTGGAGTTCGTTGATTTGGGTTTGGAGTTGGGTCAGGTCTTGGTGCCCCGCTCCTCCTAGGTTAGCCAGGTGACCTAGGTTGGCCTCCATTTGTTCTACTCTTAGCCTGAAGTTGTTCACGTTTTGAGGGGTTCCAAGGTAGGCTTCAATCAACCTCATTAATAGGTTGATCAGGTTTGCGTTCGAAGCAGCCATCTAGCATTGACACGGTAGGTTAAAGTTAGAGTGTGTTTGATGCATGGTCAAGATGTGCAGGAATTAGATCTATATGCAACATGCAAATGTGAGCCCCTTCCCCTTCAAAATTTAATTTTTTCGTATGTTTAAAATAAATTGCTAAAGGTTGGGCTTCTATAGTGGGCCGAAAAGTTTAATTTTTCTTTTCTTGGCTATAACATTGGGCTATAAATAAATTTTTGGACTGAACAAAAAATAGTGGTCTGTAAAAGTATTATACTTAAAAATATTACCAGGGTTTTAAAATATTAGTATCAAAATAATTATAATAATTTTACTAATAATAGTAATAACTTCAAAATAAAATTCCGGGCTCTGATACCAACTTGTAACACCCCGGATTTGGTAACCCAGGCCGAGGTGTCACCGCCGCATCTCCCTAGCAAGACACGGATTCCCGAGCTCGCTAAGGAGGTGCAAGGCTTATGGGTATACAAAGTTTTAAAAACATTCAACAATGAATCCGGAAATTTATTAATACTTCAATCAAAGTACGATAGTAAAAATCATCATGCATGGATAAGGTAAATGCAGCGGAAAAGTAATCACGGCCAACACGGCCAAAACCTCGGGTTTAACAGACCCGATAAGACAGTAGTATGATGCAGTAAATAAAAATGTTCACAAATATATCCCCCAAATGCGCGTGCATGCGTCACTCGACATACTCTGTAAAAAGGAAATGACAACGATTGTCAGTATAAAGATATACTGAGTAAGTTAATCCCTAACTAACAAATAAAAGGGGTTACATGTGTTTAAACTAAAGATTTCGCTTACCATACGTAAAGTTAAAATACATAATTTATTTGCAGCGGAAAAACATGATTAAAGGACTTAATTTTAAAAGCGTAATTTAAAGCATAATTTAAGATGCATAATTTTAAATACATAATTAAAAACATGATAAGTACGATTTAAGCATAATGGAACACTCACGCAAGTCTTTTACATTTTATCCCGTAGACTAAGAAGAGGACACCATACCGAGAGATCACTAACGAGGAAATCTCAACATAGGACCACTAACGAGGCAGTCCAAACAATGGGAGACCACTAACGAGACAGTCTCAAAAAGATAGTAGGACCACTAACGAGGCGATCCAAAACACAGCGCGCGAGATCACTAACGAGGCAATCTCAGATAGTAAGGAGACCACTAACAAGGCAGTCTCAAAGATAATGATAGCATGAAGATCGGCTCAGCCTAGTGAACGGGATTTTTCGAAAGTTCATATTTCAATATTATCAAATGATCGATATCGCGTTTTCATAGTTCGAGTTTTCCCAAGTTCGAAAAATCCTATTCGAGGCAGTTTACGCCTTCCTTAATTAAAAATTCATCTTTACACCAAAAATTCTGAAATTTTTACAGTAGTTCAACAACACACACACGAACAACTTTCATGTTTTAAGTTTTTGGAAATAAGGTTCCGAAGTGAGTCAAAATTCGAGTTCATTGCAAAGAATGATTTCTGTATTAAAAACGGGTTCTGACACAAGTTCGTGCAACTCCGATTAAAAATTCATTTCAAAACCAATTGATGCGAAATTTTTACAGTAACTACAAAACACGTTAAGGAACAACTTTCATGTTTTAAGAATTTGGAAATAATGAATTCTTGGTACTCAAAAATCGACCACAACCCACTGTATACTCGCGGGCTTCGAAACAGTTTTAAAGCAGTTCTGAAAATTCGACCGTTTGACATATCAAATGAACACCAAAATCCGTGAAATTTTATATGCGTAATCTAGACACAATTATCTACAACTTTTGTTTAGGAATGCAAAGTTAAATCATTCGAAAAATGGGTGAAAAACATGCATCAAGTCGAGTAAGGAAAACTGTCACTGTTTAAAAATGTTCGGGTTGTCACAGAAAGTTTACGGCGAGATTTGGGATAGCAAATCTTAATGTCAACGGCTGAAATTTGGACACAAGATAGATAAAGGTGTTAGGAACAACTTTTATGTTGAAAAGTTTTCGGTTTGAAATTGGACGAAAATAGGGTTTTTGAAAACCGATTTTTGTTACAAGCCTATATCTCGAGTTTTAAACAACAAACAACCACGAAAATTTGTGAGAAAGGTTTTAACATACTTAGAATGAGGATGGGGTCACTGAAAAGGGTTTCCGGAGATCCTAAGGTTGCGACGAACGGCCAACTTCTCCGATTGCTTTTCGTTCGTCCCCCGACGTGAAATCGTAGCAAGGAAAAAGATGTTAGATTTCCAGTTTTCAAGGTTTATGGACGAACTAAACACTATACCATGACTTACCAAAGGTCTAGGAAGCAGAGGCTTCGTCCCGTTTGCCTTGTCGTTGCCGGAATGCTCGCCGGAAGTGGAGTCGAAGAGGTTTTCTTGCTTGGAGAGGATGGGTGGGAGGTCTAGGGTTTGTTTTCTGTAAAGTGGTGGAAAGGGGCGCCCAAATCCGACTTTAAGCCTTTCCCTAAGGCTGTGATCGGCTTGCCACCGATAGAGGTCGGATTTTTGGCAAGGAAATCGCCATGGACGGAAAGTTTACACCTCCTGCACCTCTGGCGCGCTGGTGACGCGCACATAGGCCTTTGTCCGCGCGGAGTACGCGCGAACCATCCAGGGACGCGACTCCCTTTGGCCGCGCGGGGTGCGCGCCGCCCGAACCGACCGGTTCGGGCGGTTTGTGTGGTGCGTCGGTTCTTTTCTTCCTCTTCTCGATCGGGTTTCTATCCTTCGCGCTCTTGGTCCGACTTTTTGGGTCATTCCCGACTCGAAATTCTCATGTGGGTTTATCTACGAATTCGATCTAACTCCCGTATGATAATTCGTCTACTTAAACTCGTCTCGTCCTTCCTTAATGATTTTACTGAAGTTGTGTTTTGGTTTCTTCGGGTTTGACGATGGGATGCTTTCGGTTATATTTTTATTTTGTGATTTATTTTATGACTGAACTTAGAAATTAGTTCCAAGCTGCCTACGTACCCTGTGAAGGGATCAAGTCATGACGTAGTTCAAAACAATTTGAATTTGTTTTTCCTCGGGTGTTACATAAGGCTTGTGTAACCATTGGATGATAGATTTAAATACTTGTTTTCTTTTTCATTCCTTGTAGAGGACATCCAATATAGGGGCATAAGATACTTGTCTAATCTCAGAGTAATAAAGAGAATAACTTCAAGTTCAGATGAATGCATGATGATTTAGATGTGACCTTAGGTTTTCAATGGCTTAATCTGAATCTGAAAGAAACGGATTAAGTGATAATTCTGAAAGCTTTTGTTAAGTAATGAGTCTGACTGATCATTTCTTAGTAATTGTATCCCATGATTTCAGTGCTTAAGAATGTCATGACACTGGATCATCAGTACTTGTCTTGGGAAAATGATCAAAGACATGAAGATTTTGACTAACTTGCATAAAAGATTTTTCTTACCTCAATGAGTTCTCGAATTATTACTAATCGTAGAAGTATGATTACTTAATCATAGTCCTATTTTGTTTGATTGTCACTAATTCCATTTTATCTTTTAACTCATGAATCCATAAATACATTCATTCCATTCATTTTTTTACTTTTTAATACTGCTTTCTTTATTTCTTTTACAGTTTTTATGCATTTATTATTCAACACTTATTCATTAGATAACATCATTATACCATCCATAAACCAGAGGAAGTACTAAGCTGTAAAATCTGTAATTCTATTAAAACACTTCTATCGTGTAACTCTCCAGAGAACGATCCCGACAATTAGAAATAAATACTGCAAGCTTGATACCGTGCGCTTTCGGTAGGCAAATCAGGCATACTCTTGAACAATCCTATGAAATTTATAGTATAAAGATAGTTGAGAGATATGTAGCAGGTTCGTGCCCAAAAGCTTTATTTTGCTTAACCGGCACGGGCACTCCCTATTGCATCATCATTCGACTGTCACTCCTCCTTTGACAACAAACCGTCTTTCTCTTCTCCCCAACACTATCTCTGCAACTTCGCCCCCGTTTCTCTCATTTTGTAATTTGAAAATGGCGACCATTGGAAGCTCCTCTAATGTTGATGAAGAGGTTCTTAATGTCCAACCCCTTGCTGTTGATGATAGTGATTATCTGGCATGACTTGCTACTAAACAATCTGTTGAAGACGAGCGATTCGAGGATGCTGAAGAAGACATCAATGATGTTGTCGACTCCTACTTTGTTGACGATCCTTAAGTTCAACCAAAGGAGGGTGCTATCCCTCAAGCTTCGCAAAAGAATGTTGAGAAGACACCGGATGACAGCTCCAAAAGTGGGTGTTCCGACAACAGAAAACCCTAATCTGGGTTCTGGACATCCGACACCTCCGGGTGCTTCTCCCTCCATTCCAGTGCCGCATGGTCCCAGTTCTCCCTTATCCCTGTAACACCCTGGATTTGATAACCCAGGCCGGGATGTCACCGCCGCACCTCCCTAGCAAGACGCGGTTTCTCCGAGCTTGCTAACGAGATGCAAGACTATGGTTTTTCAGAATTTAAATCATTCAAACAGCCCATTGTAATATAATTAAAAAATAATGGCATTACAGTTGCAGCGGAAAATAATATTTAAATACATGTATTGCAGCGAAATTTCAATTGGGCCAACACGGCCAAAACACGTGTTAAACAGGCCCGTTTATGCAAGTCATAGATGAGAATAAAATTTTAAAATAATGTTTTTCCCAATTAATCCCATGCATGCATGTGATGATGCATATTCTTCATGCTCTGTAGAAAAAGGAAAAAAAATGTGGTTTGGTCAACAAAACATGCTGAGTAAGTTAACACCTAGTACAAAACATGCTTGTAGATAATACGCAATTTAATTAATAATTAGGTGGCAAAATTTTAAACAAGGATTTCCACATGATCACAATTCGACACACATGATAAATTAATTGCAAGACATAATTTAAAGGCATAATATGAATAAGGAAAATATTCAAGTATTTCAGGATTCGTTCTTCCACTTTTGTTCAATATGGTCTAATATAATTTGTTCTTGGGGAATCGAACCCGCAAGAATTTAAACGCATCCTAGGGAATCGAACCCATAGGATTCAACACATGTCCTGGGGAATCGAACCCGCAAGAATTGACACACATCCTGTAACACCCCGGATTTGATAACCCAGGCCGGGATGTCACTGCCACATCTCCCTAGCAAGACACGGCTTTCCGATCTCACTAAGGAAATGCAAGGCTTATGGGTAAGAAAAAGATTTAAAAATATTTCAACATTGAGTCCGGAATTTAATAATACTTTATCAAAATACGGAAGTAATAATCATCAAGCGTGAAAAATAGAGTAAATGCAGCGGAAAAGTAATCACGGCCAACACGGCCAAAACCTCGGGTTTAACAGACCCGGTAAAGCAGTAGTACGATGCAGAAATTAAAAATGTTCATAAATGTTTCCCCCCAAGTGCATGTGCATGCGTCACTCGACATACTCTGTAAAAGAAAAATGACAACGGTTTATCAGTATAAAAATATACCGAGTAAGTTAATCCCTAACTAAACAATTTAAAGGGTTACATGCATTTAATTAAAATTTCACTCTTCATGCATTACTTTAAAAATCCATAGTTTATTCGCAGCGGAAAAACATGATTTAATTTATTCAAGACGAGAATACATAATTGAAGGACTTAATCTAAAAGCGTAATTTAAAAGCATAATTTAAGAGCGTAATTTAAATGCATAATTTAAAAATATGGTAAATAAGATTTAAGCATAATTAAACACTCACACAAGTCTTTTATATTTTATCCCGCAAACTAAGAAGATGACACCATACCGGGAGATCACTAACGAGGCAATCTCAAACGTAGGACCACTAACGAGGCAGTCCAAATAATGGGAGACCACTAACGAGGCAGTCTCAAAGATAGTAGGACCACTAACGAGGCGATCCAAAACACAGCGCGCGAGATCACTAACGAGGCAATCTCAGATAGTAAGGAGAACACTAACGAGGCACTCTCAAAGATAATGATAGCATGAAGATCGGCTCAGCCTAGTGAACGGGATTTTCCGAAAGTTCGTATTTCAATGTTATCAAAATATTCGATATCGCGTTTCGTAGTTCGAGTTTTCTCAAGTTCGAAAAATCCGATTTGACGCAGTTTACGCCTTTCTTAATTAAAAATTCATCTTTACACTAAAAATTCTGAAATTTACACAGTAGCTCAAAAACACACACACGAACAACTTTCATGTTTTAAGTTTTCGGAAATAAGGTTTCGAAGTGAGTCGAATTTCGAGTTCTTTGCAAAAGATAATTTCTGTCCCAAAAACCAATTCTGACACAGTTACATGCAACGCCGATTAAAAATTCATTTCAAAGCCAATTGGTATTTTTACAGGATGTACACAACACCTTAATGAACAACTTTCATGTTTTAAGATTTTGGAAATAATAAATTTTAGATGTTCAAAAATCGACTCCAACACGCTGCTTACGCGCGGATTCAAAAGATGAATTAGAACAGTTCTGAAAATCGGCCGATTTGACATATCAAATGAACTCCAAAATTCATGAAATTTTATATGCATAATCTAGACACAATTATCTACAACTTTTGTTTAGAAATGCAAAGTTGAATCATTCTAAAAACGGGTGAAAAACATGCATCAAGTCGAGTAAATAATTCTGTCAAAAATTTTAAACGTTCGGTATGTGACAGAAAGTTTACGGCGCGATTTGGAATAGCAAATCTTTATTTAAATGGCTGAAATTTGGACACAAGGTAGATTAGAGTCTTAGGAACAAAATCTAAGTTGAAACGTTTTTGGTTTGAATTACTGAAGGTCGAGTTTTAGGCGAGTTTTTGAAATTTGACGAAAATAGGGTTTTTGAAAACCGATTTTTGTTACGGGTCTAGATCTTAAGTTTTAAACAACAATAAACCACAAAAATTGGTGAGTAAGGTCTTAACTTACTTAGTTAGAGAATATGGTCGCTGTAAAGGGTTTCCGGACGTCCTAAGGTCGCGACGAACGGCCAACTTCTCCGATCGCTTTTTGTTCGTTCCCCGACGTGAAATCGTAGCAAAAGGAAAAGGGTCAGATTTCGAGTTTTTAGAACTTATGGACGACTCAAACACTGTAATACTACTTACCAAGGTTCTAGAGGGTAGATGCTTCGTCCCGTTTGCCTCGTCGTCGCCGGAATACTCGTCGGAAAGTGAAGTATGAGGAGTTTTGACTTGGAGAGGAAGATTGGAAGTGTTTAGGGTTTAGTTTTCTAAAAATTATGGGGAGGGGGCGTCCAAATCTGTTCTTATGCCCTTCCCAATTGTTGTGATCGGCTTGCCACCGATTGAGGTTGGATTTTTGGCAAGAAAATCGCCATAGAAGGAAAGTTTACACCTTCTGCACCTCTGGCGCGCTGGTGACGCGCACCTATAGCTTTGCCCGCGTGGAGCACGCGCGACCAGTCCTGGAGACGCGTCTCCACCTTCCGCGCGGTGGCCGCGCGGCGAGCGCGGGCCGGCCGGACCGGCCGGTTCGGCAGTCCGCGTGGTCCGTCGGGTCTTTTCTTCTTTTCCTCTATCGGTTCCTTTATCCTCTACGTGTTGGCTCGACTTCTCGGGGCGTTTCTGGCTCGAAATCTCTACCATAGACTTGTTGCGAGTTCGGGCTTAACACTCGTAACATTTCCGTGCCCTAATTAGTCTAGTTAAATTAGTTCCAATTCCTCCTAACGTTTTTGTGATTGATCTTGTGATTTGTTTTGTGATTTAATTTTTGACTTAATTTGTGATTTATTTTGTGATTTATTTTGTGACTGAACTTAGAAGTTAGTTCCAAGCTGCCTACGTACCCTGTGAAGGGATCAAGTCATGACGTAGTTCAAAACAATTTGAATTTGTTTTTCTCGGGTGTTACATCCTCCCCCCCTTAAGAATACTGTTATGACCCCATAACTGTGGCCGATTCATCTTGGAAGAGGGTAGGGTAACGTTGTTTCATGTCGGCCTCCAACTCCCACGTTGCCGTCTCCATCTCGTGGTTGGACCAAAGGACCTTGACCATTCTCACGGTCTTATTCCTCGTTACTCTCTCTTTCGTGTCGAGTATTCGCACCGGAACTTCCTCGTAACTCAAGTCATCCTCAAATTCAATTTCTTCCGGTTGGAGCACATGGGTCGGATCGTGCACATACTTCTTCAATTGGGAGACATGGAATACATCGTGAACACGAGCAAATTGCGGTGGCAGTGCTAGTCAATAAGCGATTTTCCACTCTTTCCAGGATTTCATATGGTCCCTATGTATCTTCGTCCCGAGGGTTTTCTGTAGCCTTGCAAAAAGAAAATGCGAGACAATTCTGCTGTCCTTGTCAGGAATAATGTCGGGTGATACCCCATGTCGTCGTACTTCATTATCAAAGTATGCTCGGGTTAAGTGAGTGGTGTAAGGTAAAAGAGATTAAGCAAAATCGAGAAAAATAAAACTCCCTCCGTGACCCGCGCGGTGGCCGCGCGGTATGATGCCACAGCGCGCGCGAGCGCGCGGCTGCTTCAGGTCTAGAAAATAGGGCTCGCGCTCCGCGCGAGCCACTTCCCCCATTTCTCATTCGAGACCACACCCCCAATTCTCTCTAAATCCGGTGACTTACCTTCCTGTTCGCTTGATTTCGGCTCCAATTTCACTTACCAAGGTATGAATCTACTACTTTTAGTTATGAATTTCAATTTTTATGCTTTGAATGACTTTATTTGTGAAGATATTTAAGAATTAGGGTTTATGTACAAAAATTGGGGGTTTGTTATTTTTAGGCTTGATTAGTGCAAATTAGCAATCATATGTGATAATTGATGTTACTCTTGTTGCCTTGTATTTATGCCACAATGTGTTTATGTTTTTGGCAAATTCTTGTTGGATTTAAGTCTTTAGGAAGACTATGAAGTTTTTGATGTTTGGTTATTATTGGGGTGTGATTATTAGCTCATTTCTTTGTTGTTTCGTGCTGTAAGGAAATGATGCGTGGTTATTTAAATGATTGTTTCGTTTTGTGGGCAACTTCCGTGTGTTTGTTAGTAACTTAGGTTTTGGTTTATTGCGCACATAACGTGTTCGACGAAATGCCACAAAGGTCTTGGAACTAGTTTGAGCATATCCTTTGTCCAGATTACCTTCCGGTTTGTCTTAGCGAATAATAGGATTTGATGTTCTTATGGCATATTCACGTTGGAAGTCTATATTGATGTCTCTTACGTATTTCTGCTTGAGTTTTGTGTGGAATTTAGTCTTATAATCGGTTTTGGATGATTCGCAGGATGTTGCTCTTTTTGTGGGTTGTTTTGGTGTCTCTCATGTGTCCTCCGAGGACCAGGAGACGGGTTGCTGATGAGGCTTGGCCCAGCACTGCCGCTCCGGCGATGCCTGATTTTGACGAGAGCGAGTCAGAGGAGGACGAGGAGCAGCGGGGCCCGAGACTCAGGGGTCTCCCTGACGAGGTGCGTCCTCACCGGCACGACAGGTTGCGGTTTAGGACGAGGGCTGCCCAGGACTTTTATTTCGACGAGCTTCGTCGAAACAGGGCTTATGTCCCCGAGAGAGGCATATATCCTGATCATTTGGGCGACGACAGGATCAGTGCAGTCTTGGAGTACTTGCAGTGGACCGGGCTTGCACGTCATCCCGAGGGCGTTGCCTCCGGTTATCTGGCTATGGAGGTTATCGCCAACATTGGCGGTCTTGGGGAGGCTGACGACCTATCTCGGATATGGGTTCGTGGTCGCTATCTCGACTTCAGTGCTCGGGCGATCAATGTCTATTTTGGCTTGCCTGACGATGGCGCATTCCGCCCACGGCCTGAGGGACGCGTTCTTGCTCCTGCGTGGGATGTCTTATGCACCGTGGTGCCTCCTCAGCTCGAGCACGATCATGAGCTGCGTTTGACGACGATGGACTCCCCTTGGCGTGAGCTTGCCCAGATATGGTTAGGGCGTGTCCGGCCGATTACCCGGAGCCATATCGTCCTGGATCACGTCTATGAGACCATTTGCTTTATCGCGCGAGGCGGTAGGGTGAATGTGGGAGCTTGTATTGAGGACAACTTGCGGGGTATGCGGAGAGGACGAGGGAGTAGGGTGGATTACCCATATTCACCTCATTTGTGGCTTGTGCGCGGCGCAGGGGATTCACACGACACCGGAGATAGATCCGTACGATCTAGTAGCGGGCAGTTGCTACTGTATCCCGACTTACGCTGCCCGGCGTAGCGCCTTACATCGTGGGGTTCCCCGGGCTGTACTTCGCCCGCAGCCTGATGATGGCGGCTTGATCCTAGTCGTACCACCGAAGCAGCCACCCCCTCCTCCGGTAGTTCCACCTCCTGTAGTGGCGCCTCAGGGCCAGGAGATGGCTCAGATGCTGCAGATGATGCAGGAGATGCGGGTCGGTATGGATGCCGGATTTGCAGCTGGACAGGCTCGTTATGATGCCATAGACGCTAGATTGGACTTCTACCAGGCCCGTATGGACTCGTTCGCTACGAGGCAGGCTCAGCAGCAGGCCACCATGTCCGACATGTACGCCTATGTGCGGCAGATGGACGACTACATGCGTCGGCAGTTCCCGCCTCCCGATCAGTGATGTTTTCTTTCGTATTCGCGTTTTCGTTTAGGTTTTGCATCAGACGTACTTTGTTTAGTTTCCTCCTTATGAGGATGTTTCTGTTGACTGGGATTCCTGGTTTATATTTCCGTCGTGTTATTGCCTAGTTACGTGTTTGACATGTGTTAGTTGTTTGTTGCTGTTGAGAAACATGGTTTAATTGTTCTGCCTAGTTTATGGTTCGAGATGTTCTGGATTTACTGTTACCTTCCTATCGTATCTATGTGTGTGTGGGTTACCCAACAATACTTGCATCGTTGTGGGACTAAGCCGCTTTAAGGAATTTAGGTAAACTAATGTGATAAGGTATACAGGGTAGAATTTAAATAGATATATATGTTAAATAAATAACTGCTTTCTTTTTTTTTTTGAACAGTAACCTGTCCCTTTTTTTTTTTAAGGTCTAGGGTTTTGGGTTGGATATTCCCTTATTTACTATTAAGTCTATAATATGTATTTATATTATTTATTTATTTTTACTTTGTTCCTTTATTCAATGGAGTTCCATCAAAGTGATTAATAAAATGTGAGGGACAATTTTAGATGTCCTCGCATATAAGATAAAAGCTTGTAATTTTATTCCTCCAGAGAAAAACTTTTATTGGTTACAAGCATTTGAAATAGAAATAGGAGTGCTGCTAATAGTACGGAAAGGAAAATATACTACTAATAGTGCGTAGCTGGATCACTAAATCTAAAACGAGTGGGTAGGCTCGGCCTTGATGGGATCATCCTCATCGCTCGATACGTCGATGGGCATAGCGACATTGGGGGCAGGCCCCGGGTTCTGAAGAACCACCCCATCCACGTCCTGGGCTAGGTTAGTCAGTTCCTAGCCCAGGGTCTCTACCTGCTCCTCCAAGTCATCACCCTTGTCTTTGAGCTGGGCCACTTGGGCTTGGAGCTGTGTGACTTGCTCCTGCAGCTGGGTTATGTGGTGATGGTCTGTTTCCCTAAGATGACTCACATGGGCCAGGTTACCCTCCAACTGTCCTACCCGCGTCTTGAAATAATTGATATGCTGTTGGGACTCGAGGTACGCATTCATCAGTTTTACCATCAGGTTGATCATGTTTGCATTTGGTTCGGCCATCTAATGTCAACAAGGTAAGTTAGAGTTAGAATATGTTTTAGGCAAGATTAGTCATGCACGAATTTAAATCTATATGCAACATGCAAGTGCAAGTTCCCCTTTCCCCATTAAAAATTTAATTTATCCAAGTATTTAAAATAAACCTACTACATGGGTAGGAATAAAAGTTGGGCCTCTATAGTGGACCAAAAATTTAATATTTCTTTGGCTAAGATTTTGGGCTACGTAAAAATAAGCTTTTGGGCTAAAAATAATACTAGTAGTCAAAAATAATAAATTTAAAAATAATACTTGGGTTTAAAATAATGGTTTAAAATAATAGTAGTAGCTTTAAAAATTTTCCGGGCTCTGATACCAACTTGTAACACCTCGGATTTGATAACCCAGGCCGGGATGTCACCGCCACATCTCCCTAGCAAGACACGGCTTTCCAAGCTCACTAAGGAAATGCAAGGCTTATGGGTACGAAAAAGATTTAAAAATATTTCAAAATTGAGTTCGGAATTTAATAATACTTTATTCAAAATACGGAAGTAATAATCATCATGCGCGAAAAATAGAGTAAATGCAGCGGAAAAGTAATCACGGCCAACACGGCCAAAACCTCGGGTTTAACAGACCCGGTAAAGCAGTAGTACGATGCAGAAATTAAAAATGTTCATAAATGTTTCCCCCCAACTGCATGTGCATGCGTCACTCGACATTCTCTGTAAAAGAAAAATGACAACAGTTTATCAGTATAAAAATATACCGAGTAAGTTAATCCCTAACTGTAACACCCCGGTTTTTGGTCACCCAGGTCGGGATGTCACCGCCACACCTCCCTAGCAAGACCCGGTTTCTCCGAGCTTGCTAAAGAGATGCAAGGCTATGGTTTTTCAGTATTTAAAACATTCAAACAGCCCATTCATATATAATTTAAAAATAATACATCAAAGTTGCAGCGGAAAAATATTATTTACATATATGTATCGCAGCAGAATTTAAATATAGGGCCAACATGGCCTAATCACGGGTTAAACAGGCCCGTTCATGCAAGATCTAGTCTAATACAAAAAAAATTCAAAATAATATATCATCCCAAACTTCCCGTGTATGCATATGACGATGCATAATTCTCAACTCTGAAAGAAAAAGAAATAAAAATGGTTTGGTCAGCAAAAACTTGCTGAGTAAGTTAACACAAACATGATCATGAGGTTTCAAAGCCTTTAATTAAATTTAGTAAAAACATGCTTATAGGTAATATACAATTTAATTCATTCATCCACTAATAATTAAATGGCATGATTCCAAACACGGATTTCCACATGAGCATAATTCAAATTCCATGGTAAAATAATCGCAGGACATAATTTAAAGGCACAATTTAAATAAGGAAAATATTCAAGTATTTCAGGATTTCACTCTTCCTCTTTTATTCGATATAATCTAGTATAATTTATTCTTGGGGAATCGAACCCGCAAGAAAACAGACAATCGCCATTGGGGAATCGAACCCGCAAGAACTCACATATATCCTAGGGAATCGAACCCGTAGGAATCAACACATATTCTGGGGAATCGAACCCGCAGAAAGACACACCCTGGGGAATCGAACCCGCAAGGTTTGATACGGACATCCTGGGGAATCGAACCCGCAGGAAAACATACACCCTGGGGAATCGAACCCGCAAGGTCAAAGCAAGTTTCGCAAATTTTCACAAGTTTCAACAAGATTTCAAAATTTGACTCGGTCAACCACAGTTTACTCTAAAATTCGTCTAAAATCAGATTTAATTCCAAAAATTCCGAACTTTCATGACTGACACAGAAACATCGAGTCGAACAACTTTCGTGTTTTAACTTTTTCAATCCGAGATACCGAAACATGTCAAAAACACCAATTATCACATAAACACATATCTGTCCGAATTTTATATGTCACAATTTAAAGATTTCGAATTCTACCATAGCAAATCAATTCCAAATTTAATGAAATTTTACAGAGACCATCTTAAGACATTTATCTACAACTTTCATGTTCGGCCAAAGATCTAAATCGGCCTAGAATCCTAGTCAAAACATCATCAAGTTCTGACCTAAGTTCCGTCAAGAATTTCAAGATCCACATCCTAGCAGTTCGGTTTCGGGTGGATTTCATATATCAAATCATCATGAAAAATTCTGAAATTTTACGGAGGTGTTCCTAACGTATAGATCTACAACTCTTATGTTCAACACCAAGCCTAGATCGGTCTAGATCTAATGTAGAAATCACCAACAAGTTCGAACTAAAGTTCTGTCACCGTTTCAAGATCTAAACCCAAGGCAGGTCTGTTCATGGTCGTTTTCGGATACCAAAACACGATGAAAAATTATGAAAATTTTACAGTAGATAGTTCTATATCTTAGGAACGTTTTTTCTGTTTTAAGCTTTTCCGTTTGAACAGGTTTAAGGGTTCTAAAAATTCGTGCACAGCCGTTGCGCCGTTAAGATTTCATGTTGACAGATTTTTACATTCTTGGTTTAAATCGTTAAATCGGGTGTATTCTATTTCTCCCAAAACCATAGTAAGGTTAACTTACCGATCTATCGTCGTCCGGGGTCACCGATTTCGAAGGCGTGGCTTCCAGTCCACCGTTTATCCTCTCCGTTCGTCGGGTTCTACGTTCTAGATCCGATTCGGGGTGTAAAGAAGAAAAGAAGAGAGTTAGGGTTTCGTTTTTGAATTAAAAATGAGATGGATGAACAGATCTACTTACCACAGTGTTAGAAGAGATCCGAATTCGTCCACGGCAGTCCCCACTTGGTTTTGGTGCCTCAGATGACTTCCGGATCTAGGGTTTTGTGTATAGAGAGTATCGTAGGGTTTTGTAAAAGTATTCGGAGCTTCTAGGAGGTCTTATTTATAGATAACCAAGACCTAGGGCGTCCAAGATCTGACTCTAAGAGTCTGGAGTCGAAAGATGTTCAACCGAATGTCGAAAAATCCGCATTCGGGCGAGAAAATCTTGCTTGGTTTGTTGCTGCCAGTGTGGCGCGGGGTTGGCGCGCTTTTCCCCTAAAAGTCGCGCGGCCAGCGCGCCAGATACGCCTGGACGCCGGTCCGGGCGGGTCGTGCGATCCGTCGTGCTTTTCCTCCTCTCTTTCGGGTTTCTATCCCTCTATGCTCACGGATTCCAATTTCCAGACTCTCTTCGGGTTCCTATTTTGTATCGTCATTTCCTTTGGCTCTAAATTTACGTTTTGGCTCGAATTCTCGAGTTCATTGATATCGGGTTCCCGTGTAACGACTTATTTAACTTTAATTTCTTTTGTTTAATTAAATTCCTTTAATTAATTTCATTTCTCATTTCTTCTATTTTTATTTATTTAATGTATTTACTGATTTATTTATTTATTTATTTATTTATTGTATTTATTTATTTATTTATTGGATTTATTTATTTATTTATTGTATTTATTTATTTATTTATATTGTAAAATTCTCGGGTATTACAGTCTACCCTCCTTAAGAATCAACTTCGTTCTCGAAGTTGTGTTTCAGCTTTTCCCGTGCTAAGGTATTTTGTTTATTTTATTATTTTGTGACTGAACTTAGAATTAAAACTTCTAAGCTGCCTACGTACCCTGTGAAGGGATCAAGCCATAACGTAGTTCAAAACAATTTGAATATGTTTATTTATTCATTCGGAATACATATCGTCAAAAATAAATGTCTATCTTATGGGGTATTACATCCTCTCCCCCTTAGGACTTCAGTTATGTCCCCATAACTGCCTACTTATTATTCTCTTCCTTGATCTCCTTGTTGAGGGTTTGCCAATTCTATCCTCTTCTCAATCATCTCCTCACGAACATTACATTCTCTAATCATGTGGTCTCCCCCACCACATCTATAACAAGTCCCGCGCGTAGGGCATTCGTGCACCAGATGGGCTTGATGGCACTGTGGGCAACGTGGTACGACTGTACGACGTATGCCATTTCTCCCATTATAGAAATCCTTATTCTCGTTCCTATCTTGTCCACCGTTATTGCTCCGATTCTTCTTCTCAACTCCTTGTGAGTCCTTGCTCGACTCCCCATTTTCCTTACGCTTCAGTTGCTGGACTCGATCAATTGCTACAGCTCGATCATAAACCGTCTGCAGGTTCGTGTATTGTCCTACTGCAAGTATCTCCCGGATACTAAGGTTCAGACCCATCTCGAACTTCTGAGCCTTGTCAGAGTCGGTTGGTACTATCCTCGTAGCAAATCGTACCAACTCCTTAAACCGGGTGTAATACTCCTGCACCGTCCGTCCCTCTTGCTTCAGTGATAAAAACTCTTTGTAAATTGCCGCCTTGGTGCTCATGGGGTAGAAGCGGTCCGTTAGATCCTCCTTAAGTTTAGTCCACGAATAAGCTTCTTCAGCTTCCTCTAAATTCCTCTGGAGGTCTTGCCACCACTCATCGGCTTCGCCTCCTAAGTAGTGGGTTGCTACTCGTGTCCTTGCCTCATCAGGACATTTGATAGCATCCAAGAGCTTATCAAATGTACGGATCCACCCCTCTAGTTTGGTGGGATCCTCTTGCCCATCATAACGTGGTGGTTGATAGGGATTCACCAACGCTAGATAGTTGGTTTGAGCTATGGGTGGAGGTACTGTTGCAGGTGTTTAGGGTTGCGGGTGGAGGTACTGTTGCAGGTGTCCTATGCACCTCCGCATTTTCTAATGCTACTAGGATTCCCTCTATCGTTTTTAAACGTGCTTCCATATTATTGGGCGCTTGAGGCACTTGCTCTCCTAGGTTCTGAGGACTTTCACTGTTGTTGGGCGTGTTGGAAAGGTTAGCGTCAGTGCCGTTTGGACTCACCTTCCTTGGTTTTCTTCTAGGCGCCATTTTCTGTTATAACGTGTATAGATTAGCTTATCTTGGTTTAGATAGATCGCTCGGACAAGAAATTTGCTAAATTGTATATGAGACCAAGTGTTAAACGCGCGCCCATAAGGCCACGTTTAGAGCATCGTGAGTTTCAAATTTCGAATTCCGAATTTTCGGATTTGTTGTTTGGAAATCCAAACAAGATTTTTGGAATAAAAAGTGTTTTAATAAAACTTGATTTTCTTATTGTTCCACATGAGGAAGTTTTCTAGTTCGTACCATGACAGGAATGGCTAGAGCCGAGATTTGTTATGCTTAGGCGTGCGCTTAGATGAACGCGATCTAGAACTAAGGCAACATCAGTCTCTAGTGAGCGTTTCTAATTTGATGTCAAGTGTCTAAGTTATCTAGGTGTAGCAAGAGATCTAAGTTAATATTCGACAAGATTCTAAGTTCAATTTCGCCAAGATTCTGAGTTCAAATTCGCCAAGATTCTAAGTTCATAGAAGAGATGCAATATGCAAATGCAAATGATGACTCCCCCCAAAAATAATTTAATGCCCTTTATATACATATTTTTCCCATGGGTTTTAAAATAAAAATTTATCCATGGAAATAATACTTTAAAATTTAAATAATAGTCAAAATATTAATAGTACTTTAAAATTAATAAGGGTTTAAAAATAATAGTTTAAAAATAATAATAATCGTAGGTTTAAAGTATTCCGGGCGCTGATACCACTCTGTAACAACCCAGTTTTTGGTCACCCAGGTCGGGATGTCACCGCCACACCTCCCTAGCAAGACCCGGTTTCTCCGAGCTTGCTAAAAAGATGCAAGGCTATGGTTTTTCAGTATTTAAAACATTCAAACAACCCATTCATATATAATTTAAAAATAATACATCAAAGTTGCAGCGGAAAAATATTATTTACATATATGTATCGCAGCGGAATTTAAATATAGGGCCAACATGGCCTAATCACGGGTTAAACAGGCCCGTTCATGCAAGATCTAGTCTAATACAAAAAAAATTCAAAATAATATATCATCCCAAACTTCCCATGTATGCATATGACGATGCATAATTCTCAACTCTGAAAGAAAAAGAATAAAAATGGTTTGGTCAGCAAAAACTTGCTGAGTAAGTTAACACAAACATGATCATGAGGTTTCAAAGCCTTTAATTAAATTTAGTAAAAACATGCTTATAGGTAATATACAATTTAATTCATTCATCCACTAATAATTAAATGGCATGATTCCAAACACGGATTTCCACATGAGCATAATTCAAATTCCATGGTAAAATAATCGCAGGACATAATTTAAAGGCACAATTTAAAGAAGGAAAATATTCAAGTATTTCAGGATTTCACTCTTCCTCTTTTATTCGATATAATCTAGTATAATTTGTTCTTGGGGAATCGAACCCGCAAGAACTCACATACATCCTCGGGAATCGAACCCGTAGGAATCAACACATATTCTAGGGAATCGAACCCGCAGAAAGACACACCCTGGGGAATCGAACCCGCAAGGTTTGACACGGACATCCTGGGGAATTGAACCCGTAGAAAAACATACACCCTGGGGAATCGAACCCGCAAGGTCAAAACAAGTTTCGCAAATTTTCACAAGTTTCAAAAAGATTTCAAGATTTGACTCGGTCAACCACAGTTTGCTCTAAAATTCGTCTAAAATCAGATTTAATTCCAAAAATTCCGAAATTTCATGACTGACTCAGAAACGTCGAGTCGAACAACTTTCGTGTTTTAACGTTTTCAATCCGAGATACCAAAACATGTCAAAAACACCAATTTTCACAGAAACACAAATCTGTCCGAATTTTATATGTCACAGTTTAAAGATTTCAAATTCTACCATAGCAAATCAACTCCAAATTTAATGAACTTTTACAGAGATCATCTCAAGACATTTATCTACAACTTTCATGTTCGGCCAAAGATCTAAATCGGCCTAGAACCCTAGTCAAAACGTCATCAAGTTCTGACCTAAGTTCTGTCAAGAATTTCAAGATCCACATCCTAGCAGTTCGGTTTCGGGTGGATTTCATATATCAAATCATCACGAAAAATTCTGAAATTTTACGGAGGTGTTCTTAATGTATAGATCTACAACTCTTATGTTCAACTCCAAGCCTAGATCGATCTAGATCTAATGTAGAAATCACCAACAAGTTCGAACTAAAGTTCTGTCACGGTTTCAAGATCTAAACCCAAGGCAGGTCTGTTCATGGTCATTTTTGGATATCAAAACACGATAAAAATTATGAAAATTTTACAGTAGATATATCTATATCTTAGGAACGTTTTTTGTGTGTTAAGCTTTTCCATTTGAACAGATTTAAGGGTTCTAAAAATTCGTGCACAACCGTTGCGCCGTTAAGATTTCATGTTGACAAATTTTTACGTTCTTGGTTTAAATCGTTAAATCGGGTGTATTCTAAATTCTCCCAAAATCATAGTAAGGTTAACTTACCGATCTATCGTCGTCCGGGGTCACCGATTTTGAAGGCGTGGCTTCCAGTCCACCGTTTATCCTCTCCGTTCGTCGGGTTCTACGTTCTAGATCCGATTCGGGGTGTAAAGAAGAAAAGAAGAGAGTTAGGGTTTCGTTTTTGAATTAAAAACGAGATGGATGAACGGATCTACTTACCACAGCGTTAGAAGAGATCCGAATTCGTCCACGGCTGTCCCCACTCGGTTTTGGTGCCTCCGATGACTTCCGGATCTAGGGTTTTGTGTATATAGAGTATCGTAGGGTTTTGTAAAAGTATTCGGAGCTTCTAGGAGGTCTTATTTATAGATAACCATGACCTAGGGCGTCCAAGATCTGACTCTAAGAGTCTGGAGTCGAAAGATGTTCAACCGAAAGTCGAAAAATCCACGTTCGGGCGAGAAAATCTCGCTTGGTTTGTTGCTGCCAGTGTGGCGCGGGGTTGGCGCGCTTTTCCCCTAAAAGCCGCGCGGCCAGCGCGCCAGATACGCCTGGACTCCGGTCCGGGCGGGTCGTGCGATCCGTCGTGCTTTTCCTCCTCTCTTTCGGGTTTCTATCCCTCTATGCTCACGGATTCCAATTTCCGGACTCTCTTCGGGTTCCTATTTCGTATCGTCATTTCCTTTGGCTCTAAATTTACGTTTTGGCTCGAATTCTCGAGTTCATTGATATCGGGTTCCCGTGTAACGACTTATTTAACTTTAATTTCTTTTGTTTAATTAAATTCATTTAATTAATTTCATTTCTCATTTCTTCTATTTTTATTTATTTAATGTATTTACTGATTTATTTATTTATTTATTTATTGTATTTATTTATTTATTTATTGTATTTATTTATTTATTTATGTTGTAAAATTCTCGGGTATTACACTAACTAAACAATTTAAGGGGTTACATGCGTTTAATTAAAATTTCACTCTTCATGCATTAATTTAAAAATCCATAGTTTATTCGCAGCGGAAAAACATGATTTAATTTATTCAAGACGAGAATACATAATTAAAGGACTTAATTTAAAAGCGTAATTTAAAAGCATAATTTAAAAGTGTAATTTAAATGCATAATTTAAAAACATGGTAAATAAGATTTAAGCATAATTAAACACTCACACAAGTCTTTTATATTTTATCCCGCAAACTAAGAAGAGGACACCATACCGGGAGATCACTAACGAGGCAATCTCAAACGTAGGACCACTAACGAGGCAGTCCAAATAATGGGAGACCACTAACGAGGAAGTCTCAAAGGTAGTAGGACCACTAACGAGGCGATCTAAAACACAGCGCACGAGATCACTAACGAGGCAATCTCAGATTGTAAGGAGAGGCAGTCTCAAAGATAATGATAGCATGAAGATCGGCTCAGCCTAGTGAACGGGATTTTCCAAAAGTTCGTATTTCAATGTTATCAAAATATTCGATATCGCGTTTCGTAGTTCGAGTTTTCTCAAGTTCGAAAAATCCAATTTGACGCAATTTACGCCTTTCTTAATTAAAAATTCATCTTTACACCAAAAATTCTGAAATTTACACAGTAGCTCAAAAACACACACACGAACAACTTTCATGTTTTAAGTTTTTGGAAATAAGGTTTCGAAGTGAGTCAAATTTCGAGTTCTTTGCAAAAGATAATTTCTGTCCCAAAAACCAATTCTGTCACAGTTACGTGCAACGCCGATTAAAAATTCATTTCAAAGCCAATTAGTCCAAAGTTTTTACAGGATGTACACAACACCTTAATGAACAACTTTCATGTTTTAAGATTTTGGAAATAATGAATTTTAGATGTTCAAAAATCGACCCCAACACGCTGCTTACGCGCGGACTCAAAAGATGAATTAGAACAATTCTGAAAATCGGCCGTTTTGACATATCAAATGAACTCCAAAATTCATGAAATTTTATATGCATAATCTAGACACAGTTATCTACAACTTTTGTTTAGAAATGCAAAGTTTAATCATTCTAAAAATGGGTGAAAACATGCATCAAGTCGAGTAAATAATTCTGTCAAAAATTTTAAACGTTCGGTTTGTCACAGAAAGTTTACGGCGCGATTTGGAATAGCAAATCTTTATGTCAATGGCTGAAATTTGGACACAAGGTAGATTAGAGTCTTAGGAACAAAATCTATGTTGAAAAATATTTGGTTTGAATTCCCGAAGGTCGAGTTTTAGGTGAGTTTTTTAAATTGGACGAAAATAGAGTTTTTGAAAACCGATTTTTGTTACGGGTCTAGATCTTAAGTTTTATAGAACAATAAACCACAAAAATTGGTGAGTAAGGTCTTAACTTACTTAGTTAAAGAATAGGGTCGCTGTAAAGGGTTTCTGGACGTCCTAAGGTCGCGACGAACGACCAACTTCTCCGATCGCTTTTTGTTCGTTCCCCGACGTGAAATCGTAGCAAAAGGAAATGGGTCAGATTTCGAGTTCTTAGAACTTATGGACAACTTAAACACTGTAATACTACTTACCAAGGTTCTAGAGGGTAGAGGCTTCGTCCCGTTTGCCTCGTCGTCGCCGGAATACTCGCCGGAAAGTGAAGTCGGAGGAGTTTTGACTTGGAGAGGAAGATTGGGAGTGTTTAGGGTTTAGTTTTCTGAAAATTATGGGGAGGGGGCGTCCAAATCTGTTCTTATGCCCTTCCCAATTGTTGTGATCGACTTGCCATCGATTGAGGTTGGATTTTTGGCAAGAAAATCGCCATAGAAGGAAAGTTTACACCTTCTGCACCTCTGGCGCGCTGGTGACGCGCACCTATAGCTTTGCCCGCGCGACCAGTCCTGGAGACGCGTCTCCACCTTCCGCACGGTGGCCGCGCGGCGGCGCGCGGCGAGCGCGGGCCGGGCGGTCCGTATGGTCCGTCGGGTCTTTTCTTCTTTTCCTCTATCGGTTCCTTTATCCTCTATGTGTTGGCTCGACTTCTCGGGTCGTTTCCGGCTCGAAATCTCTACCTTAGACTTCTTATGAGTTCGGGCTTAACGCTCGTAACATTTCCGTGCCCTAATTAGTCTAGTTAAATTAGTTCCAATTCCTCCTAACGTTTTTGTGATTGATCTTGTGATTTTTTTTGCGATTTAATTTGTGACTTAATTTGTGATTTATTTTGTGATTTATTTTGTGACTGAACTTAGAAGTTAGTTCCAAGCTGCCTACGTACCCTGTGAAGGGATCAAGTCATGACGTAGTTCAAACCAATTTGAATTTGTTTTTCTCGGGTGTTACACATCCTGGGGAATTAAACCCGCAGGAACATATACACCCTGGGGAATCGAACCCGCAAGGTAAGATAAACACACATCCTGGGGAATTGAACCCGCAGGAACACATACATTCTGGGGAATTGAACCCGCAATGTAAGATAGACATCCTGGGGAATTGGACCCGCAGGGACACAAACGCCTTGGGAATCGAACCCGCAAGGTAAGAACACATTTCGCAAATTTCACAAGTCTCTCAAATATAATTTCTCACTAGTCGTTGTTTTACTCCATAATTATTTAAAAATTCATTTTAAGTCCGAAAATTTTGAAACTTTACCAGAAACTTCAAAACACAGAGACGAGCAAGTTTTGTGTTTAAAGTTTTTCGATCCGGGTTAAGAAAATAAGTAAAAAATCAAGTTTTTCACATAAGTAGTATGCTGTCAGGTTTCAGATTTGACACAGTTTCAAAACTCGACTTTTTGACACATCAAATGGACTCCAAAAATTCTGAAATTTTGTGGACACATTCTAGACATGATTATCTACAACTTTTGTTTACATTACAAAGACATGCTCATCAAGTTCGAACAATTGCACTGTCAGATTTCGAAAAGTTTATATATTCACAGATTATGTCCGACGCGATTTCGGTGGTAAATCTCGATGAAAATCTCTGAAATTTTTACACAACATAGATTAGGGTCTTAGGATCACAATTCTAGTTTTGAGCTTTTCGGTTTGAACTCTCGAAATAGGGGTTTTGGTCGGATATCAAATCTGTCACTGTTTCAAGATCCACTCTTAAGACAGGTTCGTTTGACACCATTTTCGGATATCAAAACATGTTGAAAAATTATGAAAATTTTACACAAACTAGATCAGTGTCTTAGGAATGTTTTTAGTGTTTTAAGTTTTTCTGTTTGAATAGTTTTAAGGGTTCGAAAAATTCATAACAAGTCGCTGCACCGTGAGTTTTTCGTGTTGATAGATTTTAGAGTTATTCAATCCCTATGTTCTGTTGCATTTTAAGTCACTCAAAACCAAGTAAGCGTTAACTTACAGTGGGGGATGTCTAGGACGTCTCTGGATCAATCGGGGCGCCCATGCTTGCTACGAACACGTCCCAATTACTCAGTCTCCTCTTTGTTGGCCCCGAAACGAAATCGAAAGTAAAAATCTAGGGTTAGATAGGATTTTCGGACCCAAAAAACTAAACGAAAACCTATGAACGACTTACCGCAATCTGGAGCACTAAATATCTTGTATTCCACGCCGCCTCCGTCAATTTTCGTCGCCGGAAAGTGATCGGAAGGTTCGAAGTTGGTGATTTCGGGTGTTGGATGAACTCGGGAGAAATTGGAGAGTGTTTACGGCTGCTAGGATTTGGGAATTCAAAAAAATGAGTCTCAAGACTCCTAGAGCCGACCATATAAACCTTCCCTCCTTCGAGTTGGAGTTTCCAAAGTCGGGGTCGAAAATATGGTAAGAAAATCGCTGAGATCGCTCTTGGGCAGCTGTCTGCTGCTATCCCGCGGGGTTGGCGCGCTGCCTTTAGGAACACCGCACGGATACGGTGCGGCTAATGCCTGGACCTCGGTCCGGGCAGGTCGTGCGATCCGTCGAGCCTTTCCTCCTCTCTTTCGGACTTAGATCCCTCTATGTTCTCGGATTCCGATTTTCCGGGTCATTCTCGGATTACGATTCCCATCCTAAATTTATTTCGACTCAAATGAATTTCATATTCGAAAGCTTGAATCCGTTGAGTTTGAATCCGTTTGCTTGAATTCGTCGTCTTTCGACTCCTGTGTAATAATTTATCTAATTAAATTATTTCCGAATTCACGGGTTCTTGGAATTAAAATTCTTTTCCTTCTTGAGTTTAATTCCAATTCTTTTAGAATTAATCCATGGAATATCTTCGCGCTTCCTTTCCCTTCTTTTATTTCATTTTGAATTTATCGGTAATTCATTTCCGAGCAATAATGAATTATTTTCTTCTTCTCGGAAATATTTCGGCCTTGATCGGATTAAGAAATAAATTTTATTCCTTTGGACGTCGATAAAAATCCCGGGTATTACAGTCTACCCCCCTTAAGAATCAACTTCATCCCCGAAGTTGGGTGTTAGCTTCTCGCGAGCTTGGAACTAAGGTCCTTTCTATTTTGTGCTATTGTTTGATTGCGTGATTGTATCATTATGTGTTGTTGTTGTTGATATTGTTTTTATTATTTTATTATATCGTTTGACTGAACCCAGAATTAAAATTTCCAGGTTGCCTACGTACCCTGTGAAGGGCTCAAGTCATAACGTAGTTCAAAACAATTTGAATTTATTTATTTGAAATACAAAATATTCGGACTAGAATATTCGGGTCGTTACATCCTCCCCCTCTTAAGATTACAGTTATGTCCCCATAACTGTGGTTGCATTGTCTTGGAATAGGGTCCGGTAACGTTGTATATAATCATTTCTCACTGAGCTGGCACGTCTGCTTGGTCAACATCATTCCATCGTCCTACAGCTCCTCCTTGATCTCCTTTTTGAGGGTTTACCAAATCTAGCCTCTTCTCAATCATCTCCTCACGAACATTGCAATATCTAATCATGTGGCCTTCCCCACCACATCTATAACAAGTCTCGCGCCTTGGGCATTCGCGCACCAGATGGGCTTGGTGGCACTGCGGGAAACGTGGTATGGCTGTACGACGTATGCCATTTCTCCCATTATTGAAACATTTATTCTTATTCTTCTTTGATTCATTGAACCTAGTTTGACCATCGTTCTCCCAAAATTTGCCATGGTTATTGTTTTGATGCTTTTTCTCAAATTCTTGGGAGTCCTTGCTCGACTCCCCATTTCCTTTATGCTTCAATTGCTGGACTCGATCAATTGCTATGGCTCGATCGTAAACCGTCTGCAGGTTCGTGAATTGTCCTACTGCAAGTATCTCCCGGATACTAAGGTTCAGACCCATCTCGAATTTCTGAGCCTTATCAGAGACGGATGGTACTATCCTCGTAGCACATCGCACTAATTCCTTAAATTTGGTGTAGTACTCTTGCACTGTCTGTGCACCTTGCCTTAGGTTGATGAATTCCTCATTTTTTGCAGTCTTGGTGCTTAGTGGGTAGAATCTATCCCTCAAGGCTTCCTTAAGTTCTTCCCAGGTGTAGGCTTCTTCGTCTTCCTCTGAATTCGTTCGAAGGTTTTGCCACCACTCATCGGCTTCGCCTCCTAAGTAGTAGGTCGCCACACGTATCTTCTCCTCGTCGGGGCATTTGATAGCGTCCAAAAGTTTATCAAAGGTACGGATCCACCCCTCTAGTTTGGCGGGATCTTCCTCCCCATCATAGTGTGGTGGTTGATAAGGATTTACCAAATCTAGATAGTTGTTTTGAGCTACTGGCGGGGGTATTGTCGCTTGTGCCCTATGCAACTCGGCATTTCCTAATGCTACGAGTACTTCTTCTACCGTCCTTAAACGTTCATCCATGTTGTTGGGAATAGGAGGCGCTCGATCTCCTACGTTCGGAGGAATCTCGTTGTTGTTAGGTGCGTTTGGGAAGTCAGTGTCAGTGCCGTTTGGGCTTACCTTCCTCGGCTTTCTCCTAGGTGCCATTTTCTGTTATTAAGCACGCGAAGATGAGTTTCTAAGTGATCAAGATCTAGGACTAAGGCAACGTTAGTCTTTAGCAAGCGCTTTCAAGTCAAGGTCATGTCGAGTTCTAAGGTAGGAGTGTTTCTTATCACCGATAATTCACATAAAAGAGTTAGTGTAAATATTTATGTATATATGCAATGCGATGCAATCCCCCCCGAAGCTAATGTATATTTTATTTATATCTATCTTCCATGGATTTAAAAATAAGTTTATTCCATGGAGGTAATATATTTTTTTTAAATTTTAAAAATAATAATAGTAGTTAAAAGTCTTGGGCCTCTATATTGGGCCAAAATAATTGGGCCACATAGTAATTAAATATTAGGCTAAAAAAAATTTTGGGCTCAAAAGTTTTGGGCTTTAAAATAATTAATTTGGGCTAAAGTTAGGGCTTAGAAAAATTTTGGGCTCAACAATGATGGTTTTTTTTAAAAAATAATACTGGTTTTAAAAATAATACTAGTTTAAAAATAATAATAGTTTAAAAATAATAATACTAAAAATAGTCCGGGCTCTGATACCAACTTGTAACACCCCGGATTTGATAACCCAGGCCGGGATGTCACCGCCATACCTCCCTAGCAAGACGCGGTTTCTCCGAGCTTGCTAACGAGATGCAAGGCTATGGTTTTTCAGAATTTAAAACATTCAAACAGCCCATTGTAATATAATTCAAAAATAATGTCATTACAGTTGCAGCGGAAAATAATATTTAAATACATGTATTGCAGCAGAATTTAAATTGGGCCAACACGGCCAAAACACGGGCTAAACAGGTCCGTTTATGCAAGTCATAGATGAGAACAAAATTTTAAAATAATATTTTTCCCAATTAATCCCATGCATACATATGATGATGCATATTCTTCATGCTCTGTAGAAAAAAGAAAAAAAATGTGATTGGTCAGCAAAATGTGCTGAGTAAGTTAACACCTAGTATGATCAAGGGGTTTCAAAGCCTTTAATTAAATTTAATAAAAGTATGCTTGTAGATAATACACAATTCAATTTATTCACGCACTAATAATTAAGTGGCAAAATTTTAAACAAGGATTTCCACATGATCACAATTCAACACACATAATAAATTAATTGCAAGACATAATTTAAAGGCAAAATATGAATAAGGAAAATATTCAAGTATTTCAGGATTTCGTTCTTCCACTTTTGTTCAATATGATCCAGTATAATTTGTTCTTGGGGAATCGAACCCGCAAGAATTTAAACGCATCCTAGGGAATCGAACCCATAGGATTCAACACACGTCCTGGGGAATCGAACCCGCAAGAATTGACACACATCCTGGGAAATTAAACCCGCAGGAACACATACACCTTGGGGAATCGAA
This sequence comes from Hygrophila difformis, assembly GCA_030278955.1. NCBI lineage: Eukaryota > Viridiplantae > Streptophyta > Magnoliopsida > Lamiales > Acanthaceae > Hygrophila > Hygrophila difformis. Next base: position 16,850,471 of record JAOANR010000010.1, on the reverse strand, counting down.
CCCGCAAGGTAAGATAGACACGCATCCTAGGGAATTGAACCCGCAGGAACACATACGCCCTGGGGAATTGAACGCGCAAGGTAAGATAGACACCCTGGGGAATTGAACCCGCAGGGACACAGACGCCTTGGAGAATCGAACCCGCAAGGTAAGAACACATTTCGCAAATTTCACAAGTCTCTCAAATATAATTTTTCACTAGTCGCTATTTTACTCCATAATTATTTATAAATTCATTTTAAGTTTGAAAATTCTGAAAATTTGCCAGCAACTCGAAAACACAGAGACGAGCGAGTTTCGTGTTTTAAGTTTTTCAATCCGGGTTAAGAAAACAAGTCAAAAATCAAGTTTTTCACATAAGTAGTATGCTGTCAGGTTTCAGATTTGAAACAGTTTCAAAACTCAACTTTTTGACACATCAAATGGACTCCAAAAATTCTGAAATTCTGTGGACACATACTAGACATAATTATCTACAACTTTTGTTCACATTACAAAGATTAAATCGGATTAGAAATAATAGAAACATGCTCATCAAGTTCAAACATTGCACTGTCAGATTTCGAAAAGTTCATATATTCACAGATTATATCCGACGCGATTTGGGGTAGTAAATCTCGATAAAAATCTCTGAAATTTTTACACAACATAGCTTAAGGTCTTAGGATCAAAATTCTAGTTCTGAGTTTTTCGGTTTGAACTCTCGAAATAGGGGTTTTGGTCGGATATCAAATCTGTCACCGTTTCAAGATCAACTTTTAAGACAGGTTCGTTTGAGACCATTTTCGGATAACAAAACACAATAAAAAATTATGAAAATTTTACACAAACTAGATCAGTGTCTTAGGAACGTTTTTTGTGTTTTAAGTTTTTCCGTTTGAACATTTTTGGGGTTCGAAAAATTCATACCATGTCGCTGCGCCGTGGGTTTTTCGTGTTGACAGATTTTAGAGTAATTCAATCCCTATGTTCGATTGCATTTTAAGTCACCCAAAACCAAGTAAGTGTTAACTTACAGTGGGGGATGTCTAGGACGTCTCTGGATCGATCGGGGCGCCCACGCTTGCTACGAACACGTCCCAATTACTCCGTCTCCTCTCCGTTGGCCCCGAAACGAAATCGAAAGTAAAAATCTATGGTTAGATCGGATTTTCGGACCCGAAAACTTAAACGAAAACCTATGAACAACTTACCACAATCTGGAGCACTAAATATCTTGTATTCCACACCGCCTCCGTCAATTTTCGTCACCGGAAAGTGATCGGAAGGTTCGAATTGGTGATTTCGGGTGTTGGATGAACTTGGGAGAAATTGGAGAGTGTTTAGGGCTGCTAGGGTTTGGGAATTCGAAAAAATGAGTCTCAAGACCCCTAGAGCCGACCATATACACCTTCCCTCCTTCGAGATGGAGTTTCCAAAGTCGGGGTCGAAAATATGGTAAGAAAATCGCTGAGATCGCTCTTGGGCAGCTGTCTGCTGCTATCCCGCGGGGTTGGCGCGCTGCCTTCAAGAAAACCGCGCGGATACCGCGGCTAACGCCTGAACCTCGGTCCGGGCGGGTCGTGCGATCCGTCGAGCCTTTCCTCCTCTCTTTCGGACTTCTATCCCTCTATGTTCTCGGATTCCGATTTTTCGGGTCATTCTCGGATTACGATTCCCTCCTAAATTTATTTCGACTCAAATGAATTTCATATTCGAAATCTTGAATCCATCGAGTTTGAATCCGTCGGCTTGAATTCGTCGTCTTTCGACTCCCGTGTAATAATTTATCTAATTAAATTATTTCCGACTTCACGGGTTCTTGGAATTAAAATTCTTTTACTTCTTGAGTTTAATTCCAATTCTTTTAGAATTAATCCACGGAATATCTTCGGGCATCCTTTCCCTTCTTTTTCTCCATTTTGAATTTATCGGTAATTCATTTTCCGAGCAATAATGAATTATTTTCTTCTTCTCGGAAATATTTTGGCCTTGATCGGATTAAGAAATAAATTTTATTCCTTTGGACGTCGATAAAAATCCCGGGTATTACAAACCCCTTCTGTCGTTGCCACTGGTGAAGGGCTTTTGATGTTGGATCCCCAATCCTCTCTTCCGGTGTACTCAGGCACTGCCCAACAGGTTCCATTCAGTTCTTCTCCAGATCCCGGTGTTCAGACTACCCAGGAACAACCAGAACCTGTTGATAAGGATGATGTCCCCTTAGATGAGATTCTGAGAAAGGTTCGCGAAAGGGGCAAGTGCAAGGTTGTTCATGAAACAAGTCAAAAAAAAGGACAAAGACCTTATAGGGCAATTATAAGACTGAACATGGCATGTAGAACATAAATTGCACTGAAGGGCTTGCTTACGAGCTATAACGGAGTTTATTCCAGTTTGGTTTGAGCTCAGTGAAGGCCTCATTAAAGAATTGCCCTGGGAGAATGGAGGAATTACCCCCCCCCCCCCCAATACTTTGAATTAATCACCTCCTTCCACAGAGCCTTTTCCCCTCCAAACCGCCATCTCCATTTTAATAGCAGCGCCGTATTATACTTCTGAATATTTTTAATACTCAAACCCCCAGCATCCTTGTGTGAACAAATTAAATCCCACCTTACTGCATGTAACTTCTTTTGCCCCGACCATTCATTCCAAAAGAATCTCATGTTTATCATCTCAAGCCTCTCTGCAACAGCCCTTGGCACCTTGAAAATTGATAAGAAATAAATCGGCAGGCTGCTTAAGACAGATTTTATCAAGCACATCCTCCCCGCCTGAGACAACATTCTACCCTTCCACCCTTCCAACCTTTTCTCAACCTTCTGTAGAATAGGCTCCCATAAGCTAATGCCATTAATCCTACCCCCTACCGGAATCCCCAAATAAACTATAGGCCAACTCCCAACCCCACAGCCGAATACACCCGCAGCTTCACCAACTAATTCCTCCGGACAATTAATGCCATAAATGCAACTCTTTGCAAAATTAATCTTGAGGCCTGTGGTAAGAGAAAGGCAGATCAAGATCCTCTTTATGAGCATTACCTGGGTAACCTCCCCTTCACAAAAGAGAATAGTGTCGTCCGCGAACTGGAGATGGGAGATGATTGGACCTCTATTCCCTGTTTTCAAACCTTTATACAGCCCTTCCTCTACAGCCTTCTCCAACAATTTATTTAAAATTTCCGCCACCATAACGAATAGGTATGGTGATAGGGGATCCCCTTGTCGCAGCCCCTTCTGGAGCTTGAAAAATTCCGTCGGGGAGCCATTAATTAAAACTGAAGCAGCCGCTGAAGCCACACAAGCCTGAATCCACTTGATCCAAATGTCATCAAAATTCATCGCCCTCAACACTCGGAATAAGGCCTCCCAGGATATGTTATCGTAGGCCTTCGCAAAATCGATTTTGATCACAAAACCCCTTTTTTCCCACCACCTGGGTTGACTGTATAACTTCGCTTGCCACAAGCACTCCATCTAATATTTGTCGCCCCTCCACAGAGGCCATTTGCGAAGGCCCTATTAGCCCATCCAGTACACTTTTCAACCTTCTAGTCAACACTTTTGCTACTATTTTATACACACTTCCAACTAATGATATAGGTCGATAATCCCGAAACTCCATGGCATTTTCCATCTTGGGAATTAATTTGATAAACGAGCTGCCAGCTTCTCTAGGCAGGCCTTCCCCTTCTTCCAATCCTCTAAAAACTCCCATTAGATCTCCCTTCACCATTTCCCAAAACCTCTTAAAAACCCGATGTTAAAACCATCCGGTCCCGGAGCACGATTGCTATCACAACTCCATACAGCTTCCCTGACTTCTTCTTCCGAAAATCTATCCACCATGCCCTTCCTGTCTGCCTCACCAACTCTAGCCAGTCCCAAATTATCGATGCAAAAGATTTCCTCATCAAGTTTAGAAAACATAGCCTGGAACCACTTAGCAGCCTCAGCTTTTATATCTCCAGGCTCTTTTATAAGCATAATAACTCTAATAATATGTCCTCTCCTCCTGTTAATAGCCGAGACAACATGGAAAAACCGAGTATTCAGGTCTCCTTCTTTTACCCACCGAATACGCGGTTTTTGGAGCCATCTTCTTTCTTCGGCTAGTAGAAGTTTATGTATCTCCACCTTTTTACCCCTCCAGGCATTTTTTGCCTCCATACTAGCCCCACCCTCCAGAATATTATCCTCCAGCCCCACCAACTCAGATTGTAATTGAGATAAATTTTTCTCCAACTCAGCCGCCCCATAACCTTCCCAATTCCGTATCCTATGTTTCAATGCTTTAAGCCTGCCGAAGATATTGCAGGTCGTGCTCGGCCTAGCTGATCCCCACTCCTCCTTTACCAATACCTCAAAACCCTTCTCCTCCATCCAATAATTAAAGAACCGGAAAGGCTTAGGTCCCCAAGACTTTTCACCAATTTGTAAGCACACCGGGTAATGGTCCGATAATATTCCAAATACTTAGTATGATATATTTATATTATTTTAGATTTATTAATTAATACTTCATCCCTCCGATAAATGTCTTGTTTTGACTTCTACATACAATATAGTGCATATTTGTAACACCCCGGATTTTAAAACCAAACAAGGGACCGGGATGCTACCGCCACATCTCATCAATTAAGCTCGTCCTTGGCTAACTTAACTAGGAAAATGCTAAGGCTAATTTTTATCATTATAAATGCATAGGGATTTACTCAAAAGAAAATAAATATACGGAAGCGTTACAAAAAAAGGTAACATGTTTTCAAATAACATTTTATGCAAAGAAAAATAATTAAAATATGCATTGTGTCTTTTGAGAAACCATCCCCATGCAATGCTCCATGATCCATCTTTCTAGTTCTGTAAGTCAGAAAAGAAAAATTTAAAAGATAGGTTGTTAGTATAAATTACTGAGTAGGCTAATCATAATCTCAGTTACAAAATTAACTTTTATTACTGTAATATAATTCTTAAAAAAAATAAAAGACTTATCACAAGTTACTAGGTTAGAATCGCCGCAGTACTATTAGGATATCACGAGGACACCCAAACATAATATCATCCTAATTTCAATATCATATGTGAGAAAAAATTGTCTCACGGGACCACAATCGGATCCACGATTATGTAGCAAACCCTAAACCCTAAAATAAGAATTATACGGGAGTATAGACTCTTGCATACTGTCTAGGCCTTTTTTCAATAACATGAGCCGTTTCGGCAAAATTCTCGATCGCGGGCATTCAACACTCGGATTTCCTTTGGCAATTATTTTTTTTTGGAGAAGAAGTACTTTTGCAATTATTGATATTATATAAAATAACAATTTAATTTAATAACACTTAAATAAAGGATGTGAACAACCATGTCACAATAAATCATACATTCATAAATATTTGGCAGGGATGCATTCAACAGACGCTGCATTGGCATAAAAATTCTATAAAATTAATTATTGCTCGGAAAATTCCAAACTTTCCAAGTTAGATTTAAAATTAAAAGATGTAAAACTTTCATCTTTTACAAATTTTGACTCTAAGTTGATGGAAAAATTAGATTTTGTACAAAAGCACTATTCCGCCGACAGAATTACGCTATCTTCGAAAATAAATTCTATAAATAAAAATAAATACTTATCTAAAAATTCCAAAAATTTCATGTTAGTCTCGTGTCAAAATTATCTATAATTTTTGGGTTTTAAGTTTTACCCAATTCCTAATCGAAGCTAATCCAAAGTACTGATTTTTACAAGGTTCTAATCTGTCCCAAACAATCCCTTGGAGCAGATCTGGTAGGAAATTCGCTTAGCATCGATAAACACGTTCAAAAATCCTGAAAATTTTACCATGTATCCTAGAGTCATAGATCTACAATTTCTTAGTCTCATAACTTTTCAAAATTCGGAACCTAACATAATGTAAAAATTCAATTTTTAACCTAACAGAAAACTGTCACAGCAATACCAACTTAAAGAAAGTGTTCCTACTTCAATATTTCGAAATATAGCCATAAAACATCGTGTAAGGATGTGGATCCTTAAATCGTTAAGAGGGATCCTACACAATGTGCTCGCCTTATTCCCAACTCTTGTTGGATCGAGGTTGTTCCATACAACTTATGGACAGATTGGCTTCTTCCTCTTCAACTCGTTGTTGGTCTCTATAATAATTTTTATTTTATTTTATTTTTTACATATAATTAGTTGGAGTAGTAAAATAGAAAGATGAAGAAGATTAGGTTTAAAAAGAGGTGAAGGGGCGGCACTTAGAGGTTGATAGGATTTAAGGTTTGTTTCAAATATTTGGTATTGTTGGAAGTTACAACAATATGTGTATCATAAATTTTATATACTAAAGATAGGACGAAATCTTATTCTAATTACTATGCATAGACTTTATTGTTTCATTATTATTATTATTATTATTATTATTATTATTATTATTATTATTAACTAAATACTTGTTCAAGAATTAAAATGGTTTTAACATTTATAAATAGATTAATTTAAAATATATGTACCCTCCTTAAGAATAAACTTCTTCCTCGAAGTTGACTCTCGGGTAATAAAATATTTCTAATCCTTAATATCTTAAAATATGTATAATAAAAATTACGTAAAATATATTCTAAAACTGTACGAGTAGAAAACAAAACTCAACTATTTTTATTCCAGTTATATACTTACAATAAAATTGAGTCAACATTGAATAATGAACATTGTAAAAAGTGAAAGAAGAAGCAACACGCCGGTTTAGAATGAGATTCTAAGGTAATTTATTGCCCTTATTAGAGAATGGCAAAGCTCGAGGGGTATAAAATAATTAATTTTTGTCAATGTGGTTATTATGGTGCATACTGGCGAAATTCTGTATATGCAGAGTATTGGAAAAGTAGAATGATGTGATGTGGGAGTGAGATTATATAATTTGTTAAAAATGTCATAAAAAAAAATCACATCACATCACAAAATCCACCCGAGACACCACTTTATCACCCAAGCCATTACAAAAAGTACTACTCTACTCATCACCATATTATGCAGGTGCAGAAACTGGTTGCACCCTAACCAGAGGCATGCGGTCATGTCTATTTTTAACATCTTTATATATGAGTTATGACAAACTAACTAGTATATTCCAATATAATTAAGCTCTATGCGATCAGTCTAAGAATCTATTTTCTTTCTGACAATCCCAACCTACGAGCGATAAAATTAACAATTATTTATTTGAATAGTAGTTATATCACATTACATTAGAATCTCAACAAAACATGTAGATAGATTTTCAAACGCAACATTCCCACCAGCCTGGTAACTGGTGAGGTTATTGTATAAATTGAAACAACACATACACAAATAATGAAAAGAAAATTACACCATGATTTTATTCAAGGAAAAGGGAAAGGCTAAGTGAGCTTCGAGTTATGCTTGTGAATCAGCAAGCAAGAGGTAGAACAGTCCCATGACTCCAGTATGCCTCACAGTGCTGCTGTAGTTTGATACCAGAGTCACCATCTCCCCTGTTGAGATCTTCACAGAACCCGGTCGAGGGTAGCACGTCGACATCCCCACCACGTAACCAGCTTCGTTTCCAGGTGCCCGCCCTTTCCCGTATATTGTATTCGATGTGCAAATCTCCCTTCCTCCCTGTTAGTTCATCAACAAGTTTTATAAATTATAGTATAATCCAACTTTCAATTCAAAAAATACCATCATCTGTCAGTAATAATATTGGAAAAATGGAATACCTCTCCGTAGAGAGCTATAGCCGTGCCTCCAACGTGCAGGTGTCCGACCCCATATATCACATCACCACCACGCTCGAAATCAAACTTAACCACTTCACTGTCGATGCAACCCTTTTGGCCACCAGGACAAGCTTCAACGTCGTACTCAACCTATAACGAACAGAGGACTTAATATTAACCGATGTGTGCAACTTTTATGATCCGCGTATAGATTTCATTATTTACCTGGCAATTATGTTTAGGTTTGATTCCTGTGGATTGATTTCCCTTAGTCCACAAATCAGTGACATCAAGTATGTAGATTCTAACAGGGACGATTGTGGCATCCCATTCGACATACTTTATTGTGTACTTCAAGTAAAGTCTTCTCGCGCTTTTCCCATATCCTTCCTTCACCTTGCATCTCGCCCCATCAGTACAGCATCTCAGGCCACCACCGTAATTCCCAGGCAACGGCCCATTCATCGTGATATTGCTGTATAAACTGCACGTGCACTCAAGGCAGCCGCGTCTGTCCACCACACCACGAGTGTCTATTGCGTGCACATTTAGCATCCATCCGTCCTGATACCCCTGGGGAACCTCTGCAGGATTCCCAGCCTCGATCCCATAAGGATCTGGGATCCAAGTAAGAGTCTTCCTCGTCTCGGATCCAAGCCCAAAGTACTGCACAAGACCACTGTCGGGATTGCAAACTCCACTGATATCGACCGTGTTGAAATTCGACTGGTTCTTGATCTCCTGACGGTATCTAACGACGATCCAATGGTGCAGGTACGCTTCGTATAGGGGCACCGGTTTGCCCTTGTGGTCCACGATCTCAGCATCAAAGCTCTTGATGGCAATATGGCCCTTGGGGAAATCCATGTTGAGGAAAACCTTGTTGGAAGCCTGGCCTGGTTCTACCTCGAATTCAGGTGACAGAAACACCTTAGTTTGGAGGGTAGTATTTCCACCGTAGGAACTTTGCAGCAAAAAGAGAAACAAGAACAGGAGGATCACAAGGTATTTCAAAGCCCGAACCATTTTTGCTGCACAACAAACAGTAATTAAGTAATTCTCGAGTTGTCAGGTAGTGTTAACAACTACAACAACGACAAAAGAAAACTTATTGGGGTTACAAAATCAGGCATGCAGAGAAGCTCTTATATAATGAACAGTCAATATGATGACGTAACGTATGATCAAATTAAACAAGAATATACAGTACTTATATTTAAACAAGGGTAAATTATACTCCATCTTCCTTGACGAGGAAGAATGCAGGATCAAATTTTGACCGAGTGTAGCTTAGTACCACTACGGCATTACCACCCCTCATTTTCATAAAAGTTTGAAATTTTTAGTACTACTCATTATTTTATATAAGTATAATGAAATGTTTATCTACTAATTTGAATTGGATGTATTGGCGACTCCACACGGCCATACCCTTTCACATCTTGTAGCATTTGTAATTTGCCACAATCACTCATCATATACTTCCTCCGTCCCATTAATTATGTTTCACTTTCCTCCCATTAATTATGTTTCACTTTCCTTTTTTGTCCGTGCATTTCAATTGTCTTATTTCCTTTTAGGAAATAATTAACTACAAACTTACTTCCATCATATCACATCAATAAATAAATTTATTAAAACTTCAAACATACAACTATCACATCATATATAAACAAATCAATTAAAAATCTAATTTCATTACAATCATATCACATAAATTCCTAATTTACCCCCACTTTATCCTTAATCTACCCCACATTAAATATTAACTATCCCCACATAAAATACCGTGCCCAAAAGTTTTGAGACGCTTTAAACGGGACAGAGGGAGTATTATATTTTGTACTATTAATTTTAGTTATTGGTTATATATATATGTATGTATGTACTTCACTTTTTGCCAAATGGGACGCGGATCTTAGAGAATTGTTTGGTTATAATCTCAGGCAAAAAACCCAAAATCATTGCACAACTTTCGTGTCTTTCTCAAATGGTCCCATAGTTGTGTACTTCACTTAATTCATCCAATATGTTTGTCAATCCTCGCCCAAATAATCCCATCAGAGGTTAATTGCGAGGATTAACGGGTAAATTATCTCACAACTTTCGTCATTTTTTCAAATGATCCCACAATTAACCCTTTAATCCTTGCGACATGTCAGCCTGGGAGATCATTTGGACGAGGATTAGCAAACATATTGGATGGATTAAGTGAAGTACACATGAATTATAAGACCATTTGTGTAATACCCGAGAAATCGCCATCGAAAATTTAAATCCAAAAATAAAGAATTGGATTTAAATTATTAAAACCGAAATAATTCCGAGAGAGCGGAATTTATTATTTATCGGAAGATAACAACTCGAAACGAGTTTATCGAATTGTTATGGATTTTTAAGTAAGCTGTAGTCGGATGAACAGTGGTCTTTGCACCCTTTTGAAAACAAGTTTCTGAAATGATTTTTTTTGAGTGACTTAGAGTCCGATTTTGCTAAGGCCTATTTCTGAGAAAAATGTTTATTTTGATGTCGCCTAGCACCTGTAAAATTTTCAGAATTTTTCACAAAGTTTTACTACATTTCCTAATACGATTTTGGAAACAGCCACAGTGTAGTCTTACCGGTGAAATTTGGTTTCGTACGTTTCGGTAGTTTTTGAGTCGAATGCTACTCTTTGATGAATCCTATGAATTCTGGAAATGTAGATATATGTTGTAATGATTAAAATGTGACTTTTGAAACTTTGTGAGTTTTGATCGAGTTAGATGTTCAATTTGGAGGGTAAGTGCACTTGGCGTGGGCTCGTTGGGCCGCCCCCTCTTTTTGGTGGCCAAAACGGCGCCAAGGAAATATTATTATGTTGCGTGATTGTATGAGTCTATACTCCTAGGTTTATCCGTAGGGGTTACCTAGGGCTCCGGAGTGTGTCTGTATAGGGTCCGCTGCTCTCACATTGTGGATACCGTCGGCTTGTGGACATAAGTGCCCAAGCGGGTAATTGATCCCAAAACGGCTAAGGCCCTGGATCGTCGATACCGGCAGCTTGTGGACATAAGCGCCCAAGCGGGTAATGTTTTGGATGTCCTCGATCAAAATGAACAATGGTGTGGTAAAGTATAGAAAGAAATCCCCGTAACTTATTTTTACTTGTTCGTTAGATTAAATTCCTAACATTTTATTACCTCTTCTAAATCTTTAAAATTTGCTATGCTATCCGTTAACTTACTCAGTACCGTTTGTACTGATAAAATTGTTATTTCCTATTTTTTTTCGCAGAGTAAGTGTTGGCGCATTGGGATGGGATTCTCCAAAAATAAAGACTTGTCGCATTTTATGATTATTTTAAATTTCTGCACTTTGGACTTGATACTGGACTTTGGACTTTGGTTTTTGGCCGTCTGTTGGCCCCATTTTTATTTGTTTTAGCTTCCGCACTGATTATTACTGTGATGCATGAGATACTCTGATTTTAATTCGGGCATGATTGAATAGTTTTTAAATTGTTTTTGAAAAATTGATACAACTTAGCCTTAGCATTTTTCTAGATGAGCTCGACTTGGGTCGGGTCTTGTTTAGAAAAGTGTGGCGCTAATGCCCTGGCCTGGGAAATCAAATCCGGGGTGTTACAAAGTGGTATCAGAGCCCGAAAATTTTAAAGCTACTATTTTTCGGCCCACTATAGAGGCCCAAATTATTCAATATTATTTTTAAGCATTTTAAGTATTATTTCCATGGAAAAGGGGAATTTTATTTTTAAAACCCATGGGAAAGTATATCTTGCAAATTCGACAAGTCTTAAAAAAAAAAAATAAAAAAAATAAAATAAAATAAAAAAAAAATATTACTGTAGCACGCGGCTACTGTAGCACGCGGGGCTACTGTAGCAGCCGCGCTTTTGTCGGGAATCGGCCAACATCTCCATTTTTTTCACCCATGATTTTGGGGTCTGATCTAGGGGAGTGTGGAGGGTATTGTGGACTGATATTACCACATACCCAACCCCTAGATCCACTCCATCAACACCAAAACTCCCTCCCACTTCCAAACTTCCAAAAACACTAAGTTGCAAGCATTCTTGGATCATTTTCGACGGAGAAGGCGACCTCTTGGACGAGATTTTGGCATTTCTCAGACGTAGGTGGGTGGTAAGGAAGGTTTCCTCTTCGATTCCTTGGTTTTAGATTTCGGATTCTAGGCCCTAACATCAAGTTTTTCTCCAAACACCTCAAATTAGGATTCATTCGGTAGATCTTGGAGGTGAGAGGCTGTTCCGGACGAACTTGGGAGTATAACCAAAGAGGCTTTCGACACTATACTCTTGAGAAGTAAGTTAATGATGTGCATACCGATTTTTAGAGTGTTTGGTTGAGTATTCTTCGAGATATGGTTCGATTTTCATCTTGTGCCAAATCTGTCAATTAGGGTTTCTATCCGAGTAGTTTATTTGTTCAGCGTTTTTCGTCAAGATCCGTTCATTTTTGGAAGAACTTGTCTAAATGAAAAACGTTCCTAATACTTTAAAGATGATGTCAGTAAATTTTCATAATTTTTGGAATTGATTTGGTCGACGAAAACGGATCTGGTATTTTCTGCTATATTTGGTGACAGATTCAAATTCCTAGCATGTTCAGTTTTGTAGTTCATATTTCTCCTAGCTATGGTCGTTTTTGATGGTCGACTTCTTCATGAAAATTGTTCATCTATGTGTCTAGTTTACTCCTGTTAAATTTCAGAATTTTTGGAACAACCTTCGAATTGTTATGAATTTTTAAAGAGACTGTGGTCGAATGAACAGTAGGATTTACACTCTTTGGGAAAGATGGATCTGAAATCATTTTTTTTAGGTCACTTAGAGTCCGATTTTGAAGAAGCCTATTTCTATGAAAAATGTTCATTTGGGTGTGTTCTAGCTCCTGTAAAAATTTCGGAATTTTTGAAAATGATTTGCTAAGTTTTCATATGCGATTTCTGAAACTGCCCAAAGGACTATTTTTGTCGGTAAATCGTACTTGTGTATTTTGATGATCTATGAGTCGAATGACTCTCATTTTTGGAAATATGTGAAATCTGGACATGTGTAAAGTGTAAAAGTATGGTTTTGAAACTTTGTAAGTTTTGATCGAGTGGGATGCCCAATGTTTTAGAGGGTAAGTGCACTTGGTGGAGCTCGTTGGGCCGCCCCCTCGTAGCCAAAACGGCAAATATGGTTATTATGGTTTAGTGATTGTAAGAGTCTATACTCTTAGATGTAAATCAGGTTTCCTTATGGTTTTAAGATCATAACCATCATCCTAACTTACGAATCTTCATATTCAAACACAAATCAGAGCCAAATGAAGAATAAATCGGGTGGAAGAGATTCGTTCGTGACATCCCGTGGATTCCGGACGACCCCGTGACCTCCTAGACATTATCCCCACTGTAAGTTAACCTTACTATGGTTTTGGGTGACTTAAAATGCAACCAAACATAGAGATTTAGAAACTCTAAAATCTGTCAACAAGAAAAACCCCCGGCGCAGCGTTTTCGTATGAATTTTTCGAACCTCTAAAGCTGCTCAAACAATAAAACTCAAAACATGAAAAGTGTTCCTAAGACTTTGGTCTAGCCTCTGTAAAAATTTCATAATTTTTCATGTTGTTTTGAAACCTGAAACCGACCCAAAACCGAAGAGTATTAAATCTGGATCTTAGAACTTAGGCAGATTTCACTCTCAAACTTGTTGGTTATTTTGACCATGGATCTAGGCCGATCTAGGATTGGTGTTGAACATAAGAATTGTAAATCTATGAGTCTTGAATACCTCTGTAAAATTTCATGCATTTTCATCAAGTTTTGATACCCCAAATCGAGTCGGACATATTCTGCGTTTTAAAGAATTTTCAAAGGTTGACAGTTTTCTTAACCGAACTTGATGAGCATATTTCTATCATATCTAGTCCGATCCAATCTTTGAATTCTAAACAAAAGTTGCATATAATCATGTCTAGTATATGCATATGAAATTTCAGAATTTTTGGAGATCATTTGATATGATAAAAAGTCAAATCTTTGAAAGGTGTCAAACCTGAATCCTAACAGCATACTATTTGAGTAGAAAACTTGATTTTTGACATGCTTCCTATCATTTTTCCGTAAAACTCAAAACATGAAAGTTGTTCATTGGGATGTTTTTGAGCTCCTGTGAAAATTTCAGATCAATCGCCTAAGAAATGGATTTTTAAACTGAAAAGGCGTAAACTGTGACATCGATCGGTTTTAACTTGTGAAATTTTGAAATTTTTAAACAACGATCGAAATCTTGTGATACGATAAAGCTATATTTTTGAAAATCCCGTTACACTAAAGTTGAAACAATATCGGTTACATAAAATCAGGGGGTGAGTGCTCTGCAGGGTGCCCTCCTAATTGTGCATTTTGTGCCAAAACGGCAATGATATCACGCGCGAAAGATCGCCAAAACGGCATCTTATATTTTGGGCCTATCCTCTCGGGTGTATCCGTATGGGTTACTCGAGGCTCGACGGAGCAGTACTGGATATGGCGTATTTGGTCACAAGAGACCAACTGCCTACCCTCTCGAGTGTATCCGTATGGGTTACTCGAGGCTCGACGGAGTGGTACTGGGTATGGCGTATCGGCTGCGGCCGCCGGATCACCGGCTAAAATGATATGTTACTTATGAAATTGGCTGAGGCCGCCGGATCACCGGCTAACTGTTACTATTGGCTGCGGCCGCCGGATCACCGGCTATCTGTTACTATTGGCTGCGGCCGCCGGATCACCGGCTATCTGTTACTATTGGCTGCGGCCGCCGGATCACCGGCTAACTGTTACTATTGGCTGCGGCCGCCGGATCACCGGCTATCTATTGTTGAGATGATGGCGTAACGGGAAATATATTAAAAAGCTCAGATTTTATGAAATTGGCTGCGGCCGCCGGATTGCCGGCTAAATCAAATATTGTTGAGAAGGAGGCGTAACGGGGAGAATTTTTAAAGCTCAAAATTTTTATTTTTTTTACTTACGGCATTATTCATGTTTTTAAATCATGTCTTAAATAATTGCCCATGCTTAAGTTTTTAATTATGAAATTAAATGTGTCTTTAAAGTATGCAATTATATTCGCATTTTTAAAATAAAATGTTTTTATGCATGACAAAAGTTTTATCTTAACTATGCCGTGCAAATCATTTTACTATGTAAGTTGAATCATGATCACGTGGAAATCCTTATTTTAAATTATGTCATTTATTTATTAGTGGATGATTAACTTAAATTGTGTTTTACCTACAAACATCTTTTTATTAAAAATAATTAAAGGCTTTGAAACCCCTAACCCATGTTATGTGTTAACTTACTCAACGCGTTTTTGCTGACCCAAACCATATATCTCCTTTTTCTTACAGAGTACGAAGAATATGCATCGTCATATGCATACATGGGAACATTGGGGAAATCTCTATTTAAAATCCCTGCATTAATTACGACTTGCATGAACGGGACTGTTTAACCCGTGTTTTGGCCATGTCGGCCCTTATACATTATTTCCGCTGCACAAATTAAAATTTCCGCTGCAACTTTGATGTACTATCTTCAAATTATCTATGAATGGGCTGTTTGAATATTTTAAATTCTGAAAAACCATAGCCTTGCATTTCTTTAGTGAGCTCGGAGAAACCGTGTCTTGCTAGGGAGGTGTGGCGGTGGCATCCCGGCCTGGGTTACCAAAACCGGGGTGTTACAATGTGGTATCAAAGATTACGATCTGGATATAGCCTACCATGAAGGCAAGGCGAACGTCGTAGCAGATGCGTTGAGTCGCAAGACGAGGCACACGACAAACACGCTCATTCTACCTTCGGGACTGTATATGGACCTAGCTAAGTTAGATACTGAACTAGTCCATTATGGAACCGTGGTGGAGACAGTGAACGCCATAACAGTTGAATCTACCGTATTTGACGAGATTCGAGAAGCCCAACCGGACGACGAGAATCTCCAGAGGATCAAAGGAAAAATAAGTGAAGGAAAGGCGGTAGGATTCACGATCCATGAAGACGGAAGTGTTCGTTTTAAAGGAAGATTGTGCGTTCCTCATAAGTGCGAGGAATTGAAGAGAAAGCTCATGGAAGAAGGCCACAGTACACCTTATTCAGTCCACCCTGGTGGGGATAAGTTGTACAAAGACTTAAAGAAAATCTATTGGTGGCCGCGGATGAAGAAGGATGTTGCCGACTTTGTGGCTAAGTGTATAACCTGCCAGAAGGTGAAGGCAGTGAGACAAAAACCGCTAGGATTGGTAAAGCCACTGGAGATCCCAAGCTGGAAGTGGGACAGCATCTCCATGGATTTTGTTTCGGGGTTGCCAAGATCTCCCCGAGGAATGAATAAGATTTGGGTAATAGTTGACCGGTTAACGAAGACCGCCATTTTCATACCAATGAAGGAAAATTGGTCGATGGATCAACTAGCTAAGGCATACATCGAGAATGTGGTCCGAAGGCACGGAGTACCGCATGATATTATCTCAGACAGGGATAGTAGATTCGTCTCCAACTTCTGGACTAAACTACAAGAAGCCTTAGGAACCCAAATCAAGATGAGCACAGCTTTTCATCCAATGACGGACGGTCAAACTGAGCGCACGATTCAGACGCTCGAGGACATGCTAAGAGCGTGTGTACTCGAATTCAAGGGAAGTTGGGAAGACCACTTACCGTTGATTGAATTCTCGTACAACAACAGTTATCACGCTAGCATAGGCATCGCACCGTTCGAAGCGCTTTACGGACGGAAGTGTCGTAGTCCGTTGTGCTGGACGAAGGATGATTCGGTAGTTGTTGGACCGCAGCTCATTGAGGATATGAATAACAAGATCAAGGTGGTTCAACAGAAAATGAAAGCCACGCAAGATAGGCAGAAGAGCTACGCCGACACTAGACGGCAAGAGTTGGAATTTGAGGTGGGAGACAAGGTTATGCTGAAAGTATCGCCCATGAAGGGGGTGATGCGATTCGGTAAACGAGGGAAACTAAGTCCTCGCTACATTGGTCCGTACGAGATTTTGGATCGTGTAGGTACCTTGGCTTATCGTTTGGCACTTCCACCAGAGTTGTCGCGAGTGCACAACGTATTCCATGTTTCTCAACTGAAGAAATATGTGCATGACCCAACTCACGTGTTGCAACCCGACGTGATTGAGCTAGATGATGACTTGACATACGAAGAGTATCCGATCGAGGTGCTTGATGTCAAGGAAAGGGTCACAAGAAACAAGACTGTGAGGATGGTGAAGATCCTATGGTCAAATCATGGCACCGAGGAAGCAACGTGGGAATTGGAAACGGATATGAAGCAGAGATATCCCAACCTTTTCCGAAGCGACTCAGGAGCAGTTATGGGGGCATAACTGCAGTCCTAAGGGGGAGAGGATGTGACACCCCGCGCAAAGTCGTCGCGAGGATGTGACACCCCGCGCAAAGTCGTCGCGAGCTGAGGTAAGAATTTTAAATTGCAAGCCTCACCAATTTCTGCGCCAATTATTATTTTTCCGAAGTGCGACCCAACTTCGAGGACGAAGTTGATTTCTAAGGAGAGTAGACTGTAATACCCGAGAAATCGCCATCGAAAATTTAAATCCAAAAATAAAGAATTGGATTTAAATTATTAAAACCAAAATAATTCCGAGAGAGCGGAATTTATTATTTATCGGAAGATAACAACTCGAAACGAGTTTATCGAATTGTTATGGATTTTTAAGTAAGCTGTTGTCGGATGAACAGTGGTCTTTGCACCCTTTTGAAAACAAGTTTCTGAAATGATTTTTTTTGAGTGACTTAGAGTCCGATTTTGCTAAGGCCTATTTCTGAGAAAAATGTTTATTTTGATGTCGCCTAGCACCTGTAAAATTTTCAGAATTTTTCACAAAGTTTTACTACATTTCCTAATACGATTTTGGAAACAGCCACAGTGTAGTCTTACCGGTGAAATTTGGTTTCGTACGTTTCGGTAGTTTTTGAGTCGAATGCTACTCTTTGATGAATCCTATGAATTCTGGAAATGTAGATATATGTTGTAATGATTAAAATGTGACTTTTGAAACTTTGTGAGTTTTGATCGAGTTAGATGTTCAATTTGGAGGGTAAGTGCACTTGGCGTGGGCTCGTTGGGCCGCCCCCTCTTTTTGGTGGCCAAAACGGCGCCAAGGAAATATTATTATGTTGCGTGATTGTATGAGTCTATACTCCTAGGTTTATCCGTAGGGGTTACCTAGGGCTCCGGAGTGTGTCTGTATAGGGTCCGCTGCTCTCACATTGTGGATACCGTCGGCTTGTGGACATAAGTGCCCAAGCGGGTAATTGATCCCAAAACGGCTAAGGCCCTGGATCGTCGATACCGGCAGCTTGTGGACATAAG
This sequence comes from Hygrophila difformis, assembly GCA_030278955.1. Lineage (NCBI taxonomy): Eukaryota > Viridiplantae > Streptophyta > Magnoliopsida > Lamiales > Acanthaceae > Hygrophila > Hygrophila difformis. The sequence goes on along the minus strand of JAOANR010000010.1, from coordinate 16,832,316 downwards.
CGCCCAAGCGGGTAATGTTTTGGATGTCCTCGATCAAAATGAACAATGGTGTGGTAAAGTATAGAAAGAAATCCCCGTAACTTATTTTTACTTGTTCGTTAGATTAAATTCCTAACATTTTATTACCTCTTCTAAATCTTTAAAATTTGCTATGCTATCCGTTAACTTACTCAGTACCGTTTGTACTGATAAAATTTGTTATTTCCTATTTTTTTTCGCAGAGTAAGTGTTGGCGCATTGGGATGGGATTCTCCAAAAATAAAGACTTGTCGCATTTTATGATTATTTTAAATTTCTGCACTTTGGACTTGATACTGGACTTTGGACTTTGGTTTTTGGCCGTCTGTTGGCCCCATTTTTATTTGTTTTAGCTTCCGCACTGATTATTACTGTGATGCATGAGATACTCTGATTTTAATTCGGGCATGATTGAATAGTTTTTAAATTGTTTTTGAAAAATTGATACAACTTAGCCTTAGCATTTTTCTAGATGAGCTCGACTTGGGTCGGGTCTTGTTTAGAAAAGTGTGGCGGTAATGCCCTGGCCTGGGAAATCAAATCCGGGGTGTTACAATTTGAGAAAGACACGAAAGTTGTGGGATGGTTTTGGGTTTTTTCCCTATAATCTCGACACAGTAAATTTTTTATATGAGATGATTTTCTATTGTTTTTGAAACGGAAAAAGTTATTTGTTGAGACATAATTAATATGTTAACATGTGAGCAGTTGTGATTAGTTGGGATAAATATAAAAATTATGCTGTAATACGATGACTTCGACTTTTATATACTACTATTATTTAATAATCATAGGAAGTTTGAATCGGATATATTTATATATAATATCTTTTTTTTGTGATTAGTGGGGAAGTGACAAAGATGTCAATCCAATCAAGGTTGTCCAAACATGATCTTATGTTCAAGATGATGCCATCATAAAGCAAAAGAACTACAAAGTTTTTGGAAGTCCTTAGGAAGCAATGAAGCATCAAATGACGTGGCATCCGATGACATGGCGGCTTCGAGTTCCACCTTGGCATCAAATTCACAAGTGGAAGATATATGGAAGAAGAATGGAAGCATTTGGACAAGAAATGTGGAAGAAGAGCTTAAAAGAAGGAGACGAGACATGTTCCAAAACATGTTGGCATGGATCGACAAGCTAGAATCAATATCAAAACAAAATAGGAAAAACAAGGAAAAATACTAAGGATAGGATTTGCGACTATCCAAGTGAAACAAAAGCTTTGGAATGAAACACAAACTAGTTGCAACCCATTCCTTCCACTTTGAATCCCAAAGATTTAATACAACCCAAGTTATCTCACCCTTGGATTGAGTATTTAGCCAATGTGGATTAAACACCAAGTTGAAAGCTACGCGCTCTCAATGACCTTAAGAAATGAAGAGAAAATATTCAATAGCATTCATAAGGTGAATAACAAGGTTGGGTGAAGCCATATGGCGTAGTCGCCAGAACCAACGGATTAATTATTCCGATAATCCCCGAGGCCCCAGTATCCAAACAAAAGGCCAAGAAATTTTCTTATGCATTGTATATATTTTTCTGACAGGAAACAGATAACTTGGAGCCCCAGGAAGCCCAAAAACTGCAAATAATGATCTGGATAGATCCACCCCGGACGAACCTGGAATCCATTAATATGGATTCCCCACTACGGAATTAAATAAAGATGGAAGAAGGCCTTAGGATGCACAAGGAGAGCCCAACAAGCATGAAGAGGCCAAAAAAGGAGCTCGTCGGAAGTGGCAGGAGATCAGCCGGAACCACCACCGGACGTCGGATATTATATTTGTAATAGTGTAGGATTAAGAGCATGCGAAATTGGCTAAGGTATGGATGCGGATTAAGTGATGCGGAATAAAGCGCATCAATGCGGCATATACCGCACCGACCTCAATGCGGGCTTTAAACCGCATCGCCTCTCATTAGCCTTCTCCAAATCGATGCGGTATAAACCGCATCGAACTCGATGCGGTTTAATACCGCATCGCCCCCTTTTCACATTGCCTTAGTAAATTTTCCTAGTTTCCCCAATGCGGTTTTAGTCAATGCGAAATACCCATAAACTGCATCGCCTAAAAATCGCATCGGTATTATATTAGCACTTGTTTATTTTCCTAAGTGTTCAATGCGGTATTATTGTCCAATGCGGTATAAAACGCATTGCCCATTAAAACCGCATAGATCCTATTAGTTTGTAATAGATAGGTTTTCTGAGACCTAATGCGGTCTTTTGAACTCAATGCAGTATATAACGCATCGATGCGGTATATACCGCATCACTTTCCCTAAACCGCATCTGGCCTTATTTTTTATGTATTTTTCATTTCTCTTATTTCCTAAGGGGTTTGGCCTATAAATATGTCTGCCCCCTTCATTTGTAAACAACTTTGCTTAATATTGAAATCCATTCTCATATTTTCAAAGTTCACAACTGAGAGCACTCTTTCAAAAGTGTTCTCCCCCATCCGTGTTTGTCTTGAACTTATTGTTCATTTCCCTCACGCCATCAAGTTGGAAGCTTGCTCGATGGATTGTCAATGAATGATGCACTTGAAGGAAGCCAGTTATCTTGAGCTAATCTCATTTCCCTTGGCAAGTTCGGGTCCCCTTCATTCATAAGCTTTCTTAACCTTTATCTTACAATTTAGTTTCATCATCTTTTGTTATATCCATCTTTTGTGTGTGTTCTTGTTCTTTATCATCTTCTAATTCCTATCTCTCTAATCATCATTTTACCTAACCTTAAATCCCTTACCATTAATCCGAATATTGTCACTAATCAAGTTTCGATCTACGACATATATAGAAATTTGGTATCAGAGCCAAACTTGTTAGTGTAATAGGATTACTCTTCATATTTTTCTTGTTATTTCCGTGTCTTAGATTGTATTTTCTCTTTACTTGAAAAATCTAGAAAACCCTAAAAATATTTTGTGCCTTATAAATCTCGGCCATACCATTTTCCCCATATCTTGTTTGTTGTTGATGTTAGTCTTGTTATCCTAATCTCATGTATGAGTGTGCTTGCATGATTATTTGAGTTTGTTGGATTAAACAAGATTATTAAAGAGCAAACAGTGAAGGGTTTTGTGGGTTTGGGAGTGAGATTTGGTTTGAGTTCTTGGTGTTCATAGTGATACTCAACTTTGTTCATTTAAGATTCATTTTGTTCTTGGCAAATTAATGTAATAGTATAGTTTGATTTTGCATGGGAAAGGCTAGTATGTGTAGCCGTGATCATTAAATGTCCAATCATATGCAATTTCGGCCCCTTGTTTAGTGGAGGATATTGTAAGAAATCTACTGCATTTAATTCTCCAAGGAGGTACCAGACATTCAACCGAAAAAGGAGGAGCAAAGTTAAAATTTGTAGGCCAAGTGAAACTTTTGACAAATTTCGTCACACGAGTATTTTTTAAAATATCCCAAGTTCGAATTTATTAAATGAAAGGAGTTATGATTCGTGGAAAAGGGGTTTAAGGATATATTTCACTTTTTATTACTCATGTGGGAAACTTTGATTTCAAATGGCGCGATGAAAATCCCCGGCCATGAAACTTTTGACAAGTTCCCACTATATGAGTATTTTCTGAAAAACAATAATCCCGGTTTTCAATTTTATTTAATGAAACCAAATTATGAAGGCGGAGTTGGGATTAGGGATATATTTATAGGTTGTCACATTTTTATTTACTCGTGTTAAGAAACTGTGCCCCCGAAAGCGCACGGAGTCAAAAATTGCAGTATTTATAGTAAGTACCGGATCGTTCACTGGAGGATGTGCGATAGAAGCAGGGCCCACGTCGTTTACTAAGATTTTCCACTCGGTTACTCGATTCAAGTTGTGTTTTAATTACCAACTACTTGACAGCAATTAAAATAAAGCAGATAAAATTATTCTAGAAAGCGAATTAAATTTGATCTAAGAAAGCAATAAAATTATTCTAAGAAAGCGGTTAAATTAATCTAAGAAAGCAGATTTAAAATGAGACAGAAGGGACAGGAAGAAAATAATAAAAATTGGACAAAATTCAGATGAAACACAATTAAACTTCCATTTTAATATGCAGATCTTAGTTTGGGATAATTCGTTAGTTAGCTAACTCTCATGCTCTCTGTACCGTGTTCCCTTTAACAGACAGGTACTTACAGTAAGAGTTTACATGCTCTTAAGAAAACATAATCTAAGATACCACAGACTCATAACTCCCTTCGCAGGCCTTGCAAAGTTATATTATTTATCTGTGGTGGACAAGCAACACCTGACACTCCATAGATTGAAATGCCAAGTACTCCCATCATTCCCCTGGTCACACCCAAAGATTCTAATCAAGTCATGAACTATCCCTTAACTATCAGTCCTAGTAGCAGTTACACAATTCTCAATACAACCGAGTGACCTCTAACGAAAGCATTTAAAAGAAAGCGATAAAGAAAGCATTTAAAATCCTATCACTCGGAGGTTTTTGAAAGTCTGACCCTGGTAGTAAAAGAAAACCCCCAGTCAGAATGACCGGGTATGGATCAAGAATTCCCTATTCTCGGTAAACCGCTCGCAGTGTTCACTTCCCGTTGGGTGATTATGAGATACAAACTAATGAAATAAACTAATAAATTAGTTTATTCCGGATGCACTCACTCAGGACTCAAAAATAGGCTTTGGCAGAAGAGGATAGCAGTTGAAAGGAACTCAACCCTATCTTAGAAAATAACCAAGGCCTGAGTGTTGTTCCTCTAGGGTTATCTACTACACTGTATTTGAATCCAAGTGGATCCCATCTCGGTGTAATATTTAGTCCTAGATTCCCAGCACACAGCAATTTTGGAAATAATAGATATTTGAAAATCATTCCCTAAACAGGTCCTAGACTCTCAAATAAACACAGATCCTTTCAGTCTAGGAGAGACCTAATCGCTGACTCTGCTTCTAATTTCCCAAAATCAACCCCCAGTCAGATATAAATTAGTCATAACTGTGGAATTTATCCCTTACTCAGATCCGGATTTTATAAATAAATTTTTGTTGGAAATTTATTATGAGACATCTGATTAAAAATCAAGACTCCTGTGTCCAAGGAAAGGATCCCAAAATAATATTGACCACAATATCTATATAATAATATCATGCATAAATTTATAAAGAAGTGTAAAATTAAATAACCCAAAATATAAGGCGGGTTTAGACAGAAGTTGGTACACAGAGATGAAATAGCCGGAGGTGAGAGAATTTATTTGGCTAAAAAGGTGACTGAAATAACTGGGGTTATCCGGACTGCAAACATCTGCTATCCAGTTCCCAATTATTCCAGATGGAAAGATTTTTAGACAGAAAGGAATTCCAAGTGACGGTGACCACCGTTATTCAGCTCCCTTTTGTCTGTGAATGGAAGAAAAACCCACATATTTTCTTGCTGTAATAATTCTCAAATAATGTTGGTCGACATCATTTAATAATGCTACAACTTGAATTCAGGTTTTGAAATTAAGATAAAGAAAATAAAACTGTATCCGGATAGGAATCAGCTGAGCAGCTATTATAATCCCGGATGGACGAACCGCCAAGGCTTCCACCGACCACCATCCGGACCATGCAAAATAACATCTAGTAATTAATATACAGACCACGAGCTAGTTTATCCGTGTGGGAATACCCGCCAACATTAGTCTGTTATATCTCTTACTAGCTGTTTCACATAACACGGGTAAAGACAAAATAAATAAAAGAAAATATTTTTGGATCATCTTGTATGAGAGACATTGGTTTCTCATGCAAGGATATGGAATTAAATCCATAATTACTCATCATGGTCTAAATAATCACTCATTCCATAATTAATTAATTAATCACAGTCCGGATTATATGCTTAGATCATTAGAGTTTAATTTTTATTTTATTTTGTAGATAAGTCTTTTAATGGAAAATTGAACAAAGTTCTTTATATCAAATTAATCATGGGTTGAGATCATTGGATTTCAACCTCAAAATATTAATATAAAGGTTCAATTAATTAAATGAGGAAAATGGAGAAATGGAAAATTTGGCAAAAATGCCAATTACGACGCTAGACAGATTTTTACGACGCTATCCTAGGATAGCGTCGTCATGGGTTGGTGTAAGAGATGAGAAATTTATGGGGTTAAAGGGGTGTGTACGACGCTATACACTAAACTACGGCTCTATACTAGGATAGCGTCGTAGGTGGTTTGAGAAATTGGGGAAGAAAGAAGTTTTTGGAAAAAGGAGAGATGCTACGGCGCTATACACTAAATGACGACGCTATCCTAGGATAGCGTCGTAGATATAGCGTCGTAGGTGGGTTTGAGAAATGAATTATTTTGGGGGTCCTACGACGCTGAACAAAAATTACGACGCTATCCGAGGATAGCGTCGTTGGTCTAGCGCCGTAAGGCAAATTTTGTAAAGTCTGGACGACTACGGCGCTAAACCTCACCTACGACGCTATACAAGGATAGCGTCGTAGGGCGGTTAGCGCCGTAGCTAGCCCAGAATGTTGTTGTTGGTCGGGTGATGCAATCTATGCGATTGCAAACCGTTTTTTCGGATTTAATGGTCCATTGTTTGGTATTAACCAATTATATTGTGACACTATGCGTGTCCCGAATATGGTATATGCCAAAAATTTCCCAAAATTTCCTCAAATTTCAATATACACAAACACATGAGTATCATCCACTTTTTAGATCTAAAACACTAAAACTAGAAAAATAAAATAAAATAAGAAAATGAAAATAAAATAAAATAAGAAAAACAACTAAAAAGCAATAAAAACAACCACTAAACAAAAATAAAATCTAAACTACACTAATAAATCTAAAAATGGATGAACATCTAGCATTTGTGCATTTATTAAATCTAACAAAGCATCAAAACCTAACTAAAATAAAAAGAAAAATGGTCAAGTAACCAAAATAAAAACATAACAGAAAAAATAAAGCCATAAAACCATGGAATAAATTCCATCTCATATTTTTTGTGAAGCAATTTCTTGATTTATTCCAACAAATTAAAACATGGTTCAAAAACACCCATTACTTGAATGTTCAAACCCAAAAATCTAATCTAAAAAAGCTGATAATAATTTAAAACAAGGCTAGCTACATCTAATAAACATTTACACCCCAAGAATCTGAAACTGAAACTATTAATTAAAAACTACATTGCATAAAAAAAATAATATGCCTACACTAACTTGAATTTTGGTTTTTTTCTTATGAGCATCCCAACAGCACCTGGGCACTGTTCAAAAATAGGAGCTACTGTTCAACGAACTGGAAGCAGCTATTTATAAAGGGATGGAGAAAACCCTAGGCCCAATAGGCCCAATAACTGAGTGGGAAGTGACGGGAGCCGGAGTCCAGGAAGAAGAAACCAACTTTGTTTGTTCCTACGGGACCTCCGGTCCTGGGACTCCCAAAGTCATTTGGCACATGGGGAAATTCAAATTGAGCTTACGACGCTATCCTCTTTTATGGCGCTACACTAGCGTCGTAGCTCTTTTGTATAGCGTCGTAGTGCTCGGTTTCAGCATTGTAGCTCTTTTTGTATAGCGCCGTAGCAGTTTTTTTAGCGCAGTATAGCGCCGTATGTCTCTTTCTTTAGCGTTGTAATGTGTATTTCCCATTCTGCTTCTTCATTTTCCTCTCTCTCCTCATTTATTTTCTCTTTCTTCCCTCTTCTTTCTCTCCATTTTCTCTTTCCCCATTCTTTCTTCTTCCCTCTCTCGTTCCATTTCCAGTTTTCTTCAATCTTTCTTTCGATTTCTTTTTCTCACTCCTCTTGCTTGCTTCTTTGTTTTCTGTTTTCCATTTCTTTTTCTCTTATCTTCTATTATTCTTTCTTCTCCCATTCTTCTCTCTGTGTTCTTTCATTTCTGGGTTTGTGGATTTGGTGTTGGTAGTGCTCCGGTGACTGGTGGTGGATGAGAGGAGATGGAGGCGGGCGAAGGCTTAGGGGGCAGCTGCCGGAGGTGTTGGAGGTGAGGGACGACGGCGACTGAGGCGGCGGAGGAAGGGTCGGAGGTGGTGGGATGCGGCTGGATTTGATGGAGATGGGGGTGGTAGCCGGCGGTGACGGTGGCGATTGGAGGTGAGGGCAGTGGAGGGGGCTGCCGGAGCTTGGAAGAGGGAGGCCGGATGCTTGAGGCGGTGGCAGATCCGAGGAGATGGAGGATGAGGGATGGCAGTGGTGGTTGGGAGTCGGAGAAGACGAACGGGGTTGGTCGGAATTGGAAGTTGGTGGTGGGTGAGGGGTGGCTGCCTGAGGAAGAAGGGGTTGCGCTGTCGGATTTTTTTTGGGGGGTGATGGTGGTGGTGCGACGGCGGAGATGGATGAGGGGGAGGACGCGACTGTTGGAAACTCGAGGTTGGAGATGGTGGAAAGGACTCGCCGGAATCTCGCCGGAGCGGTGGCGGCGCCGGCGGCCGAAAGGGGCTTAGGGTTAGGGTTAGGGTTTGATTAGGGTTGGGCTTGGTGAATGTGGGCTTTGGTGTGGTTGATTTTGGGCCTGTGTGGTGTTGGGCTTCATGGGATTTTTGGACTTGGAACAAATTGGATTGGATCAATTTCTGTTGGGCCAAATTCATATTGGACTGGACTTAAAAACTCTTTGGACCAAATTAAATCAAATCTCCTGCAATTAATTGACATTAAGAGAGATTAGTGGACCAATTAATTTAATTAAAGCAGAAAATCAGAAATAAAAAAATAACCATAAGAATTAGAAATATATGCATCAAAGTATAAAATAATATAAATAGATATATTTATTTCACTTGATCATTTTGTTTGTGTTCCATTTAATGAACCCGTGTTCCACCGAATAGACAACACCGAACCAAAATTAATCAAGTGTAGGATTTTTAATATTTTTATCATGTTTTTGGGTTTTTTAACACAAATTTAATAAAAACAACAATATTTTTGTATTTTTCCATACTAGCTTATTATTTATACAAACTTGCATATATCTGTCAAATTCAACTGCTTTCTTATTAAAATAAGACCGGAATGCGATCAAATGCCCATGTTTAGACACGGAAATAGATTGAAAATAATGGTCAATTTTGGCCATTATCAACATCCTCACATTTAATACTGATTGTCCCCGAGCAGTCAGTGCTCCTAAGAGCATAGATGCTGCATATTCAATCTATTTTCGTGGTTTCAAAAAGGAAAAAAGGATAAATAGGTCCTTTTTCTTTTCAAAAAATTCAAATCAGTCCTTTTTCTATTTTATTACCAAAACAGTCCTCTACAAATGCTAATTATGTTCAAATCAGTCCTTTTTTCACTAATTATATTCTAATTGCTGACGTGGCAAGGGTTTTAATTTAAACCTGACACGTGTGCATAATATTAGTCCTTTTTCTTTTATCTTTTGCCAATTCAGTCCTAAACTTTTATTTTGTTCTATTTAGTCCTCTACCCCAATCACTCATTTTTATATTAATTGGCCTCAAACCTTTCAAATTATTTCATTTTAGGCCCAGAACCTTAAATTTTTTATTATTACTAATCCATTTATCAAATAAATGCACAACATACTTCCATAAATAAAATTAAACACCAAACCTCATATATTGGGTTCGACTGCTTTGTTATCGGGTCTTTCAAGTACCGGAATTTTACGGACTCTCTCTAATAACCACTCAACCGCAACCGATTGTTCATTGGTTTTGGTTTCCTTCAGTAACAATCAACAGAATCTTACTTTGCGTCCTACCTTAGGATGTAGCAATATTTGAGTAAATGATTTAACTTGAATTTTTGGAAGGTTATGGATACAGGAAGCCTTGGTTTTATTGAAAAATATTAATATTATTAAAAATATTAAAAAGTTAGCCTGAATTTTATTGTCCACAAAATATGATTGTGCTGATTGTTGCTGAAGGAAACCAGAACCATGAACCATCGTTACGGTCGGGTGGTTAGAGAGAGTCCGTAAAATACGGAACTTCGAAGACCCGGTAACAAGGCGGTCAAACCCAATGTATGAGGTTTTGTATTTAATTTTATTTACGGAAGTATGTTGGGCATTTAGTTGATAAATGTATTAGTAATAATAAAAAATTTAAGGTTCTGGGCCTAAAATGAAATAATTTGAAAGGTTTGAGGCCAATTAATATAAAAATGAGTGATTGGGGTAGAGGACTAAATAGAACAAAATAAAAGTTTAGGACTGAATTGGCGAAAGATAAAAGAAAAAGGACTAATATTATGCACACGTGTCAGGTTTAAATTAAAACCCTTGTCACGTCAGCAATTAGAATATAATTAGTGAAAAAAGGACTGATTTGGACATAATTAGCATTTGTAGAGGACTGTTTTGGTAATAAAATAGAAAAATGACTGATTTGAATTTTTTGAAAAGAAAAAGGACCTATTTATCCTTTTTTCCGTTTCAAAAATATCATTCTTTTTATATTGGGATAAGACAATCAAAAACTACAAGTATTAAATTCTCTTGATTGCAGTGTTTAATAAAATAATATTTCTCACTTAATCAGGCCTACAAATCAGTCATTATTGATAGTTCTTCATGAACATCATGTTTAGAAAAATTCATTGATTTAATTCTAGAATTAAAGCATGACATGAAGATAAATTAGAAATGAGGCCTCACATATAGTATAAGCGGAAATTTCACTCACTCTCAAATTTGGGTTTCAATCGTGAACGCTCATAATCAACTTTAATTAAATTATCCCATAAGCTTGCAATTGGACCAACTCGCCACCGGCTCATTTCTTCAAATCGAGATCCCGAGGTCTTATTCAAGGGTTGTAACGGGGCATACGGTTGTAACATTAGGTATGGAAGGGAATTATTGGGCTGATAAGTAGCAAGAATTAATATTATCTAACATGGCATTATTTTTATTTAAGAATTTATGATCATCATTATTTTTCTTTCTTGTGTTTTTTTTTTTCTTTCCATATTGCATGACATTAGACTAAGTCTAATTTGCTTTGTCATTTGCAATTTATTTTTGTTGAATGGAACTCAACATTTTTCTTTCTTCTCCCCCTTTTCTTTTTTTTTTTTTAATCGATTGATGAATTTGATGATCATAAATTGTAATTCCTTGATAAAATTCATTCTTACACACTTGGGTTTGAATTTCTTGGTCTTTTTGAAGGCTTGGAATATTATAGAGGGCTTCAAAGAAAAATTAGGATTAAGGCTCAAATTGGTTAATCCTAAAGGGGAAAATGTTTTTGGGTTTGGAATTCAAACGAAGGCCAAAAATTTGGGGTTTTTCTAGGTGCCTCGATCATATGCTCGATTTTTGGAATATGGCATGGTCTTGAATCGATCCCAATCGCAAGTTCTAGTTTCCTTTAATTAAAATGATTTTCACACATCAAAGAAAAGAATGAGTAAAAATGACTCAAGGCTCAAATCTCACATGGAATGGTTCATTCATGTCATACAATATTCTTAAATTTAATCTTTGAAAAATTCTTACATTCTATTCAATTAAATTCTCAACATGAGGACTCATTTCCCAACAAGATGATTATATCATTAAATTTTTATAGCTCAAAACCTCAAAAATTCATATCATGCTTGTCTTCAATTATGTTATCCCAATTCAAAAGTTTGAAAATCTAATCATGAACCAAAAATCAAATATGCGAATTTCTTGACAGACTTATGCATGCTTTACACTGGGTTTATAAATGAACAAAATAAAAAAATAACACACTTTCTTTTTTTTTTTAAGTGAAGAATCAACATCCTCACATTTTGAGCCTTGCTCGAAATGTGAGTAAATCAATTCCTACTTAAACAAATTATCAGAATTGAAATAAAATAAAAGAGGAGGGAGGGAGGGAGAAAATATTTACATAAAAACTAAGAACATACTTCCGATAGCCCTTTTCGTCAAACCAATTAAATGTTCGACGATTTTGGCTATGTGTGATCGGTTGGTTCATCGAGCAAGGCAATTGTTCGATGCCCAACACTTAGAAAATTTCTGATTTTCATCAAAATTGTTCAATCACATTTTTGGATTTTCTAAACATATAAAAGTTAATCTACTTGCAAAAATTAGGTTGGATTAATTCTGTTCTTATAAAAATTATTCCGGATCTTAAATTGCTTTAAATTCCTGGAATATTTTCTATTATTCACAGAATTGATCCAACCGGGAACCTGTTTTGAAGCTTTAATTTTCTTTTTGGTAGTTCCACAAATTCCTGCGAAGCAAACACAGAAGAAGTTATCGGGTTTTCTCAAAAATATCAACATCCTCACATTTAGAGTCTTAGTACTCTAAATGTGAGTTAATTGATGTAACACCCCAGATTTTTATCAACGTCCAAGGGAATAAAATTTATTCCGATCAATGTCGAAATATATCCGAGAAGAAGAAAATAATTTATCACAATAAATTATTGCTCGGAAATGAAACGCCGATAGATTTAAATTCAAAATGGAATAAAAGAGGGAAAGGAAGCCCGAAGACATTCCATGAATTGAGTAAAAATAATTGGAGTTAAGTTCATGAAGGAAAAGAATTTTAATTCCAAGAACCCGTGAAGTCGAAAGAAATTTAATGATACAAGTTATTGCACGGGAATCAAAAGACGACGAATTGGAAGCCGACGAAACCGAGACTGACGGACTTAAGATTTTAACATGAAGTTCATTTGAGTTGAGATAAATTTAAGATAAGAATTATGATCCGAGAATGACCCGAAAAATCAAGCCCGAAACCGTAGGAGGATAGAAGTCCGAAAGAGAGGAGGAAAAGCACGACGGATCGCACGACCCCGCCCGGACCGAAGACCAGGCGAGAGTGGCGCGCACCCGGCGCGGGGTTTAGCCAAACAGCGCGCCAACCCCGCGCCATTGACGCGGCGACGTTTGTCGCGTTTTGGGTGGCGCGCACCCGGCGCGGCCTTTGGCCGATTCGCGCGCCAACCCCGCGCCAACGTCCTGACAGCAGCCATTGTCGCGTTTTGGCGACTTTCTTGCCATATTCCTTGACCCCAACGCGAGAATCTTGCTTGGTCACGGGGGAGGCATCTTTTGGACGTCATTAGTTGTACATAACACTCCATTTTCAGTCATCAAACACCCCAAGTTCCTCCCAAACTCTCCAAAGACTCTCCCTAAGCCAAACACCTTCCGGCGAACTTCCGGCGAACTTTCCGGCAATCAAATCCTACCAAGGTAGTGTGGAGATCAAGGATTTGCGGACATTGGATTGTTGGTAAGGTGTCAATCAAGTTTCCTTATTGCTCTAAGATCATAATCAACCTTCTAACTTACGGATCTTTACTTGTAAAACACGTTCGTAGCCAAAGGAGAAGAAGAACGTGTTGCGTAGATCCGTTCGTGGCGATTTTGGACAAATCGATCAACCTTAGAACGTTCAAGGAACTCACTCACTGTAAGTTAATAACTTACATATCAATATGGGTGGTTTAAAGACATCCGGAACATTGGATCTTAAACGAAACGTTAAAATCAAACCTAAAAACCCCAATCTACGTATTTTCTGAAATCCGAGCAAAACTCTTACTTCGAGCGTTCAAACCTGAAAACTCAAAACTAAGATTTTGATCCTAAGATCTTAAGCTATATTGTGTAAAAATTTCAGAATTTTTCATCAAGTTTTGATACCCCAAATCAAGTCGGACATATTCTGCGTTTTAAGAACTTTCAAAAATTAACCGATTTCAAAACCGAACTTGATGAACTTATTTCTATCATTTCTAGTACGAACCAATCTTCATGATCTAAACAAAAGTTGTAGATCTATGAGTCTTGAATACCTCTGTAAAATTTCATGCATTTTCATCAAGTTTTGAAACCCCAAATCGAATCGGACATATTCTGCGTTTTAAAGAATTTTCAAAGGTTGACAGTTTTCTTAACCGAATTTGATGAGCATATTTCTATCATTTCTAGTCCGATCCAATCTTTGAGTTCTAAACAAAAGTTGCATATAATCATGTCTAGTATGTGCATATAAAATTTCAGAATTTTTGAAGCTCATTTGATATGTTAAAAAGTCAAATCTTTGAGATGTGTCAAACCTGAATCCTGACAGCATACTATTTGAGTAGAAAACTTGATTTTTGACATGCTTCCCATCGTTTTTACGAAAAACTCAAAACATGAAAGTTGTTCATTGGGATGTTTTTGAGCTACTGTGAAAATTTCAGATCAATCGCCTAAGAAATGGATTTTTAAACTGAAAAGGCGTAAACTGTGACATCGATCGGTTTTAACTTGTGAATTTTTGAAACTTTTAAACAACGATCGAAATCTCGTGATACGATAAAGCTATATTTTTGAAAATCCCGTTACACTAAATTTGAAACAATATCGGTTACATAAAATCAGGGGGTGAGTGCTCTGCAGGGTGCCCTCCTAATTGTTCATCTTGTGCCAAAACGGCAATGATTATCACGCGCGAAAGATCACCAAAACAGCATCTTATTATTTTGGCCTATCCTCTCGAGTGTATCCGTATGGGTTACTCGAGGCTCGACGGAGCGGTACTGGATATGGCGTATTTGGTCACAAGAGACCAACTGCCTACCCTCTCGAGTGTATCCGTATGGGTTACTCGAGGCTCGACGGAGTGGTACTGGGTATGGCGTATCGGCTGCGGCCGCCGGATTACCGGCTAAAATGACATGTTACTTATGAAATTGGCTGAGGCCGCCGGATCACCGGCTAACTGTTACTATCGATATTGGCTGTTATTATTTTTGGCCTATCCTCTCGGGTGTATCCGTATGGGTTACTCGAGGCTCGACGGAGCGGTACTGGATATGGCGTATTTGGTCACAAGAGACCAACTGCCTACCCTCTCGAGTGTATCCGTATGGGTTACTCGAGGCTCGACGGAGTGGTACTGGGTATGGCGTATCGGCTGCGGCCGCCGGATTACCGGCTAAAATGACATGATACTTATGAAATTGGCTGAGGCCGCCGGATCACCGGCTATCTATTGTTGAGATGATGGCGTAACGGGAAATATATTAAAAGCTTAGATTTTATGAAATTGGCTGCGGCCGCCGGATTGCCGGCTAAATTTAAATATCGTTTTGATGGTGGCGTATCGGGGAGAATTTTTAAAGCTCAAATTTTTATTTACTTACTTACGGCATTAATCATGTTTTTAAATCATGTCTTAAATAATTGCCCATGCTTAAGTTTTAAATTATGAAATTAAATGTGTCTTTAAAGTATGCATTATCTTTGCATTTTTTTTTTAAATGTTTTTATGCATGGCAAAAAAAAAAAGTTTTATCTTAATTACTAAAAATCTAACCCCTTTATTGCTATGTAAGGATTGACTTACTCAGTATTTTATAATACTGATAAAAACCGTTGTTCATTTTTTTTCTGTTACAGAGTACGGAGCATGATCACTCATTGGGGGATCATTTTGGATACTTAATTATTTATTTTACATGACTTGCATGAACGGGTCTGTTTAACCCGTGGTTTGGCCATGTCGGCCCTATATTTCAAATTCCGCTGCATACACTTTACTTCCGCTGCGTACTTTATATATTCTCGCTGCAACTCTGATGTAGTATTTTAAAATTATCTATGAATGGGCTACTTGAATATTTTAAATTCTGAAAAACCATAGCCTTGCATCTCTTTAGTGAGCTCGGAGAAACCGTGTCTTGCTAGGGAGGTGTGGCGGTGGCATCCCGGCCTGGGTTACCAAATCCGGGGTGTTACAATGTGGTATCAGAGCCCAGACTATTTTAAAGCTATTTATTTTAAAAAAAAAAAAAAATATCTGATACCAAGGATGGTATCAAAGCCCGGATTATTTTGAAGCTATTATATTTTAAAGAGCCCAATTATTATTTTGAAGTTAAAGCCCAAATTTTTAGCCCAAAAAAATTTTTTTTTAAGAAGCCCAAGAAATTATTTTTAGCCCAATACCTGTATTTTTAAATAAAGCCCAAATGTGTATTATTTTGGCCCAATATAGAGGCCCAAGACTTTTATTTACTATTATTATCTTTAAATTTTAAAAATATTACCTCCATGGAATAAATTTATTTTTAAAATCCATGGATAAATAAATGCATGCATAAAATTTTTTTTTTTTTTTTGGGGGATCACATATGCATATGCATACATAAATATTTACACTAACCTTTTTTTTATGTGAATTATCGGTAATAAGAAACACTCCTACCTTAGAACTCGACATGACTTTAGCTTAGAAGCGCTAACTTAAGACTAACGTTGCCTTAGTCCTAGATCTTGATTCACTTACGAACTCATCTTCGCGCGCTTCTATAACAGAAAATGGCACCTAGAAGAAAACTGAGGAAGGTAAGCCCAAACGGCACTGACACTAATCTCCCAAACGCACCTAACAACAATAAGATTCCTCCGAACGTAGGAGATCGAGCGCCTCCTATTCCCAACAACATGGATGAACGTTTAAGGACGGTAGAAGAAGTACTCGTAGCATTAGGCAATGCCGAGGTGCATAGGGCACAAGCGGCAATACCTCCGCCAGTAGCCCGAGTCAACTACTTGGCATTGGTAAACCCCTACAAACCACCCCATTATGACGGGCAAGAGGATCCGGCCAAGTTGGAGGGTTGGATCCGTACCTTTGACAAACTCTTGGACGCTATCAAATGCCCCGACGAGGAGAAGATACATGTAGCGACCTACTACTTAGGAGGCGAAGCCGATGAGTGGTGGCAAAACCTTCAAACGAATTCAGAGGAAGATGAAGAATCCTACACCTGGGAAGGACTTAAGGAAGCCTTGAGAGAAAGATTCTACCCACTGAGCACCAAGACCGCAAAGTACGAGGAATTCATCAACCTCAGACAAGGAGCGCAAACAGTACAAGAGTACTACACCAAATTCAAGGAATTGGTGCGATTCGCTACAAGGATAGTACCAACTGACTCTGACAAGGCTCAGAAATTCGAGATGGGTCTGAACCTTAGTATCCGGGAGATACTTGCAGTAGGACAATTCACAAACCTGCAGACGGTTTACGATCGAGCTGTAGCAATTGATCGAGTCCAGCAACTGAAGCGTAAAGAAACCGGTGAGTCGAGCAAGGACTCGCAAGAGTTTGAGAAAAAGAATCGAAACATTAGCAATGGCAATTTTAAGGAGAATAAGAATAAAGGTTTCAATTATGGGAGAAACGGCATACGTCATACAGTCATACCACGTTGCTCGCAGTGCCACCAAGCCCATCTGGTGCGCGAATGCCCAAGGCGCGGAACTTGTTATAGATGTGGAGGGGAAGACCACATGATTAGAGAATGCAAAGTTCGTGAAGAGATGATTGAGAAAAGGCTGGATCTGGTAGACCCTCAACAAGGGAATCAAGGAAGAGCCATGGGATGATTGAACGACATTGATCAAGCTGACTTACCAGCTCATTGAGGAAGGATCATAGGCGATGATACTCGAACCTTCGTGGGAATAATACATAGGCAGTTATGGGGACATAACTGTAATCTTAAGGGGGGGAGGATGTAATACCCCGTAAGAATGCATAAGCATTTATTTCGAAACTCGAATATTTTGTATCCCAAATAAATTTTTTTTGAACTACGTAATGACTTGATCCCTTCACAGGGTACGTAGGCAACTTGAAAATTTCAATTCTGGGTTCAGTCAAACAAAAATCAAACAATAATCAAACAATAATCAAACAACAAACGACGATCAACAATCGAACAATAATTCAATAACACAATATCGCAAATAGTAAACAAAAAGGACCATAACTCTTCGCGCGAGAAAAGCCGAAGCACAACTTCGAGGACGAAGTTGATTCTTAAGGGGGGGAGGATGTAACACCCCAGATTTTTATCAACGTCCAAGGGAATAAAATTTATTCCGATCAATGTCGAAATATATCCGAGAAGAAGAAAATAATTTATCACAATAAATTATTGCTCGGAAATGAAACGCCGATAGATTTAAAGTCAAAATGGAATAAAAGAGGGAAAGGAAGCCCGAAGACATTCCATGAATTGAGTAAAAATAATTGGAGTTAAGTTCATGAAGGAAAAGAATTTTAATTCCAAGAACCCGTGAAGTCGAAAGAAATTTAATGATACAAGTTATTGCACGGGAATCAAAAGACGACGAATTGGAAGCCGACGAAACCGAGACCGACGGACTTAAGATTTTAACATGAAGTTCATTTGAGTTGAGATAAATTTAAGATAAGAATTATGATCCGAGAATGACCCGAAAAATCAAGCCCGAAACCGTAGGAGGATAGAAGTCCGAAAGAGAGGAGGAAAAGCACGACGGATCGCACGACCCCGCCCGGACCGAAGACCAGGCGAGAGTGGCGCGCACCCGGCGCGGGGTTTAGCCAAACAGCGCGCCAACCCCGCGCCATTGACGCGGCGACGTTTGTCGCGTTTTGGGTGGCGCGCACCCGGCGCGGCCTTTGGCCGATTCGCGCGCCAACCCCGCGCCAACGTCCTGACAGCAGCCATTGTCGCGTTTTGGCGACTTTCTTGCCATATTCCTTGACCCCAACGCGAGAATCTTGCTTGGTCACGGGGGAGGCATCTTTTGGACGTCATTAGTTGTCCATAACACTCCATTTTCAGTCATCAAACACCCCAAGTTCCTCCCAAACTCTCCAAAGACTCTCCCTAAGCCAAACACCTTCCGGCGAACTTCCGGCGAACTTTCCGGCAATCAAATCCTACCAAGGTAGTGTGGAGATCAAGGATTTGCAGACATTGGATTGTTGGTAAGGTGTCAATCAAGTTTCCTTATTGCTCTAAGATCATAATCAACCTTCTAACTTACGGATCTTTACTTGTAAAACACGTTCGTAGCCAAAGGAGAAGAAGAACGTGTTGCGTAGATCCGTTCGTGGCGATTTTGGACAAATCGATCAACCTTAGAACGTTCAAGGAACTCACTCACTGTAAGTTAATAACTTACATATCAATATGGGTGGTTTAAAGACATCCGGAACATTGGATCTTAAACGAAACGTTAAAATCAAACCTAAAAACCCCAATCTACGTATTTTCTGAAATCCGAGCAAAACTCTTACTTCGAGCGTTCAAACCTGAAAACTCAAAACTAAGATTTTGATCCTAAGATCTTAAGCTATATTGTGTAAAAATTTCAGAATTTTTCATCAAGTTTTGATACCCCAAATCAAGTCGGACATATTCTGCGTTTTAAGAACTTTCAAAAATTAACCGATTTCAAAACCGAACTTGATGAACTTATTTCTATCATTTCTAGTACGAACCAATCTTCATGATCTAAACAAAAGTTGTAGATCTATGAGTCTTGAATACCTCTGTAAAATTTCATGCATTTTCATCAAGTTTTGAAACCCCAAATCGAATCGGACATATTCTGCGTTTTAAAGAATTTTCAAAGGTTGACAGTTTTCTTAACCGAACTTGATGAGCATATTTCTATCATTTCTAGTCCGATCCAATCTTTGAGTTCTAAACAAAAGTTGCATATAATCATGTCTAGTATGTGCATATAAAATTTCAGAATTTTTTAAGCTCATTTGATATGTTAAAAAGTCAAATCTTTGAGATGTGTCAAACCTGAATCCTGACAGCATACTATTTGAGTAGAAAACTTGATTTTTGACATGCTTCCCATCGTTTTTACGAAAAACGCAAAACATGAAAGTTGTTCATTGGGATGTTTTTGAGCTACTGTGAAAATTTCAGATCAATCGCCTAAGAAATGGATTTTTAAACTGAAAAGGCGTAAACTGTGACATCGATCGGTTTTAACTTGTGAATTTTTGAAACTTTTAAACAACGATCGAAATCTCGTGATACGATAAAGCTATATTTTTGAAAATCCCGTTACACTAAAGTTGAAACAATATCGGTTACATAAAATCAGGGGGTGAGTGCTCTGCAGGGTGCCCTCCTAATTGTTCATCTTGTGCCAAAACGGCAATGATTATCACGCGCGAAAGATCACCAAAACAGCATCTTATTATTTTGGCCTATCCTCTCGAGTGTATCCGTATGGGTTACTCGAGGCTCGACGGAGCGGTACTGGATATGGCGTATTTGGTCACAAGAGACCAACTGCCTACCCTCTCGAGTGTATCCGTATGGGTTACTCGAGGCTCGACGGAGTGGTACTGGGTATGGCGTATCGGCTGCGGCCGCCGGATTACCGGCTAAATGACATGTTACTTATGAAATTGGCTGAGGCCGCCGGATCACCGGCTAACTGTTACTATCGATATTGGCTGTTATTATTTTTGGCCTATCCTCTCGGGTGTATCCGTATGGGTTACTCGAGGCTCGACGGAGCGGTACTGGATATGGCGTATTTGGTCACAAGAGACCAACTGCCTACCCTCTCGAGTGTATCCGTATGGGTTACTCGAGGCTCGACGGAGTGGTACTGGGTATGGCGTATCGGCTGCGGCCGTCGGATTACCGGCTAAAATGACATGATACTTATGAAATTGGCTGAGGCCGCCGGATCACCGGCTATCTATTGTTGAGATGATGGCGTAACGGGAAATATATTAAAAGCTTAGATTTTATGAAATTGGCTGCGGCCGCCGGATTGCCGGCTAAATTTAAATATCGTTTTGATGGTGGCGTATCGGGGAGAATTTTTAAAGCTCAAATTTTTATTTACTTACTTACGGCATTAATCATGTTTTTAAATCATGTCTTAAATAATTGCCCATGCTTAAGTTTTAAATTATGAAATTAAATGTGTCTTTAAAGTATGCATTATCTTTGCATTTTTTTTTAAATGTTTTTATGCATGGCAAAAAAAAAAAGTTTTATCTTAATTACTAAAAATCTAACCCCTTTATTGCTATGTAAGGATTGACTTACTCAGTATTTTATAATACTGATAAAAACCGTTGTTCATTTTTTTTCTGTTACAGAGTACGGAGCATGATCACTCATTGGGGGATCATTTTGGATACTTAATTATTTATTTTACATGACTTGCATGAACGGGTCTGTTTAACCCGTGGTTTGGCCATGTCGGCCCTATATTTCAAATTCCGCTGCATACACTTTACTTCCGCTGCGTACTTTATATATTCTCGCTGCAACTCTGATGTAGTATTTTAAAATTATCTATGAATGGGCTACTTGAATATTTTAAATTCTGAAAAACCATAGCCTTGCATCTCTTTAGTGAGCTCGGAGAAACCGTGTCTTGCTAGGGAGGTGTGGCGGTGGCATCCCGGCCTGGGTTACCAAATCCGGGGTGTTACAATTGATTAATACCCGAATTATTTAATATAATATGCACAAGATGAATATATATATATAAATATATATATATATATGATTTTGACTTGCAGAAATTTAGGTTGGGTTAATTCTGTGCTTGTGAAAATTATTCCGGATTTTAAATTTCTTTGAATTCCGGATATAATCTTCGGTCAATTACAGAACTAATCCAACCGGGAACCTGTAGTCCAAAGGTCTGCTGCTCCATTTGTTGTTTCACCAGTGATGAGGGCTTCCTCAGAGCAGTGATGGTAATGCGGTGGGTGGGCGATGGAGCAGTGGTGGAGCTTCGTAGTCCGGAGGTGGTGGAGATGACAAACACGTGAGTCTCACGTGTTTTGCAATTTACAATTCCAAATTAGTGTAGCCCCAATGCTACACTTCCACATTCAACTCCTTATACCCGTTTTGGTGGCTCCATAATTCCTGCAAGACAAAATACCCAAATGGTTAGATTTTCCCTACAAATCAACATCCTCACATTTAGAGTCTTGCACTACAAGAAATTGCGGGATTACCGACCGGGATTCCCGACCGACATGATGCGGTCGGCATTACCGACCGCATCACCGACCACAATCCGCGGTCGGCAATTTTGCCGCGTTTTGCATTAGGCGGTTCTTTGTCGACCGTATTACCGACCGCAAAAAAGTTGGTCGGTATTACCGACCGAATTACCGACCGCAAATGCGGTCGGAAGTTTTTTCCCAATTTTTTTTAATTTTTATTAATTTTTTTATGATTAGCGACCGACTTACCGACCGAAAATTCTATCGCCACAGTTACCGACCGAAATTTGGGTTCGCTAAATTTTTCCCCATTATTTTTTTTTGAATTTTCTATTGTTTGTTTTATTGAATTTTTTGAATATAATTAATTTTTAAATTTTTATCAAGATAATTAAGTAGCTTTTTATAATTATTTATTTTAATTTTAATTTAAAATTTTCTTTTAATTAATTTGTTTTATTTTTATTTTATTTTTTAATTTAATTATTGAATTGTATTTTAATGTAATTAATTAATTTTAATTTAATAAATATCTATTTCATTTTTATTTTATTGGGGATTTTTATTATTTATAAAAATTTGTTTGATTTAATTTATGAATTCTTTTTAAATTTTAATTAATATAATTTTAATTTTTGATTTTGTTTCAATTTATTTAATTTACAAATTAATATTTCTATATGTATATATATATATATAAATTTATATATATTATATATAAAGAGTTACTGACAATAACATGAAATGTATTCTGTTCCAATGGTACGCGCGCGCGGGGAAGGCCATTTTACCCGAGTTCGAGCCCTCTCTTCAGCATCTTCTTAGATATATTTGTGAGTGTGGTAATATATGACACATGGAGTGATATAATTCGTCGATTGGATAGCTAGCCAGGTTGGTTGAGGGAGAAGGTTGGTGGGGATGAGGGATTGGGTTCGAGCCCTCCTAAGCACATTCTTTTTTCATAAAAGAGAATTACCGACCGCAATTTGCGGTCGGTAATTCGGTCGGTAACCGTATACGGGACCTTTTGGGACTAGATAGTACCGACCGCATGTTCGGTCGGTAATTCGGTCGGGAAATTTGCCGACCAACGTGCGGTCGGTAATGCGGTCGGCAGGTCCCGACGGCATTTTTTTTTTGGTCGGCGGCAAATTTCGGACCAAGAATTTGCCGACCGACACTTTCGGTCGGTAATGCGGTCGGTAACCCCCGAAACGACCCGTATTTTGGGGTTACCGACCGCATTTTTCGGTCGGGAAATCCATTTTTTCTTGTTGTGTTGGTACTCTAAATATTTAATTGATTTGAGGGTACTTCTCTGTTCTGAAATAAATATACTAAACTAACACTAAACTAACTATGAGTAATCAGGAGTGTAATTCTCTTAATAAACGACGCTGCATCCTCCCCGGCAACGGCGCCATGAAACTTTTGACAAATTTCATCACACGAGTATTTTTTAAAATATCCCAAGTTCGAATTTATTAAATGAAAGGAGTTATGATTCGTGGAAAAGGGGTTTAAGGATATATTTCACTTTTTATTACTCATGTGGGAAACTTTGATTTCAAATGGCGCGATGAAAATCCCCGGCCATGAAACTTTTGACAAGTTCCCACTATATGAGTATTTTCTGAAAAACAATAATCCCGGTTTTCAATTTTATTTAACGAAACCAAATTATGAAGGCGGAGTTGGGATTAGGGATATATTTATAGGTTGTCATGTTTTTATTTACTCGTGTTAAGAAACTGTGCCCCCGAAAGCACACGGAGTCAAAAATTGCAGTATTTATAGTAAGTACCGGATCGTTCACTGGAGGATGTGCGATAGAAGCAGGGCCCACGTCGTTTACTAAGATTTTCCACTCGGTTACTCGATTCAAGTTTTGTTTTAATTACCAACTACTTGACTGCAATTAAAATAAAGCAGATAAAATTATTCTAGAAAGCGAATTAAATTTGATCTAAGAAAGCAATAAAATTATTCTAAGAAAGCGGTTAAATTAATCAGAAAGCATATTTAAAATGAGACAGAAGGGACAGGAAGAAAATAATAAAAATTGGACAAGATTCAGATGAAACACAATTAAACTTCCATTTTAATACGCAGATCATAGTTTGGGATAATTCCTTAGTTAGCTAACTCTCATGCTCTCTGTACCGTGTTCCCTTTAACAGACAGGTACTTACAGTAAGAGTTTACATGCTCTTAAGAAAACATAATCTAAGATACCACAGACTCATAACTCCCTTCGCAGGCCTTGCAAAGTTATATTATTTAACTGTGGTGGACAAGCAACACCTGACACTCCATAGATTGAAATGCCAAGTACTCCCATCATTCCCCCGGTCACACCCAAAGATTCTAATCAAGTCATGAACTATCCTTAACTATCAGTCCTAGTAGCAGTTACACAACTCTCAATACAACCGAGTGACCTCTAACGAAAGCATTTAAAAGAAAGCGATAAAGAAAGCATTTAAAATCCTATCACTCGGAGGTTTTTGAAAGCCTGACCCTGGTAGTAAAAGAAAGCCCCCAGTCAGAATGACTGGGTGTGGATCAAGAATTCCCTATTCTCGGTGAACCGCTCGCAGTGTTTGCTTCCCGTCGGGTGATTATGAGATACAAACTAATGAAATAAACTAATAAATTAGTTTATTCTGGAAGCACTCACTTAGGACTCAAAAATAGGCTTTGGCAGAAGAGGATAGCAGTTGAAAGGAACTCAACCCTATCTTAGAAAATAACCAAGGCCTGAGTGTTGTTCCTCTAGGGTTATCTACTACACTGTATTTGAATCCAAGTGGATCCCATCTCGGTGTAATATTTAGTCCTAGATTCCCAGCACACAGCAATTTTGGAAATAATAGATATTTGAAAATCATTCCCTAAACAGGTACTAGACTCTCAATTAAAACACAGATCCTTTCAGTCTAGGAGAGACCTAATCGCTGACTCTACTTCTAATTTCCCAAAATCAACCCCCAGTCGGATATGAATTAGTCATAACTGTGGAATTTATCCCTTACTCAGATCCGGATTATATAAATGAATTTTTGTTGGAAATTTATTATGAGACATCTGATTAAAAATCAAGACTCCTGTGTCCAAGTGAAGGATCCCAAAATAATATTGACCACAATATCTACATAATAATATCATGCATAAATTTATAAAGAAGTGTAAAATTAAATAACCCAAAATATAAGGCGGGTTTAGACAGAAGTTGGTACACAAAGATGAAATAGCCGGAGGTGAGAAGAATTTATTT
Source organism: Hygrophila difformis (assembly GCA_030278955.1). Lineage (NCBI taxonomy): Eukaryota > Viridiplantae > Streptophyta > Magnoliopsida > Lamiales > Acanthaceae > Hygrophila > Hygrophila difformis. The sequence goes on along the minus strand of JAOANR010000010.1, from coordinate 16,807,212 downwards.
GGCTAAAAAGGTGACTGAAATAACTGGGGTTATCCTGACTGCAAACATCTGCTATCCAGTTCCCAATTATTCCAGATGGAAAGATTTTTAGACAGAAAGGAATTCCAAGTGACGGTGACCACCGTTATTCAGCTCCCTTTTGTCTGTGAATGGAGGAAAAACCCACATATTTTCTTGCTGTAATAATTCTCAAATAATGTTGGTCGACATCATTTAATAATACTACAACTTGAATTCAGGTTTTGAAATTAAGATAAAGAAAATAAAACTGTATCCGGATAGGAATCAGCTGAGCAGCTATTATAATCCCGGATGGACGAACCGCCAAGGCTTCTACCGACCACCATCCTGACCATGCAAAATAACATCTAGTAATTAATATACAGACCACGAGCTAGTTTATCCGTGTGGGAATACCCGCCAACATTAGTCTGTTATATCTCTTACTAGCTGTTTCACACAACACGGATAAAGACAAAATAAATAAAAGAAAATATTTTTGGATCATCTTGTATGAGAGACATTGGTTTCTCATGCAAGGATATGGAATTAAATCCATAATTACTCATCATGGTCTAAATAATCACTCATTCCATAATTAATTAATTAATCACAGTCCGGATTATATGCTTAGATCATTAGAGTTTAATTTTTATTTTATTTTATAGAAAAGTCTTTTAATGGAAAATTGAACAAAGTTCTTTATATCAAATTAATCATGGGTTGAGATCATTGGATTTCAACCTCAAAATATTAATATAAAGGTTCAATTAATTAAATGAGGAAAATGGAGAAATGGAAAATTTGGCAAAAATGCCAATTACGACGCTAGACAGATTTTTACGACGCTATCCTAGGATAGCGTCGTCATGGGTTGGTGTAAGAGATGAGAAATTTCTGGGGTTAAAGGGGTTTGTACGACGCTATACACTAAACTACGGCGCTATACTAGGATAGCGTCGTAGGTGTAGCGTCGTAGGTGGTTTGAGAAATTGGGGAAGAAAGAAGTTTTTGGAAAAAGGAGAGATGCTACGGCGCTATACACTAAATGACGACGCTATCCTAGGATAGCGTCGTAGATATAGCGTCGTAGGTGGGTATGAGAAATGAAGTATTTTGGGGGTCCTACGACGCTGAACAAAAATTACGACGCTATCCGAGGATAGCATCGTTGGTCTAGCGCCGTAAGGCAAATTTTGTTAAGTCTGGACGACTACGGCGCTAAACCTTACCTACAACGCTATACAAGGATAGCGTTGTAAGGCGGTTAGCGTCGTAGCTAGCCCAGAATATTGTTGTTGGTCGGGTGATGCAATCTATGCGATTGCAAACCCTATTTTCGGATTTAATGGTCCATTGTTTGGTATTAACCAATTATATTGTGACACTATGCGTGTCCCGAATATGGTATATGCAAAAAATTTCCCAAAATTTCCTCAAATTTCAATATACACAAACACATGAGTATCATCCACTTTTTAGATCTAAAACACTAAAACTAGAAAAATAAAATAAAATAAGAAAATGAAAATAAAATAAAATAAGAAAAACAACTAAAAAGCAATAAAAACAACCACTAAGCAAAAATAAAATCTAAACTCACTAATAAATCTAAAAAGGGATGAACATCTAGCATTTGTGCATTTATTAAATCTAACAAAGCATCAAAACCTAACTAAAATAAAAAGAAAAATGGTCAAGTAACCAAAATAAAAACAAAACAGAAAAAATAAAGCCATAAAACCATGGAATAAATTCCATCTCATATTTTTGGTGAAGCAATTTCTTGATTTATTCCAACAAATTAAAACATGGTTCAAAAACACCCATTACTTGAATGTTCAAACCCAAAAATCTAATCTAAAAAAGCTGATAATAATTTAAAACAAGGCTAGCTACATCTAATAAACATTTACACCCCAAAAATCTGAAACTGAAACTATTAATTAAAAACTACATTGCATAAAAAAAATAATATGCCTACACTAACTTGAATTTTAGTTTTTTTCTTATGAGCATCCCAACAGCACCAGGGCACTGTTCAAAAATAGGAGCTACTGTTCAACAAACTGGAAGCAGCTATTTATAGAGGGATGGAGAAAACCCTAGGCCCAATAACTGAGTGGGAAGTGACGGGAGCCGGAGTCCAGGAAGAAGAAACCAACTTTGTTTGTTCCTACGGTGTAACATCCCGGATAATTAATTCATAATTAAATTAATTAATTATGATTAATTATTTTAATTGGGCTCATTTGCTTGTAAATTGAGTGTGGAACTTATGGTAAAAGCCCAACCATAATCAAGAGAGCCCAAGCCCAATCCATCAATAAGGAAGAGATGTAGTATTTAAATTGTGTAGGGGTTAAATTGCAATTGAGGAATTGCTATTAGGTCCCTTGACCTTAAATTGGGGGAAAGTAAATGATTTTGTCTTCATTCCCAATCAATCCATCGGGCAAACAAAATAAATTAGGCATTTCATCCTCCTCATTCCCATCATCACTTTGGAGGAAGAAATTAGGGTTCTTAGAGACTTGGAGCTCGATTGGCGATTTTGGAGAGGATGAAGGTGGCTAGCTTGAGCTTTGAGGAAGAGGATGAGTAAACAAGGTAATGGTCTCTTCCTTCCCATTCTTTTTATTCTCCAATTTCTGTCGGAAGTTGGGAGTGAGGGGGTGGCGGCGCTGCTGTGGTATGGGTGGCGAGAGAGAGAGGCACGGGTGGTGGTGGCCGTGGATGGTGGAGGCGGCGTCGTGTGGTGGCGCGCCGCCGGAGCAGCAGCGGTTGCTGCTGCTGTCTGCTGTCCGCTGCTGCTGGCTGCTGCTGGCGGTCGCCGCCGGCGTGTCGCCGGCGGCCAGGTGGTGGTTATGTTGGCCGGTTGTCGTGGTGGTGGTTGTGTTGACAGCTTGGTGGTGATTTTGGAGTGTTCTTGTTCAACTTGTTTTTATGTTCTCTAATTGCTGGATTGAGATTTTTTTTAATTGTGCAATTGAAGTGTTTATAGTGTATTTGGTTGGGTATTTTGGTGTTGGAGATGGGATTGGATTGCTCGAAACTGTCTTCTATGAATATGCTGATTATTTGGTGAAATCTTGAAGATATTAGATATTTAGTATTTGGGTATTGCTTGAATAACTTGAACTTGAATTTTGAGAATGAAACGGATATTGGTTTAAATTGGAATCGATTTACTGAATTGTATGGATTTTGATGGATTAATTTAGATTCTGATAAGGAATTGTGTGCATGCTAAGTTTCTTAATTTTACGGTGGTGAAATAAATTGAAGTTTTTGAAAGGGAATGTGGTTACATAATGATTTTGGGGATTCTGTTTGGAAATTTGAGAAGGTTGGTTTATTTGGCAATTCTCTCTCAAATTTGGTGCTGTTTAAATTAGATATTGAGGTTACTCACCAATCCAATTGTTGGAGATTTGCTTGAATCTGGAAGTAAGACAATATGGAATGGTCCAATGGAAATGTTGAATTAGCTAGGGAAGCTTTGGGAATGTTGGATAATTGTTGGAATTCTTGAACAGTTATTGATTTGGGTGTTCTCTGGTGATGGTGAATGATTTAAATGAATTGCTATATGTGGATTTAGAATTCTTTTAAATAGATTGAACATGTTTTAGGAATTTTTATTTAACTGGTAGTATAAGGCAGAATGAACTAGTTGACATGAGTTAATTAATGATCTTTGTTTGGTTATACAAGTGTGTTAAATTCTATGTTGATAATATGAAGCCATCGGTGTTAGTTAATCCAATTAACTAATATTATTGGTTGGTTTAAATGGATTAAAGTTAGGAATTTGGCTATGTTTTGATTATTTGGGTGTTCTTGTTGAATGGATTGAATTAGATTGCTTGCTAGAATGTGTTGGTGTAGATTGGTGGGATTGAAGAAAGGCGTTGAAGGTGAATGTTGGAGAAGGTGTTTTGGAGGTGTGAGTTGCATATTCATTTACTTTTATGTGTAAATTGGACATTTTAATATATAGTCAAGTTAGACTTGTTGGTTGGATATAATTGGTTATGTTAAATAAATTGAGATATCTTGCTAGTATTTAATGTGGGAATACTTGAATGCTTAAATTTTAGAATATTATGTTGGGTATTGGATTAGTCTTTATTATTTGGCTTTGTTGAATTATTTTGGAGTTACCTAATTCTATGTTGATAAACATAGAATTGGAAGTGTTGGGTGGTTGATTTGGAAGGATTATGAAAAGGGGATTGGAGGTTGATGTTAGTTTGGTGAGAGGATGGGATGATGGTGTCTATGTTGTATATATTATTTTAATTCTTATGAAGATATTATTGTACAGGGAACGAGTGTGGACTTGTATTGAAGCCACGTGAAAGTTGAAGTTGTACAAAGGGAGCTTGAAGATTTATAATAAAGGCAAGGTTTAGAATAGCAAATTAGATCGGGGTTAGGAATAGACTAGTATAGTCTATGTTGCCTTAGTATTGGGAACTCTCGTGTGTACGGATTCCCTGCGTATAATGAGGATGCCTTAGAATTAGGCTAGAACTGCTTGCGAATATCTCACTGATGATTATGCTCATAACCTGAAACTTAGTTTGCAATTAGAGAAGATCTACCATGCCTTAGTTTAGGATGGAATCTTGCGTTGCTTCTATGTTGATGTTATGAGTTGGTGCCGATACGTGGGACTTGGCACACCCCTGATTACACTTAACTCGTGATGAGTTGTTTATTTTGTCATGACGCGTAATTTACGTATTGACATGTGTGGAATTGAATCTGAATATGTGTTGATGCCGATATGTGGGACTTGGCACACCCCGGATTATACTTAACTCGAGATGAGTTGTTTATTTTGTCCTGATGCGTTGGTTTACGTGTGGACATGTGATTAAATTGAATCTTGATATCTGTGATGATATCTGAATATCTGTGATGATATGTGAATATCTGTGATGATATGTGATATCTGTGATGATATCTGAATATCTGTGATGATATGTTGGTGAATCAAATAATGCTACGCGGGTAAGATACGCTATGTTTACAAGTCGGTATCCGATTGGGCATAGTAGTATCTTTCCCGGGGCATTGAATAATGCTACGCGGGTAGGATACCCTATGCTTACGAATCGATATCCGATTGGGCATAATGGTATCTTTCCCGGGGCATTGAGACTGAAAAGGATTTATATCCTAGTCTGTATTTGGCTAGAAAGGGCTCATGACCCTTAGCCTGACCCGCTTGCCGTAAGCCACGTATTCAGCTGTTAGTGTCCGCGGCGGGGGCACTGTGGGTATGTCTCTCGACCATTAAGGGGAGTGGACCCTTATATGGGAGGGAATACCGACCATGGTACCTAGGTGCGCGCTAGACATGCTTATGTGTTGCATTTAGGGTAGATAGACATCTTAGGTCATAACATATCATCTCATCATCCATCATTTATTTTATCTGCAGTGGTTGAAGCACCGGTATGGGACGGTGTGATGTTTACTTCCTGTATTTATTTTATGTCCTTAATTATTGTTATCATTATTGTTATTATTATTGTTATTATTATTTATATAGTATAGTGTTATCATTAGTGTGCCCCGTTTTCCAGCTATATCTATTCCTTGCCAGTACGATGTACTGACACCTTGTTGCGGTTATCTGTTTTATAGATCTTCCTACGGATGGCGCAGAACACGATGTTGGGGTACGGGTTGAGCGAACTAGCTAGGCTGCATCCATTATATTTATTGTTTAGAATAAATATTATATGCTCTTGCCTGGCCTTTGATGAAAATATATGTTATTCCTTAAATGTGAGCGGTTGTCACATATGATTTACTTATTGGTCATTCCTGGTATTGGATGTGCGACCATGTCATTATGTTATTTCAGGGCTTGTCGCCCGGATATGCCATGTATTGTTCCTGGGGTTATATACTGCTTTGTTGGCATTTATCTGAGTGTGATACAGGTTTGTATTTATACCTCGCTTCGTATTGACTACCTAAGCTGAGTGATCAACAGTTTAGAATAGTTAATACGGCGATGACGTCACGAAAATGGTTTTAAATTTTCGGGGCGTTACATACGGGACCTCCGGTCCTGGGACTCCCAAAGTCATTTGGCACATGGGGAAATTCAAATTGAGCTTACGACGCTATCCTCTTTTACGGCGCTACACTAGCGTCGTAGCTCTTTTGTATAGCGTCGTAGTGCTCGGTTTCAGCATTGTAGCTCTTTTTGTATAGCGCCGTAGCAGTTTTTTTAGCGCAATATAGCGCCGTATGTCTCTTTCTTTAGCGTCGTAATGTGTATTTCCCATTCTGCTTCTTCATTTTCCTCTCTCTCCTCATTTATTTTCTCTTTCTTCCCTCTTCTTTCTCTCCATTTTCTCTTTCCCCATTCTTTCTTGGTGAATGTGGGCTTTGGTGTGGTTGATTTTGGGCCTGTGTGGTGTTGGGCTTCATGGTTGGAGATGGTGGAAAGGACTCGCCGGAATCTCGCCAGAGCGGTGGCGGCGCCGGCGGCCGAAAGGGGCTTAGGGTTAGGGTTAGGGTTTGATTAGGGTTCGGCTTGGTGAATGTGGGCTTTGGTATGGTTGATTTTGGGTCTGTGTGGTGTTGGGCTTCATCGGATTTTTGGACTTGGAACAAATTGGATTGGATCAATTTCTGTTGGGCCAAATTCATATTGGACTGGACTTAAAAACTCTTTGGACCAAATTAAATCAAATCTCCTGCAATTAATTGACATTAAAAGAGATTAGTGGACCAATTAATTTAATTAAAGCAGAAAATCAGAAATAAAAAAATAACCATAAGAATTAGAAATATATGCATCAAAGTATAAAATAATATAAATAGATATATTTATTTGAAAAAAAAAGGTAAAAACGTCCTTTATCTTTCCAAAAATTTCAAATCCGTCATTTTTCTATTTAATGAACCCGTGTTCCACCGAATAGACAACACCGAACCAAAATTAATCAAGTGTAGGATTTTTAATATTTTTATCATGTTTTTGGGTTTTTAACACAAATTTAATAAAAACAACAATATTTTTGTATTTTTCCATACTAGCTTATTATTTATACAAACTTGCATATATGTCAAATTCAACTGCTTTCTTATTAAAATAAGAACGGAATGCGATCAAATGCCCATATTTAGACACGGAAATAGATTGAAAATAATGGTCAATTTTGGCCATTATCACCAAGGAATTTCTCTCTCCTCGATGCGGTTTCCTCAAGTTGGTGCGGTCTATTAAATCGCATCCCACACAAATAAAGCGCATTGGCCTCCAATTGGGCAAGAATTTCCAAAGTCTGGAACACTCATCAATGCGGTCTACTGGTGCGATATAAACCGCATCAAGGCTCCTTAAACCGCATCGCCTCACACAAAGGGCAAAATTCGACTAAGGCATTGGTATAGAGGCGGTCTACATCAAGGCGGTATATACCGCATTAACCCCTCTAAACCGCATCGATTGCCCCAGAATTTTCAAGTGTTCGTGGTGCAATTCCATTCCCAGTATTATTTTCCCTTTTACATATTTAAGTATTTTGAGTGAATTTACAATAAAGTGAATATCGGACTGGCACAATTTGAAACCTAGTCCGAGAAGCCACTTGAGTACTTGTACAATAAAGTGGATATCGTGACTGGCATTTTGTAAAACCTAGCCCGAGAAGTCATTTGAGTAAATTGGGTTTTATTTCTCGAGTGCATTTTCTTGTGAGCTTTATTTTTCCACTTCTAAATTGGGACAAATATCACTGTTCTTTGCTTGCAATATCTGTTTAAGACAGTGAACTTGATCAGACTGCAGTACATACATACATTCTATGTGTTCTTTGATTGAGTCGAACAGTTCATTTGACTCTTGAGCTGTGCGTACAAAATATCTGTGTGTACTTCTCTTGCATCTGATTGAACTATTTGAGCAGGTGACGAACTGAAGTGGTGTTGAGGAACCAGACTGAGTGCAAATTTTGAGAGTTCACTCTACATATTTCAGCACTTATTTTCTGACCTATATTGTATCTATATTATTTTTCTGAGTGTCATGGCAGGAAACACAGAGCCAAATTTGACTGACATCATGGAGATGCTCCGAGCAATGAGCGAGAGTAAAGTCAAAAGGGCTGACTTCGAAACCCTTAAGCAAACTCTTGATGCTAATGTTTCAAATATATCTGCTGTAAATGAGCGCATTGATAATCTGAGCAATGAATTTGCAGGACGCATGAAATTACAAGATGAGGCTTTGGCACAACGATTGATGCAACAGGTTGAACGCAGGCTGGAAGATGCATTTTATCATCCTTCCACCTGCGGACAAAATGGGGCATCTGGAAGCAATAGTCAAGTTCAGGGAACTAACATGGCTGATGCTGAGGAGGCCCTAGCTGAAAGAGAAGAAGAACAAGTCGCGATCGGGACATTTGATCGATGACAAGGGCCCCGTGCTCCAAGGCCGCCTCCGATGGCACCAATCCACCCTCTTCCAGTCGATGAAGGACTGCGCATCAATGATCCTTTGGCCATGCCTCCACCACCTATTCCAAACAGACCCCGAAATGCACCTGCAATAAACAGAGATGATCTAGATGACGTGGACGACAATCTGCAATGCTTTAAGTTCACCATTCCTACTTTCAGGGGAACCGGTGATCCTAATGAATTTCATGATTGGAGGAACACCATGGAGATGCTCTACAACTGCCACAACTACTCTGATTTCAAAAAGATCCAATTGCCAGTTAAAGAATTCAAGGAATATGCCCAACTCTGGTGGCAAAAGTTCACAGTTGATCATCACAATGCCGGACAGCCACAAGTCACCGACTGGGAATATTTTCTGCAACTCATGGAGAGAAGATTCGTGCCTCCTACCTATAAACCAGATATATACATGAAGGTGATCAGTCTGAAGCAGGAGTCAAGAACTGTTGAGGAATACTACCGCGAAATGGAAATGCTCATGATGCGAGCACAGTTCAATGAAGACCAGTTGATCACTCTGACCAGATTTGCAAAAGGTTTGAGACCCAAAATCTTCGAAGAAATGTACATGAGAGGATATGTGAATATCACTTATCTGGAAAGAAAAGCTGCAAAGTTTGAGGCCCAACTCAAGAGAACAACCCATCGGACTTCCACCGGTTACAACCCAAATAAACCTTGGTTGATTCGACCACCTGATCGGACAGAGAGATCCAAAAATCCCCAGCCTACACCGTCACCGGTTCGTGATGAGGAAGGTTACAAGCCAAAAAGGTTTGAATTGGGAAAGAACTTCAGGGAATACAACCGGGAAGATAGAAACAGAAACCAGGGCCGAAAACAACATCCACCCGCCAAAGACAAAAGAGAAATCACTTGTTGGAAATGTGGCAAGAAAGGCCATTATCCCAATGAATGCAATAATCCAAGACGAGTGGTGATACTCAATACTGGTGAGGAGGAGAGACCAGTGATCGAGGTTGAACCTGGAATGTTCAAAGTTGTTGATTCGGAAGAAGAGGATGACTGTGATGAAGATCTGAGATGATATCAAATCGATAAACCAGTCAATCCAGAAGTTGATGAGGACAATGAAGAAGACGTGAATCTGCTAGTAGCAATGAGAGCATTAAACGCTGACAGAGAGCCAGAAATATCACCCAACGAACAAAGGGAGAATCTCTTCCATTGTCGTTGCACTATTCAGGGCAATAATGCTACTGTCATTGTTGATAACGGTAGTTGCACTAATATTGTCAGTTTGTATACTGTGCGCAGATTACAGCTACCAACAGAGGAGCACTCCAGTCCCTACTTACTACACTGGATGAGCAACAGTGGCAAGACCAAGGTCTCCCAACAGGCATGGGTCCCTATCACGAAGGACACCTACTCGGAAAGAGTATTATGTGATGTCGTTCCCATGAACGCATGTCACGTTTTGCTTGGAAGACCGTGGCTTTATGATAAGGATGCCACTTACAGGGGAAAATCTAATGTTTTATATTTTAAACATGGACAAAAAGAATATTTGTTTAAACCATTATCTGTCAAAGCTGTTAGCTTGGACCAAGATAAGTTAAAGAACAAAATAGCTCAAGCAGAAGCCGACCACAAGGCTAGGGAAAGAGGAAGAGCCAAAGTTGGCGAGAGTTCATCGAGCTTGGATCAATGTCTGATATTGACCAAGACTGCATTTCAGCAGGCATCACGAGAACCTGACTTCTCAGGTCACTGTTATCTTGCATTAGTCAAACCTGATGAATCTCTCAATAGAACTGTTCATGCTGCACCTGATTTGCCTTTGGAATTTTCCAGGATGCTTGATAGGAACCGGGATATTTTTCCGAAAGAAGTGCCATCTGGCTTACCACCACTCCGAGGCGTGGAACATCGCATTGACTTTGTGCCCGGAGCTTCAATCCCCAACAGACATGCGTACCGCATGAATCCCGATGAGACAAAGGAAATTCAGCGGCAAGTGCAAGCATTGCTCGAAAAGGGTTGGGTTCAAGAAAGCTTATCTCCGTGTGCCGTGCCAATTCTACTCGTTCCAAATAAAAATTGCCGAGCAGTCAATGCTATTACGGTCAAATATTATCACCCAATTCCCCGACTGGACGACATGCTAGATGAACTTGGTGGTGCTAGTCTTTTTACCAAGATCGATTGAAAGAAAGGATATCATCAAATCAGAATGCAGCCAGGGCATGAATGGAAGACCCCCTTCAAGATGAAATTTGGTCTATATGAATGGCTCGTTATGCCATTCGGTCTTACGAATGCCCCCTCTACATTTATGCCTTTGATGAATGAGACTCTTCATTAATTCATAGGAAAATTTGTTGTAGTTTATTTTGATGACATTCTTATTTATAGCTGTACTTTAATCGATCATGTAAATCATGTGCAACAGGTACTGGATCGATTGAGAGAAGTCCGCCTGTACGCCAACTTCGAGAAGTGTAGCTTCTGTGTGCCGGAAGTGATGTTTCTTGGATTTGTCGTAGGAAGAGATGGGCTGAAAGTGGACGAATCAAAGATCAAGGCTATATCTGACTGGAAGCCGCCAACCATTGTGCATGAAGTATGCAGTTTTCTGGGTTTGAGTGGTTTCTTTAGAAGATTCATCCCACAGTTTAGTGTCATTGCGGCCCCGATTACTGCACTGCTTAGAAAGGAAATTCCATTCAAGTGGGGGCCGGCACAACAAAAGGCATTCGATGACCTCAAGGATAAGCCTAGTCATGCCCCTGTCCTAGCATTACCAAATTTCGATTTGCCATTTGAAATTGAAAGTGATGCATCAGGTACAGGCATGGGAGCGGTGTTGCTTCAAGAAGGAAGACCGATAGCATACTACAGTGAGAAGTTCAGTGGAGCACAACTGAATTATTCCACGTACGACAAGGAATTATATGTTGTTGTTCAATCTTTGAGGACATGGCAACACACTATCTGAGAGGAAGAGAATTCGTGATCAACACTGATCATGAGACACTTAGCACATAAGGGTTTAGGGACAATTGAGCAAAAGACATGCTCGGTGGAGCACATTTATAGAATCTTTCCCCTACGTGATTAAGTATAAGAAAGGGAAAGACAATGTGGTTGCAGATGCACTCTCCAGAAGAACAACATTAGCCACATTTGCAACTACTCATCTGTTTGGATTTGAGCATATCAAGAGTCAGTACGCCACTGATGAAGATTTTAGAGTGTTATACGAGAGGACAAAACAGAATGGATTCAAGGAATTTTCCCAACTGGACGGGTTCCTGTATTTTGGAAACAGATTATGCATCCCAAAGGGATCTGTCAGGGAGTTGCTAATTCAAGAGGCTCACGGTGGTGGTCTCGTGGGGCATTTTGGAAAAGATGCAACTCTGGGGATTCTCATGGAAAAGTTCTACTGGCAAAAAATGCAAGCCCAAGTTGTTCGCTTCATTCCTAGGTGTTTGGTCTGTCTGAAGGCCAAGTCGACGGTCAAACCCCACGGCTTATATCAAGCATTACCTGTGCCAGAAGGACCCTGGTTGGACATATCAATGGACTTCGTACTTGGACTACCACGGACTGCAAGAGGCAAAGACTCAATCTTTGAAGTAGTTGACCGATTCTCCAAGATGGCGCATTTCATACCATGTGCGAAGACCAATGACGCCAGGCATATCTCGAACTTATTCTTCAGAGAAGTGGTACGTCTTCATGGAGTACAAAAGTCAATTGTGTCAGATCGAGATGGGTACACAAATTTTGTTCTCAACGTCTTACCATCCTCAGACGGACGGACAGACATAAGCGGTAAATCGCGTGTTGGGTAACGTCCTGCGCATAATTACGTCTTCAACCTCTAAAAGTTGGGATGAATGCTTGCCTTACATTGAATATGCTTATAATCATCACCTTCATCGTGCCACACACATGTCATCCTTTGAGGTCGTTTATGGATTTAACCCGATGACCCCTCTCGATTTTCTGCCACTACCCAGTAGTGAGCGTGTTAACTTCAATGGCAGGGACAGGGCTAAGGCAATCAAGGATCTGCACCAAAATGTTCGGAATAGCTTGCTGAAGGCATCGGAGACATATGCCAAATTTGCCAATAAGGGCAGGAAAAGGCTGTTGCTGAAACCAGGAGATTGGGTCTGGGTGCATATGCAAAAAAAACGTTTCCCTGCACAGACACATGGCAAACTCGCATCCCGCGGAATAGGACGTTATAAAGTCCTTGAGAAAATCAACGACAACGCTTATCAGATTGAGCTTCCTGATGACTTTAATATTAATCCGACTTTCAATGTTGCTGATTTATCTCTTTTCGAAAGGGATGATGAGTTGGATTCTTATCGGTTGATGTCTTAACCTTCCCAAGGGGGTGGGGATGGCGTAGTGATGCACCCTGTGAAACCACACTTATACAAGCTTGAATTGTACCACAATATGTCCAAAATGAGTGCATTTTACCTTAATTTATTGCACTTTTAGGTGTATTTCATGTGTTTTTATTTTTCAAGTGATCATGGTTAGATTTGGCTTATTAAGGTTAAATTTACCATGTTTTTATGTGTTTTTAATAAGACTTTGGCAAACCTAATGCATTGCAATGGTGTTTCAGGCATTAAAAGGAAGAAAGAAGATGTTCGGAGGTCAAAGGATGCAAAATTCGGAATTTTCAACACTGGAAGGCTCCAGAATGCGCCACATAAGCATGGCGGCGCATAAAATCATGCTCGAGCGCCACTTTATGCGCCACCTCAACACTTAGGAAAATTTCGGATGGAAAAAAGCTTCAGGATGCGCCGCATAGGCATGGTGGCGCATAAAAACACCTCCAGGCGCCACTTTTTGCGCCGCAGAGAAAATTTGGAAAATGTCAGGATGCGCCAGCTCTCTTTGGTGGCGCCGAAAACCTCTTCCGAGTGCCACTTTATGCGCCACAGTCGCGGTTTGGAGGTTTTCTAACCTCCCGAACACGGTTTTAAAGCCCGTTTTCTTCCTCATTTTCGTAGGGCAGACTCATAATTCGACCAAAAACTCTCAGGAGGACTCTGCAACTTTGGAGAAGAAGATCGAAAACACCAAACCATGCCGGAGAAAGTGATCGGAGCGTCTTCTCTGACTGTGTTCTTTGCATTCTAGGTGTTATCTTTCTTTTTCTCGCTTTGTAATGTTTAGGATTTGCTTTTAAACATAATTTCCTACTGTTTTCATGTTTGTAAATGGATTTCTATATTATTCGTGTTAGAAGTGTTCTAGAACGGGAGTTCAGAATCACTTTGAAGTACGAATTCATCTTTTATGGAAGTATAATAAATGTCGATGTTTTAATTATGTAATCTGGGTCTGAATTAGGATTATGTATTAGATGCCTGGGAATGATCGATAATTATGTTTTAGCAAAGAATTCTGAAATCTGTATGTTTAATATGCTAATCTGGACTGATCGATCAATCTGTTCCAATCTGCTTAAATTAGATCTGGCAATATCCTAATCTTCTTAGATTCTAAATTTAGTATTAAAATCCATTTTACCATGTTTTACTAATATTTTACCATAATTATTAGATTATTTACACTATTCTGCATAATTAAATGTTAGAATCTAATCTGTTTGATTTCTGCTTTGCTAAATCGGGAGATAAAAAGTAGAAATTAGATTTTAGTACCGGTCTTGGGAATAAATCATATTAAAATAGATTTTGGCATGTACACGCTGATTTGGGAAATGAAATGTGTCTTTTAATCACAATAGGAAAATTTGTATGCTTGGGAAAGACTCAAATTTATGCCTAGACTGATGATTGCAGAATGTTTAGATAATTTAATTTGCTTCCATAAAGTCTGTTTTTACAAATTATGAAAATTAGGAAATTGGCATATTTTTAATCTTTATAAAATCATTAATTATGCCGAAATTGATCTTTTTAGACATTGGGAAATGCTAAATCATTATGCAATTTCGCTTTTATATAAAGATGGCATGTTCTAAATCATTACAAGCATATATCTTATCTTTATTTTTATTATTTTAAATTTTTAACTTGCTTTATTTTAAATTTAATGTCACTATTTTTAATTTAATCACCATTAGAATTAATCAAACTCTTTTCAAAATATAAAATATATTATTAATGAACTTAAAATGACTAAGTTTTCTCCAGAATGAAATAATATTCTGAATTCCCTTGGGTTCGACCCGGTATTCACCGGTTTTTATTACTTGATGACAACCATCCGCTTGTGGTAAAATATGAGTAGTGGAAATCACCCCATCAAGTTTTTGGCGCCGTTGCCGGGGAATTATTGTGAAAATTATGTTGTTTTAAGTTCATTTGAATACATTTATGTCATTTCTACTTTTTAAATATTGTTATAACTTTTTGCTATTCTATGTCGTGCAAGGGCATCGAGCTAAATCAGTGTGTGATCCTGAAATTTGAAAGAATATTGGGTTTCTCATCTAAAAAAGAGGAAGATTTGCAAGAGAACAAGTGTGAGGATGGCGGCGAGGAGCATGCAGCATATATAATTGAGGATTTCAAATGGCTAGCTTCGATTGAAAAGCCATCTACACGTTATTTAAAGGTATTAGCACCACACTTGAGGTAAGTATTTCTCAATAAATTAGATTACTTTTAATTAAATGTATTACACCAAGTGTTGATATTGGATGCTAGAAAATTTGAGATTAAATTCCACCTCTTGACAACATTACAATTTTAATGAGTTTTTTTTTAGGGAATGCTAATATATTAGAATGTTAATCAATAATTTTCTTATGACTGCATTACCTTTATTTAAATTGTTGTATAAAGATGTGCAATTTCACCTTATAACTCATGAATGACAGGATCATGGAAGTGCACCCACCATTTAGACCTTTAATTTAGAAAATGGTGCATTTGTCTTTGAAAGCTGATTAGGAAAGGGAATCCACATACCGCCTTTGCATGCTTAGTAATAGTTATTTGTATCTTTTTCTTAATATGTTTGATTTTCTTTCATTTTAGTTTATATGTCTTACTAAAAAAAAAGGGTTCTTGCATGATTTTCATTATATGTAATTTGAAGTGATTCTTATGCATTTGAAATGAGATGAGACAAGAATTGAAGTGATCAATAACTGAAAGACTTTTTGTGGTGATTTAAGTAGAATAGGAGAAAGGCTGAAATAAATTGATAGAGGGGTTGACGAAAACGAACAGAATTTCATAGATATTTATAGGGGATGATTAGAACTAATTAGGATAGTTTTACTAAACGGATGAATAGGAATATGGATGCAATATTATGTTTCGATTAAACAAATCACACCATATATTTTTGCTACAAAATTTGTACAAATACTGAGTTGGAGATGCCACTCTTCATAAATGGTTTTCGAAAACTTAGTTAAGCACCAAAAACAACACAAACAAGACATTTTGGGCGTCATTTTCACCAATGATGTGTTAACACTTGTTTGATTACCATACGTAGCATAAAATGGGAACCATTGGGTTTGTGCCAAACTTGAATTTTTACAAAAGTCCACTCTAATTCATCTCCAATTAGCTCAAATTTAATCATAGATCTTCTAATTGGGCTTAAAAACCTACCCATTTAATTTAAACCTTAAAATAATAATAATAATAATAATAATAAAAATAATAATAATAATCTGTTTTTGTTTGTCTTTATTATCATATTTATGGTTTATGCATGTTTTTATTTCGATTTTATATGTCACGTTATGCTTAATTGTTTAGGTCTTTAATTTTGTTAATAAAATATGCCCACCATATTTCTAATTTAATAATTAAGTAGTAAATGTTATTTGGTGAAAGTAGAAGCTGAAATGTACTCGATAATTGAAGCTGAAATTGAGGCTCAAGAACCCTAGCTTCTCAAATTTGGGGATTTCTTGTTAAAGTGCTTCAAAGCTTCAATTTGGGGTAAGTATAGCTATCCTAGTTCAATAATCTGTCCAATTTTGTGATTGAGAATGCATTATTGTTGGTATTTGTGTTGTTGCTTTGATTTTGGGTTTATTAGAATGTGGGATTAAAACTTGGTTTAAGTGCATGAATGTTAGGTTGAAGTGAACAATATGGTATTAGAACATGTTTTCAAGCTCAACTTCAAAAGTTTCAAATTATTTATCAAAATTTTAGGATTGCAGTGTTCTAAAAACTGAAATTACAGCTTGGGAATTCTAAAAATTTGTTTAAAATGAGTTAAAATAACATGTTTAAGCTTTTAAGTTGATCTATAAATATTGTTAACCATGTTGTTTTAATCTACATTAATAACTTTTGGTAACATTAAAGCTTGAAACTTCATGTTTTTCTAATTTACGAAAAAGAAACATTTTTATTATAAAAACCCATCCTATCAATTTTTAACTAAAAAGGCAAACTTATGATATTTAAAAAAAATAAACTAAAAGTTCTTTGATCATTATTTCGAATCATTAATAAGAACTAGTTTGCTAATTTGGTTAGCTTTAAGCATTAAATCTGAAAATTTTGACAAAAAGGGAGTTTTTATAACTTAAAAATGTGTTCTTTTTAATAAGTTTTAAGTTCTAGAAAGTGATTTTCTTGAATTTATAAGAGACTTGGAACTTATAGCTTTTAAAATAAAATATATTGGTCATTTAGTTGTTTAAATCCCACATTCTAGGTTGATATATGTTTGCTTTATACAATGCACTTAAGTTAAACTTTTGGTTTAAACTTAAGTGTGAGGATGGGGAGGAATGCATATATTTATCACTAACCCAAAGTTTTTGTGTAACCAGGTTCCACAAATAATGTATAAGAAATACCTTTGTCACTGGGTTGGATGTTTTTGCTATGAATATTGGTTTGCTCTGCTACGCACTACTTAGGTGTTTTATTTGTATTGAATATGGTGAGCTTGTGGTTAAGTTTATATTTATGTTTAAGTTATGTTTATGCATCTTTTTAAATTCAATGAAATAGCTCTTACTTAAATCATGTTAAACTGGAATGTTGTGAGCTGTTGATTTGATAATAGGAAAGTAAATAACCATGATAATTGATGAAGAAGCGGGATTAATGTTGTTGAAGTGTCGAATCTTTATGATTTTACACAATGCAGGCATTAAAATCAATAAATTATGATGTATAGATCATATTAAAAAAAAAACTAAAATTTTTATCTGTTTAAAAAAGTATGATCTAATTCAGTCTAACTTTTTAAATGCATGATATAGTCTTATTTTTTAAATGAAAAAGTTTTAATCCCATATTTTAAATCTTCCATTATGCACTTAAACTAAACTGGTAGTTCAGTTTAAGTGTGAGGATGGAGGAGTTTCTATTATGATCACATTCCCGAAATTCTTCATCAACAGGTCCATTTAGTTTATTCAATGTATAAATCATTTATTTAACACACCATACTCAGGGTTGAATTATCATGAAGAATGAGGGTATATTTCGCTATAGCTGCTGGCATTTTGCTGTAAATTCTGCTCTAGAGCTTATGATGTTTTGCTTTGGTGAATTCTGAAATTTATTATCTATCAAATCTGTCCATACTTATTAAAGTTGCTGAAAATTGCTGTTAAATGTTATAATTTGAATTATGATGGTGTTTTATGATTCTGATTACTTTGGAATTCCCATATGCACTAACAATCATATTTTCTTGAGTAATTGCTATATATACATATTAGAAGCAGGATATGCCAATAAAGGAGCAAGATGACAGCCGTGATGATGAAGTGAAATTCAAAGCCCCAAACATTCCATGTGTGATCTTTTCATGTTTTATGTTTACTAAATTGCATGGGAATAAATGGATAAGAGCTTAGTTATGTTTTTAATATTTCTTTATCTTTAGAATAAATATGGTAAATGCTTTAGGTTGGATATATTGAATATGTTATATTAAATTGTGTTTTCACAGTGTGCTATTATTTGAATTACCACATCACAGCCAATCTTAAGAGAAATCTGAATAAGTCTAATTGTTCTGCTTAGATCCGATTTTACAACTTAATGAGCATTATGATTCTCAGTTTAAAGTCCTAGACTTTGTTAAATTGTCATGCTAGTTGTTTGAACTTTGGTGACAATTCTATTTACTCTGCAGAAAGTTTTTTTTGATTAATTAGACTGGTTTATTTGTTATGTGGAGAGTTATCATTATTTTTATATGAATATGCTCGTTCCATGTCTCCTTAAATGCTTAATTACAATAAAGTCAGAGTGAAACCCCTATAAAAAAAACATTTAAAAAAGAATTAGATTAAATCTTGCAAAAAGAAAAGAAAAGGAAAAATTAGAAAATGCAAGATCAAAAAAAAAGAGAAAATGTTGAATAAAGGGGTATTAAACAGAATAATTATAAACTCTTGGCTATATGACTGGCACGTATTCTTAGACATGAGTAGCTTTTGGAATTCAACCGTCTACAACTCAGCCAAAGTGTCTAGAATAATTGTGAAACCGAGTCATTAATTGAGCAAATTTGAAGACAGGAATAGAAAAGCATATTTACATTATTCACTCTCCCATTTCGAGTTGCTATGTGTAATTAATCTACTTTTTGTACTGTAAGTGTTTTGGATATATGGTTTTGACAACTGATGCATGACAATTTACCTTGTTCTAGCACATTAAACCTTTGAACCCTTTTAGCTCATTGCGTTGTTGAAATCTATGATTTGGCAGAACTGTAGAGACTTCATCTTTATTATCTTGATTGGCATGTTGATGTGTTAATTGACTTCATTGCTCAAGGGACGAGCAATATTTAAGTGTGAGGATGTTGATGCACCCTGTGAAACCACACTTATACAAGCTTGAATTGTACCACAATATGTCCAAAATGAGTGCATTTTACCTTAATTTATTGCACTTTTAGGTGTATTTCATGTGTTTTTATTTTTCAAGTGATCATGGTTAGATTTGGCTTATTGAGGTTAAATTTACCATGTTTTTATGTGTTTTTAATAAGACTTTGGCAAACCTAATGCATTGCAATGGTGTTTCAGGCATTAAAAGGAAGAAAGAAGATGTTCGGAGGTCAAAGGATGCAAAATTCGGAATTTTCAACACTGGAAGGCTCCAGAATGCGCCACATAAGCATGGCGGCGCATAAAATCATGCTCGAGCGCCACTTTATGCGCCACCTCAACACTTAGGAAAATTTCGGATGGAAAAAAGCTTCAGGATGCGCCGCATAGGCATGGTGGCGCATAAAAACACCTCCAGGCGCCACTTTTTGCGCCGCAGAGAAAATTTGGAAAATGTCAGGATGCGTCAGCTCTCTTTGGTGGCGCCGAAAACCTCTTCCGAGTGCCACTTTATGCGCCACAGTCGCGGTTTGGAGGTTTTCTAACCTCCCGAACACGGTTTTAAAGCCCGTTTTCTTCCTCATTTTCGTAGGGCAGACTCATAATTCGACCAAAAACTCTCAGGAGGACTCTGCAACTTTGGAGAAGAAGATCGAAAACACCAAACCATGCCGGAGAAAGTGATCGGAGCGTCTTCTCTGACTGTGTTCTTTGCATTCTAGGTGTTATCTTTCTTTTTCTCGCTTTGTAATGTTTAGGATTTGCTTTTAAACATAATTTCCTACTGTTTTCATGTTTGTAAATGGATTTCTATATTATTCGTGTTAGAAGTGTTCTAGAACGGGAGTTCAGAATCACTTTGAAGTACGAATTCATCTTTTATGGAAGTATAATAAATGTCGATGTTTTAATTATGTAATCTGGGTTTATCTGCAAGAATTGTTAGAATCTGAATTAGGATTATGTATTAGATGCCTGGGAATGATCGATAATTATGTTTTAGCAAAGAATTCTGAAATCTGTATGTTTAATATGCTAATCTGGACTGATCGATCAATCTGTTCCAATCTGCTTAAATTAGATCTGGCAATATCCTAATCTGCTTAGATTCTAAATTTAGTATTAAAATCCATTTTACCATAATTATTAGATTATTTACACTATTCTGCATAATTAAATGTTAGAATCTAATCTGTTTGATTTCTGCTTTGCTAAATCGGGAGATAAAAAGTAGAAATTAGATTTTAGTACCGGTCTTGGGAATAAATCATATTAAAATAGATTTTGGCATGTACACGCTGATTTGGGAAATGAAATGTGTCGTTTAATCACAATAGGAAAATTTGTATGCTTGGGAAAGACTCAAATTTATGCCTAGACTAATGATTGCAGAATGTTTAGATAATTTAATTTGCTTCCATGAAGTCTGTTTTTACAAATTATGAAAATTAGGAAATTGGCATATTTTTAATCTTTATAAAATCATTAATTATGCCGAAATTGATCTTTTTAAACATTGGGAAATGCTAAATCATTATGCAATTTCGCTTTTATATAAAGATGGCATGTTCTAAATCATTACAAGCATATATCTTATCTTTATTTTTATTATTTTAAATTTTTAACTTGCTTTATTTTAAATTTAATGTCACTATTTTTAATTTAATCACCATTAGAATTAATCAAACTCTTTTCAAAATATAAAATATATTATTAATGAACTTAAAATGACTAAGTTTTCTCCAGAATGAAATAATATTCTGAATTCCCTTGGGTTCGACCCGGTATTCACCGGTTTTTATTACTTGATGACAACCATCCGCTTGTGGTAAAATATGAGTAGTGGAAATCACCCCATCAAGTAGTCGCCAGAACCAACGGATTAATTATTCCGATAATCCCTGATGGCCCAGTATCCAAACAAAAGGCCAAGAAATTTTCTGATGCACTGTATAAATTTTTCTTGCAGGAAACAGATAACTTGGAGCCCCCGGAAGCCCAAAAACTGCAAATAATGATCCGGATAGATCCAGCCCGGACGAACCCGGAATCCATTAATATGGATTCCCCACTACGGAATTAAATAAAGATGGAAGTAGGCTTTAGGATGCACAAGGAAAGCCCAATAAGCATGAAGAGGCCCAAAAAGGAGCTCGTCGGAAAAGTGGTCGGAGATCAGCCGGAACCATCACCGGACGTCGGATATTATATTTTTAATAGTGTAGGATAAAGAGCATGCGAAATTGGCTAAGGTGTGGATGCGGATTAAGCGATGCGGAATAAAGCGCATCAATGCGGCATATACCACACCGACCTCAATGCAGGCTTTAAACCGCATCGCCTCTCATTAGCCTTCTCCAAATCGATGCGGTATAAACCGCATCGACCTCGATGCGGTTTAATACCACATCGCCCCTTTTTCGCATTGCCTTAGTATATTTTTCTAGTTTCCCCAATGCGGTTTTAGTCGATGCGAAATACACATAAACCGCATCGCCTAAAAGTTGCATCGGTATTATATTAGCACTTGTTTATTTTCCTAAGTGTTCATTGCGGTATTATTGTCCAATGCGGTATAAAACGCATTGCCCATTAAAACCGCATGGATCCTATTAGTTTGTAATAGATAGGTTTTTTGAGACCTAATGCGGTCTTTTGCACTCAATGCGGTATATACCGCATCGATGCGATATATGCCGCATCACTTTCCCTAAACCGCATCTGGCCTTATTTTTGATGTATTTTTCATTTCTCATATTTCCTAAGGGGTTTGGCCTATAAATATGTCATCCCCCTTCATTTGTAAACAACTTTGCTTAATATTGAAATCCATTCTCATATTTTCAAAGTTCACAACCGAGAGCACTCTTTCAAAAGTGTGCTCCCCCATCCGTGTTTGTCCTGAACTTAATGTTCATTTCCCTCACGCCATCAAGTTGGAAGCTTGCTCGATGGATTGTCAATGAATGATGCACTTGAAGGAAGCCATTTGTCTTGAGCTAATCTCATTTCCGTTGGCAAGTTCGGGTCCCCTTCATTCATAAGCTTTCTTAACCTTTATCTTACAATTTAGTTTCATCATCTTTTATTATATCCATCTTTTGTGTGTGTTCTGGTTCTTCATCATCTTCTATATTCCTATCCCTCTAATCATCATTTTACCTAACCCTAAATCCCTTACCATTAATCCGAATATTGTCACTAATCAAGTTTCGATCTACGGCACCATATATATAGGCAAACCCTAATACAAAGATTAATTAAGCTAAATAATTAATTAGGGGCTTGAATCAACCCATTACATTAATCAAACAAGTCCTAATATAGATTAAACAAGGCAAATGAATTGTTGAGTACGTCGTGAAGGAGAAACCACGTCGCCAAGCATTGAGGAGGTTCACGACGGGCAAGAAAAATGGGGAATGTGTTTTTGAGGCCTTGCGTAGTGAGGGAAGGGACCTCGAGGTCCAACAGGTAGGATTTAAATATTACTACCTCCATTCCTTTTTAAATGACACGGACCCACATTTCACGCAATGCAATACACATTTTTAATCATTAATAACTCAAATTTCATACAAGTAAAAATTATGAAAATTTGATATTCTAAATCTATGCGATTAGACGAATCCAACAAGATCCCAATTTACTATTTTTTATCTTATATAATTGTATTAAAAAGTCGAATCAAAGTTAATCAATAAACAGTATCAAAACCCCAACTGTGGGAATAAATAAGGAACGGAAGAAGTATTAGGCTACGGGACATCAGCTCCAAAGTCATGCCATATACTTGCACCAAAGGAAATTTGAAATTGGAGCATACGGACGTGAAGCTCTCGGCACGTCGAAAGAGGAAGCTGAACGTCCCACGTCGCAAGACACTCGAGAGGTTGGCGACGGGGATGGGAGCAGAACCTGGAGGCTTGCAACGGGAAGAAAACGGCTTGCGACGGAGATGTGAAGGGCTTGCGACGGAGCTGCTGCGGGCTTGCGACGATGGGTCTCTTGCGACGTGAATATGGAGGGAGGAAACCCGCTGCTTGTTAGGGCGTCGACTGTCATGCCTTGCTCTTCGCCGGAGATGAAGAAGTGATCGGAGAGGCGACGGGCTGTTGGAGTAGTCGGAGACGCGGTTCTCGCTGGAAAGAGGAGGGGGCGACGAAAGCTGGGTGGAGATGGCAGGTGGCGTCGGCACTGCTGCTGTAAGTATGAAGGTGATGGGCAGCCACAAGATAGAGAGGAGAACAGGAGGATGACGGCCGGAGCTCTAGAGACGCCGGTGGACAGAACTGAAGGATCGGCGATGGCGAGTGAGAAGCAGAAGCGGAGGAAGATGATGCTGGTGGCTGCTAGGCCGGAGAGGGAACTTGGGCCAGTGGAGATGGGCTTGCAGCTGTTGGGCTGCTGGGCCGGAGAGGAGACTGTGGAGTTGGGCTTGTAGTTCTTGGGCTTGGGGCAGATTTGGAGGAGAGGCCCATTCCCCTATTTTGAGTATTCTATTGGGCTGTTGTGGCTTGGACTCTATTAGTTCAAAATTATCCATATTTAAAAGACATAAATTGGGCCTTTGACTTTGGTCATCTTCGAGATAAATTATCAGTCTCGTCCCGATAAATTCTCCGGCATTCTCGAGTTCCCTCATCATTTCATCTGTTCTCAAAATATTTGAAACTCCTTCCATTAATCGACGAGCTCGGTTTCGCGAACAAGGGTCATTTGGGAAACTTAGTGCATTCGTCTTGGTCCCATGCCATCCTCTCCCCCTTGGGAAGGTTGATCCATCAACCGACTGGCATATTCCTTATCGCGTTCAAGAAGCCTTAGATCTGCAATATTAAACACAGGGTTAACATGGCCATATTCCTCAGATAATTCAAGTTCATATGCATTATTATTAATTCTTTTCAGAATTTTTAATGGACATTCCCGCGTGCGGAAAGTTTGTTGCGACGACTGGCTGGAAACCGCTCCTTCTTCCAATTTAGCCAAACCCAATCTCCCGGGTTCAAAATTAACTCTTTCCGCCCTCGGTTCTTGTATTTGGCATATTGCTCGGCTGACTTCTTGAAATTTTCTCTGACTTTTATAGCATGTCTTTGATTGTCTTGGCCCTGTCCCTGCCACTAACATTTAAATGCTCATTGCATGGCAATGGCAGAAGATCAAGTGGTGTAAACGGGTTAAAACCATAAACGACCTCAAACAGAGACCTATGAGTTGAGCTATGTATATGCCTGTTATACGCGAACTCGATGTAAGGCAGACTTTCATCCCAACTCTTGGCATTAAAAGCAGTCACAATCCTCAGCAAATGACCTAAAACTCGATTAACTGCTTCTGTTTGTCCATCGGTTTGGGGATGATAGGCCGTTGAGAAAAGCAACCTTGTCCCAGTTTCTCCCCAAAGTGCCTTCCAGAAATAGCTAACAAATTTGGCATCGCGATCTCAAACGATCGTCCTAGGCACTCCATACAATCTTACGACCTCTCGGAAAAATAGCTTTGCCATAAGTGGTGCATCATTGGTTTTGGCACAAGGAATGAAGTGTGCCATCTTGCTATATCTATCAACAACCACGAAAATGGAATCCTTGGCACTAGCAGTTCTTGGTAATCCCAAGACAAAATCCATTGATAAATCAAGCCAAGGCCGTTGAGGTACTGGTAAGGCCTTGTACAGCCCATGTGGCTTTTCTGTGGACTTAGCTTGTAAACATACAATGCACTTTGCAATGTAATGCTCTACTTGCTTTGTCAGCTTGGGCCAATAAAATCTTTCAGACAAAACCCCAACAGTAGTTGTCCGCCTAAAGTGGCCCATTAAATCTCTAGAATGTGCCTCTTGCACTAAAAGCTCCCTGACGGATCCTTGGGGAATGCATAATCTGTTCCCATAGTACAGAAATCCATTTAACTGAGAAAGTTCTCTAAATGCCAATTTCTCAATCTTCTTGTAGACTTCGCCAAAATCCTTATCCTTTGGATATAATTCCTTAATATGCTCAAATCCTACAAGATGGGTAGTGGACAACGCAGCTAAATTCAATCTCCTGGAGAGTGCATCAGCTACCACGTTATCCTTGCCCTTCTTGTATTTTATCACATAAGGAAAGGATTCAATGAAACTGCTCCATGTCGCATGTCGAGTGTTTAACTGACCTTGCTACCGGATATGCTTGAGTGTTTCATGGTCAGTATTGATGACGAATTCACGGCCTCTCAAATAATGTTGCCAGTGTGTAGGGCTCGAACAATGGCATACAATTTCTTATCATAGGTAGAATAATTGAGCTGAGCTCCACCAAATTTTTCACTATGATATGCAATTGGTTTGCCATCTTGTAGTAACACTTCTCCAAGGCCGGTTCCCAACGTATCACACTCCAGTTCAAATGGCAAATCAAAATTGGGGAGCGCTAAGACAGGAACATGCGCCAGCGTATGCTTTAACTCTTCAAAAGATTTTTGCTCTTTATCACCCCCACTTGGACTGTAGCCCCTTTTTGAGTAGTGAAGTGAGAGGGGTGGCAATGATACTGAATTGTAGTACAAACCTCCTGAAAAATCTGCACATACCTAAAAATCGCCTAACTTCGTGTACATTTGTAGGAGGGGTCCATTCATAGATGGCTTGAATTTTAGAGTCATCGACTTTCAGTCAATCCCTTCCTACCACAAATCCTAGAAACGTTACTTCGGACACATGGAATGTACACTTCTCAAAGTTAGCGTACAATTGGGATTTCCTCAATTTGATAAGTACCTGCAAAACATGTAAGACATGGTCAGATTCGTTGTTACTATATATAAGTATATCATCAAAGTAAGAACAACGAATCTTCCTATGAACTCCCTTAATGTCTCATTCATGAGTCGCATGAACGTCGATGGTGCATTAGTAAGGCCAAAAGGCATCACTAGCCACTCATACAACCCGGATGTGGTTTTAAAAGCTCTTTTCATTCATCACCGGGCTGCATTTGTATCTGGTGGTACCCACTTTTAAGATCAATCTTAGTAAAATACTGGCACGGCCGAGTTCATCAAGCATATCATCTAATCTCGGGATGGGGTGGCGATATTTGATGGTAATGGCATTAACTGCCCCACAATTGATGCACATTCGCGATGTGCCATTCTTCTTGGGTACCAACAGTATTGGTACTGCACATGGAAACAGAATTTCCTGAACCCATCCTTTGTCCAGTAGTTCTTGAATTTGTCTTTAAACTTCTTTTGTTTTCTCAGGGTTCATCCGATAAGCTGGACGGTTTGGTATGTAAGCTCCAGGCACAAAGTCGATCATGTGCTCGATCCCTCTGAGTGGGGGTAACCCTGTTTGCAGTTCTTCGGGAAAAACATCCATGTTCTCATCGAACATCCTGCGAAAATTTTCAGGAAAATTTAATGCAGTATGGTTGTTCTCAGGAACATCACTAGTTGGTTTGACTAAGGCAAGAAAACAATGACCTGGAAAGTCAGGACTCTGAATTGCGCCTTCTACCTCAGTCCGTGTCACCAACAAACATCCCTGCATCAGATTAGTTCTCTTCATGAACAACAACCACAGTAGAAATTTTGTTCTTACCTTTGCATTTGCTTTATATTCTGCATCAGCTTTCTTTATATTTTCCTGTAGCCGCTGCTGATCAGCCCTCACTATTCTCAAAGGTAGAGACTTCATCACCTATCGCTAGTTGTTATGCTGGAAGGATATGTCATTTTCAATTCCACGATAAATAATCCTTTTGTCATACATTCGTGGCGTTCCTAAAAGAACATGACAAGCAGTCAAAGGAACCACATCGCACAAAACCTTTCAGCATAGTTTCCAATCTTTAGCGGCACGTAGGTCTAATGCGCGACTTTCGACACCCCGCTTTCATTCATCCAGTGTAGCTGATAAGGTTTGGTATGAGGGATCAAAGGAAGTCCGAACCCGCGAACAATATAAACACTTACAACATTAACACAACTTCCATTATCAACAATTAATGATGCATTATTTCTATTTGTATTGCAATGATAATGAAATATGTTCTCCCTTTGTTCCGTTGGTGTGCTGATCTGCTCGTCAGTTTTCTCGGCATTTTTAAAGTCCTTATTGCCAGAAAATTAGTGAGCATGATGTCTTCCTCATTTAGATATTCTCGCTCAATATCTTGCTCATCCTCATACTGAGAAAATTCATCATATTCTTCTTTCTCAAGAATTGGTTCACAGATCCTTTCATCCTCCTCATCAAGAAGAATCGCTTCCGTAATTCTCCAGTATCAGCTATAACTACCCTCTTCAGACTGGGGCAATTATTAGCATAGTGTCCCTTTCGATTGCACTTAAAGCAAAGAACATCTCTTATATCTTTGACCGGTCGATTCCTCTCAATTGCTGGTCCTTTACCCCCGGTCATCTCTTCGTTGATCCTTGAAGTCTCTTCCTGGCTCGAATCCCCTTGGCTTGTTATTCCGATCATCTCGGCCCATGGGTGGTCTAGGCCGATCCACTCTTTCTGGTGGCCGGATAAGTCATGGCTTGTTGGGATTATAATTCGATGTATGGGTGGAAGACTTTGATAATGGCCAAAACTGTCCATTATTTTCAATCCATTTCCGTGTCTGATACGGACGTTTTGATCGCATTCCCATCTTATTTAAATAAGAAAAGAGATGAATTGGACTGATTTATGCATATCTATAAAAATAATAAGCTGGTAGTGAAAAATACAAAAACATGTAATTTTATAACATTACGTGTTAGAAAAATCCAAAAACAAAAGAAAAAGAAAAGAAAAGAAAAAGGATTGAAAAAGATGGGCAGAAGAATAAAACAGCCTACACAAATGCAAGTTTCGTCCCATCGGGCCCAGCACGTCGCAAGGCCAGACCCCACGTCGCTAAGCATAGTCTAGCAACGTGGAGGACTCTCGCGACGTGAGAAAAACATGAAGAAAAAGACAAGTCCAGAACACCATGACGCTAGACCCACGTCGTGAAGCATGGTCTTGCGACGTGGGGGTGTCTTGCGACGCAGAAGCAATAATGAAGAAAAAACCGAGGATGAAGACCCACGTCGCTAACCTATGTCTTGCGACGTGGGATGGTCTTGCGACGGGAGCCATGAGTCTCACGACGTGAGAGAAGAAAAAGAAAAATATTGAAGCAATGAAGACCCACGTCGCTAACCCACCTCTTGCGACGTAGCCCAGAGTCTCACGATGGGGCGTGAAGTCTTGCAACGTGCAGCCTGGTTTCGCGGCATGACGCGTGATCTAGCGACATGCAGGGAAGGCTTGCGACGTGTGTGCGTCTTGCGACATGCGTGGGCCTCAGATCAAGGCCCATGGTCCTAGGGTTTCACCTCTATAAATAGATGGTGATCCCATACTCTTGAAGGCAAGAACAAAAACAGTATTAAGTAGTTTAGTGTAGTTTATTTTCTTGTATTATTTAAATTTTGCAAGTAGATTAGTGTAGTTTAGATTTTAAAATAGTGTTTCCAGTTTATATTTTAGTAGTTAGCCACTTTCCCTCTTGTTTTCCTTTTCTAAACTCTTTATTTGGGGTTTGAAATACATAAGTTAATGGGTATTATCCAACTCATTTCTATAAATGAGAAGTTAACCATGAATGAGTCCCAAAACTATGAAATGGGTGCTATATAACCATGGATCTTTACTGCTTATGTTTTATTTTGATCACTTGAAAATTTTTATTTATTTGGTATCCTGTTTTGATGTTTCTGTTTATTGTTCATGCATCATAAGTGATGAAAACCCTAGAATAGAATTTATTGCTTTATTTAAATATTGTTTTCTTAGTTAGATTCATATTTGGAGCATGTTCTATCTTAGATTTAATTTCGTATGCATTTTCATATGTAGAATAGGTTTTGAATCTGAAATAGGGATAGAGATCACACTTTTTGAATGCTACTGTACCAGACACATGTTCTGGACACACTCACGTCACTAACCGCCTCATGTCGCAAGACCACGTCTTGCAACGTGAGGGTAGTCTTACGACGTGGGTGTCCCAGAACACTTGTCCATTTTTGAAAACCCCACGTCGCAAGACATCCCGTAGTGAACCCAAGGTTCACAACGCACTCTTGAGTCTAGCGACGTGGGACCAAAACTCTGTTTAATTTCGAAAAGGCTCATGTCGCAAGACACCCCGTCGTGAAAGGTTCACGGCGCATTTTTCTGTCTTGCGACATGGAAATTATGCCTTAGAAAATATTTTAAAAACCCACGTTGCAAGACCCCACGTCGCGAGACCATGTCTCACGACGTATTTTTTTTACTCTTGTGACGTGGGAACCCAAACACTTGTTAAAATTTCATAAAATGCACCCACATCGCTAGACTCACGTCGTGAACCCACGGTTCATGACGTACTTTTTCATATCTAGCAACGTGGAGGCCATGCCTTAGAAAATATTTGAACATCACCCGTCGCAAGACCCACGTCACAAGCCTAGGCTTGTGATGCAACTTATGGTCTCACGACGGGGCCCTCATCTCCTTTAAAAATCAATTTTTCTAACTTCTTGACCCCGCGTCGCAAGAGCCACATCGCAAGACCATGTGTTGCGACGTGAAAACCCTAAATTTCTCAAAATCTGTTTTCTTCTATTTTCCCACCCCTCATGTCGCGATCCTCACGTCGTGAAACCATGGTTCACGATGTAATTTATGTCTTGCGACGTGCATGGCATCCTCATGCCAAATTTTATGTTTCTCCATATCCCTTCAATAATTAATCGAACCCTTAAGTCATTAATTAATGATCATGATTAGCAATAATTAAGACCAATAATTATTATGATTGAAGGACCTTTGTTCGATTTCCATTAAAATAATTTTCTATAAACAAAACGTTAATGCCTTAAGCAGATAATCCGGACTGTAATTTAATTATGGTATGAAGGATTATTTAAATCATTAATTATGGATTTAATCCCCTAACCTTGCATGAGAAATCAATGTCTCTTGTGCAAGACATTTTTCTTTCATTCTATTTTCAGTCTTTTCTCGTGATGTGTGAAACGGGTAATGAGAGATATCACAAACCAATGTTGGCAAAAAGGTCCCTTTTTAAGGATACAACTAGCTCGTGTTCTGTGTATTAATCATTATCTACTATTTTGCATGGTCTATTAGTGACTGGTGGAAGCTTCGGCAAAAAGGTCTCCTCACAGAGATAATGATTAGCCACTCAGTCAGTTCCTAATTAGATACAGTTTCCCTTTCTTTATCTTAATTTCCAAACGCAAATTCTAATCTGTAATAAGAGTCAGTTGATATCTGTCAATATCAGCTGATGATTATTGCAGAGAGTAAACATGTAGTTTTTTATCCGAATTCACAGACAGTAGAGGCCCAACTGGTAGCGACACTGCCATTATAGGGTTTTCTGTTGTCTCAATCCATTCCATCTGATTAATTGGGAAACTGTATAGCAGATGTTTGCAGTCCACCTAATTATTCTGCCATCATCTTTGCCTCACGGCTATTTCACTTATGTGTTTCAACTTCTGTCTAAACCCACCATTATATTTTGGGTTAATTAATTTTACACTTCATTATAAAATTATGCATGATATTATTATGTAATTAATGTGGTCATAATATTTTGGGATCCTTCCCTTGGACATAAGAGTCTTGATTTAAATCAGATGTCACATATTAAATGTCCAACAAAAATTCATTTATAAAATCCGGATCTAAGCAAGGGCTAAATCCTCAGTCATGACTAATTCATATTCTAATGGGGGCTGATTTTGGAAAATTAGAAGCAGGGTTAGCGATTAGGTCTCTTCTAGACTGAAAGGGTCTGTGTTCTTATTGAGAGTCTAGTACCTGTTTAGGGAATGATTTTCAAATCTTTTATTTTTCAAAATTGCTGAGTATTGGAAATCCGATATTAAATGTTGCACTGAGATGGAGTCCATTTGTATTCAAATACGGTGTGATAGATAATATTAGAGGAACAACACCCGGGCCTTGGTTATTTTCTGAGATTGGATTGAATATTCTTTCAACTGCTATCCTTTTCTGCCAAAGCCTATTTTTGAGTCCTGAGTGAGTGCATCCGGAACGAACTAATTTATTAGTTCGTTTATTTAGTTTGTATCTCATAACCACCCGGGAGGAAGTGAACACTGCGAGTGGTTCACCGAGAACCAGGAATTCTTAATCCATATTCGGTCATCCTGATTGGGGGCTCTCTTATACTACCAGGGTAACACTTTTAAAACCTCCGAGTGATAGGATTTTAAATGCTTTCTTTATCGCTTTCTTTACTGCTTTCTTTAAATGCTTTCTTTAAAGGTCACTCGGATGTGTTGAGAGAGGTTCTAACTGTTTCTAGGTTTGAGAGTTATGGGATAGTTCAGGCTTGATTAGAATCTTTGGGTGTGACATGGGGGAATGATAGCAGTACTTGACACTTCAATTAATGATTTGTCAGGTGTTGCTTATCCACCACAGGTGAATAACATACCCTGGTCGGGGAAGTTATGAATCTGCGGTACCTTAGTCTTAAAAATATGTAAACTCTTACTGTAAGTACATGTCTGTTAAAGGGAACATAGTAACGAGAGCATGAGAGTTAGCTATCAGACAGAATTATCCCAAACAAAGATCTGTGTAACTAAAATGGAAGTTTAATTATGTTTCATCTGAATCTTGTTCAATTTTTATTCTTTTCTCCCTGTCCCTTCTGTCCCATTTTAAATATGCTTTCTAGATCGCGTAGCATAAATTTGTTGATTTCTTAAAATAACTTTTACTGCTTCCTTAGGATAATTTAATTGCTTTCTTAGATAAATTTATTTGCTCTCTTAGACTAGATTTAACTGCTTAGCTAGAATAGATTTATGTGCTTTGTAGCATATTCTAATATGAATAATTTCAGCTGCTTTCATAGTTTCGTTTAAATTCTGTCCGTAGATGTTAGTTTTCAAACCCATAACTGATTTGAGCAATACGAGTGGAAAATCTTATTAAAAGGTGTGGGACCTGCTTCTATCGCATATCCTCCAGTGAACGATCCGGTCTTACTATAAATTACTGCAATTTTTGACACCGTGTGCTTTCGGCCCACAGTTTCTTAACACGAATAATAAAAAAGTGACAACCTATACATATATCCCTAATCCCAACTCCATCCTCATGAATCGATTTTCATTAAATAAAATCTAAACCGGGATTATCTTTATTATTCTTTCAAAATACTCGTGTGGGAAATTGTCAAAAGTTTCATGGCGCCGTTGCTGGGGAGGATGCACCGCCATTTTATTAAGAGAATTATATTCCTGATTGCTCCTAGTTAGCTTATACATATAAATATATCTTTATCACCGAACCAATTCTAACTTGGGGATTGTACAAGTACTGTCATCACTGAAACAACTATTTTATTCAACGGATGAAGGAGACACCAGCCGAAATCTCGTTTAACGCAGAAATCGAGAGACAACTAGATGTCTTAGGGTGCATGCTAGGCAAAGGAAAGAACGGGAAAGGCATGCATTACTTTCTCCTAGTACGAGCAGTGATATTTCGGACATGGCACAGAATCCTGACATCCCACCCATCATACCACCTAACCCATCATTGCAAAACATCCAAGAGTATCCCGAAGGGATCGATGACGAAAATTTGGAAGACCCCCCCTCCTCAGATCATTCAAGAAGGAGGTAACTTGCCAAATCTCGGACATCAACCCTTCGAGCCACCTCAGGATCCCATAAATAACCAAAATTTCCCAAACAACCAAAATTTCCAAAATAATCCCAACTTCCAAAACCCACAGTATCAGAACCAGAACCAGTATAATCAAAACCAGTTCCCACCCAACCGAAATGATCCCAATGACCCGAGGAACTTCTATCCCAACCAGAACAGCAACCAACAAGGACAGTATCAAGGAGGACAGGCAAACCAGCAACCCGCTGCCGCAGACTACATGCAACCGATAGTGGAGCCATATCTGAATATGCCGGGCAGAGCACCGATTGCAGCCAGAAACTTCGTGCTGAAACCCGCTCTGATCAATGTGATGCAAAATAATCAATTCGCAGGAACAAATCATGAGGACCCTCATGATCATCTCATGACATTCTTAGAGCTGTGCAACACGATTAAGAATCAGGGAGTGTCTCAAAACACTATTCGGATGATGTTGTTTCCATTTTCTCCATCCAGTGGAGCAAAGACTTAGTACAAGTCATTGCCGGTGAACCAAAGAAGTAACTGGAAGGATATAGTGAGAAAATTTCTATTGAAGTATTTCTCGGAGTCCAAGGTGGATGAGGGAAGATCAAGAATAACTGAATGATGAAAGTTGGAGAATCATTGTACGACGCGAAGGAAAGGTTTTTCAACCTTCTGAGAAAGTGCCCTCAGCACGGATTTCATGACTGGGAACAGTTGAGAAAGTTCTATAGCGGGCTGACAACAGCTCGGAAGCATATGCTGGATGCAGCAGGGGGTCAACATTTGTTGCATATGCCCATGGACCAAGCATGGGCGAAAATAGAAATAATGAGTGTAAACCATTCTGTACTTAATGATGACAATGTTGATAATACCCCTCCCCGTGGATTGTGTGCTGTAGGTACAGCTCAAAAGTCTGATTTTGAAAAGCTGCAAGAACAAGTGGCCGCGCTATCTGTGAACCAAGGAGCAGGGAGCTCAGCGCAAGGGCAACAAGCAGAGGCAGTTTGCGGACACTGTCAGGGTGCTTATGCAACCGACACATTTGAGCAGGTTGCAACTGAAAGTTGTAATTTCGTGGGAGCCTTTCCAAACCGACACCCTAACCTCTCCTATTCAAACAACAATGCTCTCAATTCACATTTGTTGAATAAGCCACAGCAGTTTAACCCACAGCAAAATCCAGGATTCATCCAACATAGGGGCTAGAACTTTCAAAACCAGAACCAAAATTTTCAGCCACAAATTCAGCAAAGACCCCCTCAAAACCAAAATTTTCAGAACCCTAACCAAAACTTCCAGAATTTTAAACCCCAGTTTGTCCCCAATCAAGGTCAATGGAATCAGAACCAGCATCAAAACCAGAACCAAGTTCAGGTTCGGAAACTGCCATCCAGATTGGAGAACTTGATGACTTATTTCATTACAAGCCAAAAGGAGATCAACTCCCAATTGCAAGCCTCCATAAGGAATGTGGAGACTCAAGTGACACAAATGGCTAATGAACTTCAGAAAGGGGATAAGGGAACATTGCCAAGCACTGCAGAGAAGAACCCGCAGTGCAAGGCAATCACGCTTAAGTCTGGAAAAGTTTTGGCTGGGCCAAAAGGAAAGGAAACTGGGACAGATAATACTGATGAAAGGGAAAATACTGTTGAGAAGGAAGTGTAGATGAATAGGAAGCAGCCGACATGCAGACTGAAGCTGCAAAAGAAATGGCTGAAATCGAAAATAGTAATGGTAGAGGTACAACTTCTGTCCCTTTACCCCATAAACATGATAACTACAAATTTTTGGCAAGGGTCCCGTACCCAACTCATTTAAAGAATAAAGAACAAGATCTGAAATTTGCAAAATTTTTGAAGAGACTGCAAGAAGTTGAAATAACCATTTCTCTCATTGAAATGATTTCTGAAATGCCAACCTATGCTAAGTTCTTAAAAGAAATGATTTCATGCAAAAGAAAGGTTGAGCAGGAGGAACTGGTGGTGCTCAACAACACTTGCAGTGCCATTATTCAGAAGAAGCTACCAGAAAAGAACGAAGACCCTGGCTGCTATACTCTGCCAATCCGAATTGGTCATATCAGTGCAGGAACAGGATTGTGTGATGTAGGATTGAGTATCAATGTAATGCCATTGGTTATGGTAAAGCGCCGGAAACTCGAGGTCGTTGAGCCAATCAAGATGAAGCTGCAGCTTGCAGACAGATCCATCACACATCCTATAGGGATCTTGAGGGATGTCATAATCAGAGCATGAAGCACCCCTTTTCTAGCAGATTTCATCATCCTGGACTTGGAGGAGGACTCAGAAATTCCTCTCATTCTAGGAAGGCCATTCATGGCCACTGGCGGAGCCTTAATTGATGCCAAATCCGGGAAGGTGACGCTCCGTGTGGATGGGGAGGAGGTGGTTTTCAACATGGCACAACTGCAAAAGTTTCCAAATGGCAGTTCTTGTTTTTCTTTTGATGATGTAATAGTTAGGAGTGAGGAGAGAGAGACTGAGAGCATTGACTCTGGATTTGATGTTGTAATGATGGACAAACACTCAAAGCAGGTACTGAAGCCTGCGAGCGCGGAGCACGAAGGTTGCAGCGCCGTCTACTTTGCTGATCCCGGAACTGGGGATCTTGAAGAGTTTGACGGAACTGAATTCCATGAAGAAGCCGCTCAGAAGGAGGAGGCGGATCCTGTACTGATGCAGGATCCGAAAGGTAAATCTGATTTCCCCCCATCTAATTCTCGTAAATTACTCCCATCTGTGGAATGCCCACCAGACTTGGAACTAAAAGTCTTGCCGGATCATCTTAAGTATGCGTTTCTCGCTGAACCTAAAATGTTACCGGTGATTGTGTCAGCTAAGCTGATACAAGAATAAGAAAATGCTCTGTGGGAGTGCTCAAAAAATATGTACATGCAATCGTTTGGACCATTTCTGATTTAAAAGGAATAAGCCCTTCTGTTTGCATGCAAATGATTCTGATGGAAGAGGATTATAAACCCTCTCGCCAACCCCAACGACGTTTGAACTCACCAATGCAGGAAGTGGTAAGAAAAAAAGTTATCAAGCTCTTCGATGCTGGTATCATCTATCCTATCTCTGAAAGCAAATGGGTCAGTCCCGTACAGGTCGTTCCTAAGTGTGGTGGGATGTGCGTAACGAAGAACGAACAAGGAGAGGAAATTGTAACGAGGCCGGTCACCGGATGGAGAGTCTGCATAGACTACCGGAAGCTGAATGAGGCCACGCGCAAGGGCCATTTTCCTTTACCATTCATAGATCAAATGTTGGAGAGGTTGGCTGGGAGAGAATTTTACTGTTTTTTAGATAGTTATTCGGGATACAATCAGATTATTATTGCAAGTGAAGACCACGAAAAAATAACTTTTACTTGTCCTTATGGCACTTTTGCCTATAGACGTATGTCATTTGGTCTTTGCAATGCACCTGCCACTTTCCAAAGATGCATGATGTCAACATTCTCTGAATTTATCGAAAAATGCATTGAAGTCTTCATGGATGACTTCTCTATAGATGGAGATACGTTCGATGACTGTTTGACCAATCTTGCTAAAATTTTAAAGAGATGTGAGGACACTAACCTGATTTTAAATTGGAAAAAATGCCATTTCATGGTAACAGAGGGCATAGTGTTAGGTCACCGCATTTCCAAAGCAGGCATAGAAGTCGATCGAGCAAAGGTTTCCATCATCTCCAATCTCCCTCTTCCGAACTCAAAAAAGTAGGTTAGGAGCTTTCTTTGGCATGCCGGTTTTTACCGGAGGTTTATAAAGGATTTTTCAAAGATTGCCAAGCCTCTCACTAACCTATTATGCAAAGAAAATGATTTCATAATAAATGATGCGTGTGTCCAAGCATTTGACACGCTCAAAAAGATGTTAGCTTCTGCTCTGATAGTACAACCACCCGATTGGTCAATACCATTCGAGGTGATGTGTGATGCGAGTGATCTCGCAGTAGGTGCAGTTCTAAGGCAACATAAAGATGGGAGACATTGTGTAATTAATCACGCAAGTCAGGCCCTGAATGAGGCTCAAGTAAACTACACTACTATGGAAAAAGAGATGTATGATGTGGTCTTTGCGATTGACAAGTTCAAACAGTACATTATAGGTACAAAGACCATAGTATACATTGATCACAGCGTGCTCAGATATTTGTTTAGCAAGCAAGACGCAAAGCCTCGATTAATCAGGTGGGTGCTATTGCTGCAGGAGTTTGACATCGTAATAAAGGATAGGCGAGGGCGAGCCAATGGTGCTGCTGACCATTTATCTCGCTTAGAAAATGATAAAAATGAAAAATTCGTAAATGAGGATTTCCCGGACGAACAATTGTTCGCTTTGCACTTGCACGATCAAGCTTGTCCATGGTTTTCCGACATCGCTAACTTTTTAGCATGCGGAATAACCCCACCATTTCAGTATAAGAGCCACAAGAATAAGTTCAACCGAGATGTATTAAATTACTTCTGGGAAGAACCTTATCTCTTTAAACACTGCGCCGATTCAATAATCAGGCGATGTGTACCGAGCATGAGGCTACCATATTGTCAGAAAGTGTCATGAATCAGAATATGGAGGTCACCATGGTCCCACTCGAACGGCCCACAAAGTACTCGAATGTGGATTCTATTGGCCTCATATCTATGAGGACTGCAAGACATTTGTTAAAGCCTGCGACAAGTGCCAAAGATTAGGGAACATTTCCAACAGGGATGAGATGCCTCAGCAAGAAATTCTCATCCTTGAGATTTTCGATGTTTGGGGCATTGACTTCATGGGACCGTTTCCACCATCTGATGGAAACCAGTATATCTTGGTAGTTGTTGATTACCTATCCAAATGGGTAGAGGCTATCGCATTACCAACCAATGATGGTAGACAAGTCATCAAGTTCCTCAAGAACAACATTTTTAACAGATTTGGCATACCTAGGGTGATAATATCTGATGGAGGAACACACTTTGTTAAACAAATCTTTTGAGAGCTTAACGAGTAAAACTGGAATCCTCCCTAAGATAGGCACGCCTTATCATCCCCAAACCAGTGGTCAAGTCGAGGTATCAAATCGCGAGATCAAACACATACTCGAAGCCACTGTTGGGAGAACCCGTAAGGATTGGTCACGTAAACACAATGATGCTCTATGGACATATCGCACTGCATATAAGACTCCCATTGGGATGTCTCCATACAGACTGATCTTCGGAAAAGCCTGTCATTTGCCCATAGAGTTAGAGTACAAAGCTTACTGGGCCGTCAAAACGCTTAATTTTGATCCAAGAGTTGCTCAGAGTAAGCGCAAGTTGGACCTCAATAAAATTGAGGAAATACGGGCGCAAGCTGATGAAAGCTCTCGGATTTATAAAGAGCGGACCCAGAAGTTGCACGATCGCCGGATTAAATCCAAACATTTTTACATTGGCCAAAACGTTCTATTGTTCAATTCTAGGTTGAAGCTGTTCCCCGGAAAGCTGAGATCCAGATGGGAAGGGCCATATGAAGTGCTGGAAGTATTCAAAAGTGGTGCAGTTAGGATCCGAACTGACAAGGGTGATCTGGCGGTGAATGGACACAGGCTGAAGGATTACATCATACTGTTCGATCCAGAAAAAGAGAGCCAAACAGTGGCAGACCCGGCTTATATTTAAATAAACAACAATAAAATCATAAAAATTTCATTTTGAGTATAGTTGTACTGTTTTATTTTAAAGTCAGCAAGTGTCCAAAAATCAATTAAACATTTAGAGTACTAAGACTCTAAATGTGAGGATGTTGATATTTGGAGAAAATCTAATATGGTTAATTTATGTCTTGCAGAAATTTTGGAACCACCAAAAAGAAGGAGCAGAAAAATAGAGCAGAAAATCAGGTTCCCGATTGGATTAATTCCATGAATTTAAGAAAATGTTCTCGGAATTTAAAGAAATTTAAAATCCGGAATAATTTTTACAATAAGTGGAATTGATCCAACTTATTTATATGCAAGTAGATTTTACATGTTATTTGAAATGCTTTAAAAATGTTTTGAACTGAATTTATTCAAGTCCAAAACCAATAAAAATGGACTCAGGCCCAAATACACTCGGGCCCAGTCCGTGTTTATTTTGAAAATTCAAAACCACGTCGCGAGACTGCATCCCGCTCAACAGTGTCACGTCGCAAGACATAGCCTTGCGACGGACGGGAGTCTTGCGACGTGGCCCTACTGTTATTAACTTCAGGACCCCCGTCGCTAAGGAACGGTCCACGTCGCAAGACTTGGTCTTGCGACGCAGACTAGGTCTAGTGGCGTGGTCCCTAAACCCATTTCATATCCCCGTCGCAAGACAACACCACTCACGTCGCAAGACTATGTCTAACGACGTGGGTTGAGTCTTGCGACGCAGCTTTCATTTGGCCCCTCTTATTTTTAACTTGTCCTGAAACCCCTCGTCACGTCACAAGACCATGCCTTGCGATGGGTCCTTTAAGTCAAACGACGTGTCTCACGTCGCTAGACCGCCATCTCGTGACCACCACTCACGTCGCAAGACCTAGGTCTTGCGACGGGTGTTCAGGTCTTGCGACGGGGCCCTTAATATAAATACCCCTGTGTTTCCCCTTTCTTCCTCCCTACTCCATTCCAAACACTTAGCCAAATTTTCAAAATCCTCTCGAATCAGAACCCTTTCCCGACGAACACCCCCATGTTCTTCGCACTATTTCCATCCAAAATCTAAGAGAAACTCTGCCGAAATTTCTTTAAATCACCAATGGCGTCTTCCTCGTCTAACGCCGAGCCCAGGTAAGCTCCCCCGTTGATATTCAAGCATTTCGGAGCCCCTGTTTCGCGATTTGGGGGGGGGGGGGGGTGGGTTCCGGTTTTTGTGTTTGCGGAATCTGTAAATAAGGTCGATTATGTGGTGCTTTGTACTTCTGTTTTCTTGATTTTGAACATTACATCCTTGGGCATTGATTTACTCTTTATTCGTATAATGTGGGTGATGGCTGAGACTGATACAGGGGCTGAGGTGTGAATGATTGGAGTTTTGTGGTCAGTTGAATCTTGTTTAAGGATTGGATTTTAGCCCCTAGGGTTGTTAGAGAATTCAGCAGTAGGATTAGGGTTCCAACAGGGGCCATTTCAGCCTTGTTGGGTTTTCGAGCTTTTAGGGTTCTTAGGTTTTCTTTTGTTCTGGTCTCAATTAAGTGTTCTTGTTTCTGTCTATTTTATGAATTCTTTTATGATCTTGCTGAAATCCCTTGAAAATTTTGAAACTTAAGTATGGGAAACTAATGAACATGGTGATGCTTCTTGAGGTATAACTGTGCTAAATTAGTTGGTTGATTTTTGCTTTCTGAGCATGCTTGCTGTTTGATTCTGATTCAAATTAAGAGATGAAGTTTATTTGTTGCACATAGAGTTCATAGGGTCATTGTTTGATTCTTAGGGCAGTGGTTGCTTCAGATTAGTGCAATGTGTTTCAAGTGTCATGTGTTAATTGTAGGTGTGTATGCATGATACTGTGAGCATTTATTGATTTTGTTGCTGTTATGGCAACCTTGTTGTGGTAGCTGTCATATGAGAAAAGTTGGTGTATGACTTATTCTGGCAATTTGTGCACACCAAAACCCCCACCAAACCCCTTTTCAGAAACCCCTTTCACAAATAGACAAAAAGAGTGTTGGTAGGAATAAAGTTGACATGATATTTTTGTTCCCAATGGAACTCAAGTGTGAGTAGATAGCAGTATTTTGTCACTTGATAACTGCTATCACTTTTCAAAAATCCAAAATGGGGCCACTTCACACCCCACTTTCATTAAATAAAACCAAGTCAACCTTTAAAAATTAAAATAGTGTTTGCATGATTCTTTGAGTGTTTTGCTCTGTCCAATACAGTCCAAGCAATCCAGAAACAACAAATCCATTTCGCCACGTCTCCATTTGCACATTCCTCGAATCGAGCATCCATTCCATTTCATTTCAACCCATTTCATTTTTTCAACAAGTGTCTCGAACTTGTTTAATAAAATGAGAAAATTATTTTGGGCCCAATGGCCCATTAGAAAGAATTCGTTTGGTCCAAAGACTATTTTATTTTCCTTTTTGGACTCAATAGTCCAATTAAAATATTTTTAGGTCCAATGACCAAACTTATAATAAAATGAGTGTTGTATAAATTTCAGTCTGTGAATACTATATGTATGCCTTTTAATAAATTCAAGTATTAACCAATTAAATCACATTTCGAGCAAAGCTCAAAATGTGAGGATGTTGATTTTTGACTTGAACCTTCTTATTTAAAAAAATTAAAAACTTGTCTGGATTTAATACTTCCAAAATTTTTCAGGAATGAAAAGGTAGTTGTAACACCCCGGTTTTGGTAACCCAGGCCGGGATGCCACCGCCACACCTCCCTAGCAAGACACGGTTTCTCCGAGCTCACTAAAGAGATGCAAGGCTATGGTTTTTCAGGATTTAAAATATTCAAACAGCCCATTCATATATAATAATACATCAAAGTTGCAGCGGAAGTATGAGTTGTGCAGCGGAAATAAAGTATAAGGGCCGACATGGCCAAAACACGGGTTAAACATTCCCGTTCATGCAAGTCGTAATTTAATGCAGGGATTTAAAATAAAGATTTCCCCTAATGTTCCCATGTATGCATATGACGATGCATATTCTTCGTACTCTGTAAGAAAAAGGATATATATGGTTTGGGTCAGCAAAAACGCGCTGAGTAAGTTAACACATAGCATGGGTTAGGGGTTTCAAAGCCTTTAATTAAATTTAGTAAAAACATTTCTTGTGGTAAAATGATTTGCAAGGCATAACTAAATAAATACTTAAAAATATTAGATATTTTGTTCTCCCGTTACGCCATCATCTCAACAATATATCATTTAGCCGGCAATCCGGCGGCCGCAGCCAATTTCAAAAGTATCATTTAGCCGGTGATCCGGCGGCCTCAGCCAATTTCAAAAATATCATTTCTCAAAATATTTTTCGTTTCTTTTATAGTTCACCATTCACCAGGGCTCTTGTGACCGCAATTCTCACAACCAACATTTTTCGCAGGAAATCATACAATCGCCCTTGGGGAATCTAACCCGCAAGAACTCAATACATCCTGGGGAATCTAACCCGCAGGAAAACATACAATCGCCCTTGGGGAATCTAACCCGCAAGAACTCAAATATATCATTGGGAATCAAACCCGCATGAATCATATTGATAATGTCAAACTTGGTCACAAGTCCCCAATGTTTCAAAAGAATTCTTTTACAAAAAATGTTTTTATTTGGTGTAACGGGATTTTTCAAAGATATAGCTTTATCGTAATTCCAACGTCTCGATCGTTGTTTAAAAGATTTCAAAAATCGATCGATGTCACAGTTTGCGCCTTTTCAATTTAAAAATCCATTTCTTAGGCGATTGATTTGAAATTTTCACAGTATCTCAAAAACATCCCAACGAACAACTTTCGTGTTTTAAGTTTTTCGGAAAAACGATGGGAAGCATGTCAAAAATCAAGTTTTCTACACAAACAAAAAGCTGTCAGGATTCAGGTTTGACAACATTAAAAGATTTGACTTTTTATCACATCAAATGGACTTCAAAAATTCTGAAATTTTACAGAGACATTGTAATACTCGAAAGGAAACTTCGAGGACGAAGTTTATTATTAAGGAGGGTAGACTGTAATACCCTAGATAATTGTTAGACTATTTAAATATTTAAAAAAAACATAGTAGTTAATATAAAGATATATATTTAGATCATTGTTGGACTAATACATAGTTATATATATCTGGACGAAGGTTATATATATATATATAACTAAATTTGTTACTTGTGCACTATTTTTATACATAATAGTTAACTAACACTTGTTTGTTAAAAATAAAAATAAAACAATAACAATAAATATATAATAATAATAATAATAATAATAATAATAATAATAATAATAATAATAATAACTAGCATAATAACATAATAAAACAATATATATACATAGTAGTTAAAATAAGATTTACACTATCTTTAGTATATTGTTAAACTAAAATGCTAGCAAAAGATTTGGAATAAATCTTAGATGATTTAAAGCTCTAATATGCGGCCTCTCTCACCCCTTTTTAAACCCAATCTTCTTCATCTTCCTATTTTATTCCTCAAACCAGTTTTACGTAAAAAAAATAGCAGAAAAAAAAAAAACCGAAGAAGAAGAAGAAGAAAAAAAAGATTGTAGATCCATCTTCTCCTAACCATCGAGGGCGTCCCATAGTTGAGGAACAAAGGCGATCCATCAAGAATAGGGATTAAGGCGAGAATTTTCCGTAGGATTCCTCAACACGAGTTAAGGTAGGTTAATCGACATCCCTATATTGTATTTTTCAAATTAGGTTATTAAATATTGATGTTAGGAACATTTTCCTTGGATTAGATTTCTGTGACAGATTTTTATTTGTTGAAAGAAGGAATTTTTACTCTGGTCTAGGGTCTGAATTTCGAAAATTTATAAACTAAGAAATTATAGATCTATCAATCTAGGATATACAATAAAAATTTCAAAAAAATTTGAAGTTTTATTTCAATGCCAAAATAATTTAATTCTAGAACTGCTCATAGGTGATTTTGCGGACA
The DNA here is from genome assembly GCA_030278955.1 of Hygrophila difformis. Classification (NCBI taxonomy): domain Eukaryota; kingdom Viridiplantae; phylum Streptophyta; class Magnoliopsida; order Lamiales; family Acanthaceae; genus Hygrophila; species Hygrophila difformis. The sequence goes on along the minus strand of JAOANR010000010.1, from coordinate 16,763,511 downwards.
GATTTGAACATCTGAAAAACTCATACATTTCCATTAGTGTAAAGATGGAATTCCGGAAAACTTAAAACACAAAACTTGTAGATAATCTTCTTAGGAGACTAACCTGAAAATTTCGAACTTTTTGGATAAGTATTTATTTTTCTAGAATTTATTTTCGAAGACAGTGTATTTTTGTCGGCGTAATTAAACTTCTGTATAAAATCTAATTTTTGCAGCAACTTAGACTCAAAATCCGTGGAAGTGTAAAACATGAACATTGTATATTATTAAGTAAGGAGTCTAACCTAAAAATTTGAGAATTTTCTGGTCTATAATAAATTTTATGGAATTCTTAAGCCAATATAGTGTATTAATTACATGCATCTTTGCCAGAATTTATGAGCATATGATTTTTATGGTGACATGGCTGGTTGCCATCGTTTAAATATGAAAAAAAATATAAGGAACTCTTTTATAAGATATATACATTCGCCAAAGTACTTAGGAGTCCGAGTGTTGAATGCCCGCGATCGAGAATTTTGCCGAGAACGGCTCATGTTATTGAAAAAGGCCTAGACGGTATGCAAGAGTCTATACTCCCGTATAGTTCCTATTTTAGGATTATACGTGGGCACCGGTGTGAGTCTGTATAGTGTCCGCTACATAACCGTGGATCCGATTGTGGTCCCGTGAGACAATTGTTTCTCACATATGATGTTGAAATTATGGATGATATTATATTTGGGTGTCCTCGTGATATCTTAATAGTACTGCGGCGATTCTAACCCAGTAACTTGTGATAAGTCTTTTTTACTTTTACGAAAATATATTATTAATAATAAAAATTAACTTTGTATATGGGAACATGATTAGCCTACTCAGTAATTCATACTGACAACCTATCTTTTAAATTTTTCTTTTCAGACTTACAGAACTTGGAAAGTGGAGCATGGAGCATTGCATGGGGATGGTTTCTCAAAAAGACATGCATATTTTAATTATTTTTCTTTGCATAAAACAATATTTTATAACATGTAACTCCTTTTTAACGCTTCCGTATATTTATTTTCTTTTGAGTAAGTCCCTATGCATGTATTATGAAAAAAAAAATTAGCCTTAGCATCTTTCCAGTTAAGTTAGCCAAGGGCGAGCTTAATTGGGGAGATGTGGCGGTAGCATCCCGGCCTTATTTGTTTTGAGAAAATCCGGGGTGTTACAGAGTGGTATCAGAGCAGTTCGATTCTTTCGGACCACTATTTTAAGAGTATATAAATATTTTTTAGCTTTATTTCTATAAAAGCTATGTATCAAATTTTTAAGTCAATAAAAATATTATTTTTTTAAACTCTGATTTCTATAAAAGCTAAAAATATTATTATTTTAAACTCATCATAGTATTGTTATTATTTTTCTAAAACTCTCTTTTGCATAAAAATGCTTTAAAATCATCATTTAAATTATTTTTCAAACTTGTGGGATGGGTCATATGCATACATGCATTCATATAATTATTTATATTTATAATCATTACTTAGAATTTTTAATATGTGCATTCAATAATAAAATTTATTGCTTGATTGCACATTTAGCTTCTCTATTTGCTCCTGCTTCCGAACCTAGATTATCCTTAGCTATGCACAACATCTTCTAAAGTACTTTGAGTTCTTATTCTTGACTTAGTTGCACGCTTAGTGTATCAACGCTTGACTTATTCTTAACGTTCAACCTATCTTCTTCTATTGTAGTTATGTCTCCTTCTTTAACACTGAGCTTATTTACTGAAAGCACTAAAAATCCTAAGACACTCACATCTCTCCTAAAGTCATTATGAGACAGTTATGGGGACATAACTGCGACCCTAATGTGGAGGATGAAACGGCCAAACTAGCATCCACTATAGATACGCGGAGCTAACACACTATCTCTATCTCAAATGCACATTTTTTTTGAACTTGTTGAACATTTAAATGAATTACTCTATCCTTAGACAATACGCGACTTCGAGGACGAAGTCGATTCTTAAGGAGGGTAGATTGTAATACTCGAAAGGAAACTTCGAGGACGAAGTTTATTATTAAGGAGGGTAGACTGTAATACCCTAGATAATTGTTAGACTATTTAAATATTTAAAAAAAACATAGTAGTTAATATAAAGATATATATTTAGATCATTGTTGGACTAATACATAGTTATATATATCTGGACGAAGGTTATATATATATATATAACTAAATTTGTTACTTGTGCACTATTTTTATACATAATAGTTAACTAACACTTGTTTGTTAAAAATAAAAATAAAACAATAACAATAAATATATAATAATAATAATAATAATAATAATAATAATAATAATAATAATAATAATAATAACTAGCATAATAACATAATAAAACAATATATATACATAGTAGTTAAAATAAGATTTACACTATCTTTAGTATATTGTTAAACTAAAATGCTAGCAAAAGATTTGGAATAAATCTTAGATGATTTAAAGCTCTAATATGCGGCCTCTCTCACCCCTTTTTAAACCCAATCTTCTTCATCTTCCTATTTTATTCCTCAAACCAGTTTTACGTAAAAAAAATAGCAGAAAAAAAAAAAACCGAAGAAGAAGAAGAAGAAAAAAAAGATTGTAGATCCATCTTCTCCTAACCATCGAGGGCGTCCCATAGTTGAGGAACAAAGGCGATCCATCAAGAATAGGGATTAAGGCGAGAATTTTCCGTAGGATTCCTCAACACGAGTTAAGGTAGGTTAATCGACATCCCTATATTGTATTTTTCAAATTAGGTTATTAAATATTGATGTTAGGAACATTTTCCTTGGATTAGATTTCTGTGACAGATTTTTATTTGTTGAAAGAAGGAATTTTTACTCTGGTCTAGGGTCTGAATTTCGAAAATTTATAAACTAAGAAATTATAGATCTATCAATCTAGGATATACAATAAAAATTTCAAAAAAATTTGAAGTTTTATTTCAATGCCAAAATAATTTAATTCTAGAACTGCTCATAGGTGATTTTGCGGACAGATTTGAACATCTGAAAAACTCATACATTTCCATTAGTGTAAAGATGGAATTCCGGAAAACTTAAAACACAAAACTTGTAGATAATCTTCTTAGGAGACTAACCTGAAAATTTCGAACTTTTTGGATAAGTATTTATTTTTCTAGAATTTATTTTCGAAGACAGTGTATTTTTGTCGGCGTAATTAAACTTCTGTATAAAATCTAATTTTTGCAGCAACTTAGACTCAAAATCCGTGGAAGTGTAAAACATGAACATTGTATATTATTAAGTAAGGAGTCTAACCTAAAAATTTGAGAATTTTCTGGTCTATAATAAATTTTATGGAATTCTTAAGCCAATATAGTGTATTAATTACATGCATCTTTGCCAGAATTTATGAGCATATGATTTTTATGGTGACATGGCTGGTTGCCATCGTTTAAATATGAAAAAAAATATAAGGAACTCTTTTATAAGATATATACATTCGCCAAAGTACTTAGGAGTCCGAGTGTTGAATGCCCGCGATCGAGAATTTTGCCGAGAACGGCTCATGTTATTGAAAAAGGCCTAGACGGTATGCAAGAGTCTATACTCCCGTATAGTTCCTATTTTAGGATTATACGTGGGCACCGGTGTGAGTCTGTATAGTGTCCGCTACATAACCGTGGATCCGATTGTGGTCCCGTGAGACAATTGTTTCTCACATATGATGTTGAAATTATGGATGATATTATATTTGGGTGTCCTCGTGATATCTTAATAGTACTGCGGCGATTCTAACCCAGTAACTTGTGATAAGTCTTTTTTACTTTTACGAAAATATATTATTAATAATAAAAATTAACTTTGTATATGGGAACATGATTAGCCTACTCAGTAATTCATACTGACAACCTATCTTTTAAATTTTTCTTTTCAGACTTACAGAACTTGGAAAGTGGAGCATGGAGCATTGCATGGGGATGGTTTCTCAAAAAGACATGCATATTTTAATTATTTTTCTTTGCATAAAACAATATTTTATAACATGTAACTCCTTTTTAACGCTTCCGTATATTTATTTTCTTTTGAGTAAGTCCCTATGCATGTATTATGAAAAAAAAAATTAGCCTTAGCATCTTTCCAGTTAAGTTAGCCAAGGGCGAGCTTAATTGGGGAGATGTGGCGGTAGCATCCCGGCCTTATTTGTTTTGAGAAAATCCGGGGTGTTACAGACATACTAGACTTGATTTCCAACAACTTTTGTTTAGATCACATAGATTGGTTTGGGCTAGAAATGATAGGAATAAGCTCATCAAGATCGGTTATGAAATCTGTCATCCTTTGACAATTCTTAAAAACGCAGAATATGTCCGATACGATTTGGGGTATCAAGACTTGATGAAAATCTTTGAAATTTTTACACAATATAGATTATGATCTTTGTAGAGGTGTCAAGACGGGTTGGCGGGGCGACACGGGCCAAGCCCACTCCAGCCCACCATTTTGCGGGCTTAGGCGGGCTGGGCCCACGGCGGGGCGGGCTAGAATAACCTCAGCCCAGACCAACCCACCGGCGGGTTGCGGGCCAGGCGGGCTAGCCCGCGGTTTTTTTATTTAATTAATAAATTAATTTTTAATTATATAATAAATTATATGATATTGTTATTTATCCACAATTAAATATATTAACTAATTTTAAAATTAAATATATTTTTAATAAAATCTAAAATAATTTAGTTTAATTGTATAGTATTCTTTTTTTGAAAAAAATTAGTTGAAAAAGTAATGTTAAGTAGCTCATGTCATATAAAGTGAGCTTTAAAATTAATCCAATTTAATTTAGTTAATATAATTCAATTTATAATTTTTTTGTACTAAAAAAATTATAAATTGAATTATATTAACTAATATCAAATTAAAATATATGAATTCAAATAATATTTAACTAATCAATATTCTTACAAATACATATATTATTTAGATTTTCATAACAAACTTAACAAAAAATTAAATAAATTAAAATTTTGGCTTAGCCCGCGGGCTGGCCCGCACCCGCCGCGGGCCAGCCCAAGCGACAGCGGGTTCAGGCGGGCTAGCCCGTTTAGGCCCGCTTCCTAACGGGCCTTTATTTATTCAGCCCAACCCACCCTTTGGGAGGCGGGGGTGGGCTAGCCCAACGGGCCAAGCCCATTTTGACAGCTCTAGATCTTTGGATCAAAATCTTAGTTTTGAGTTTTCAGGTTTGAACACTCGAAGTAAGAGTTTTGCTCGTCGTGTTTGATTATGAAATCTATCAAGGTTCTTGATTTCGGTACTAACGCAGATTGGATCGGCTCGAGTTTGGAGGCTCAAATCTCAACGAAAAATTCTAAAAACTTGCAGAGATGTTCTAAACTCATAGATCTACAACTTTCATGTTCAATACCAATCCTAGATCGGCCTAGATCCATGGTCAAAATGGCCGACAAGATTGAGAGTGAAATCTGCCAAAGTTCTAAGATTCAGATTTGATATTCTTCGGTTTTGGGTCGGTTTCAGGTTTCAAAACAACATGAAAAATTATGAAATTTTTACAGAGGCTAGACCAAAGTCTTAGGAACACTTTTCATGTTTTGAGTTTTATTGTTTGAGCAGCTTTAGAGGTTCGAAAAATTCACACGAAAACGCTGCGTTGAGGGTTTCTCTTGTTGACAGATTTTTATAAATTTTCTTGAGTTGAATCTCTATGTTTGGTTGCATTTTAAGTCACCCAAAACCATAGTAAGGTTAACTTACAGTGGGGATGATGTCTAGGAAGTCACGGGGTCGTCCGGAATCCACGGGATGTCACGAACGAATCTCTTCCACCCGATTTATTCTTCCCTTGGCTCCGATTTGTGTTTGAATACGAAGATTCGTAAGTTAGGATGATGGTTATGATCTTAAAACCATATGGAAACTTGAATAACATCTTACCAACAATCCAAAGCCTGAAATCCTTGATCTACACACTTCCTTGGTTGGATTTGGTTGCCGGAAACTCGTCGGAAAGTCGCCGGAAGTTCGTCGGAAGAGTGTTTGGCTTTTGGGAGAGTTTTTGGAGAGTTTGGGGTGAATGATTGATGAAATGGCTGACAAATGGGGATAGGATTGATTACATAACGTCCAAAAAGATGCTACACCCGTGATAGATCGAGATTCCTCCCTTGGGTCCCGAAAATTGGCGAGAAAGTCGCCAAAACGCGACAAGGTGTTGCTGTCTGGACTTTGGCGCGGGGTTGGCGCGCGAATCGGCCAAAGGCCGCGCCGGGTGCGCGCCACCGAACGCGACAAACGCAGCTGTCGACCCGGCGCGGGGTTGGCGCGCTAAACTAAGGATTCCCGCGCCGGGTGCGCGCCGAACCCGCCTGGGCTTCGGTCCGGGCGGTGTCGTGCGATCCGTCGTGCTTTTCCTCCTCTCTTTCGGACTTCTGTCCTCCTACATTTTCGGGCTTGATTTTTCGGGTCATCCTCGGTCATAAATCCTTATCTTAAGTTTATCTTGACTCAAATGAATTTCATGTTTGAAATCTTAAGTTCGTCGGTCTCGGTTTCGTCGGCTTTTGATTCCCGTGCAATAACTTGTATCATTAAATTTCTTTCGACTTCACGGGTTCTTGGAATTAAAATTCTTTTCCTTCATGAACTTAACTCCAATTATTTTTACTCAATTCATGGAATGTCTTCGGGCTTCCTTTCCCTCTTTTATTCCATTTTGAATTTTAAATCTATCGGCGTTTCATTTCCGAGCAATAATTTATTGTGATAAATCATTTTCTTCTTCTCGGATATATTTCAACATTGATCGGAATAAATTTTATTCCTTTGGGCGTTGATAAAAATCTGGGGTATTACACTCCACCCCCCTTAAGAATCAACTTCGTCCCCGAAGTTGCGCCCTTACTTTCTTTTGGGCTCAATTTAATGTTGGGGTATCTCCATCTACTTTCCTTAAGGATAAACGTCTTTCACAAGAAATTAATTCCATTCCTTTGAATGTGAATTAAATTTTCTCGGGTGTTACACTCCACCCCCCTTAAGAGTACAGTTATGTCCCCATAACTGCCTATGTATTATTCACAACCATGTTTGGGTATCATCGCATATGATCCTTCCTCAGTATTCTTCTATGTATCATTCTAGAAGCACGCGAAGATGAGTTTCTAAGTGATCAAGATCTAGGACTAAGGCAAAGTTAGTCTTAAGTTGGCGCTCCTAAGTCAAGATCATGTCGAGTTCTAAGGTAGGAGTGTTTCTTATCTCCGATAATTCACATAAAAAGGGTTAGTGTATTTATGTATGCATATGCATATGTGATCCCCCCAATAAAAAAAAATTTTATGCATGCATTTATTTATCCATGGGTTTTAAAAAAAATAAATTTATTTCATGGATAGATTAAAATAAGGATAAAAGGTTTGGGCCGAAAGAAATAAATTATTTGGGCTTTATTTAAAAATACAAGTATTGGGCTAAAAATAATTTCTTGGGCTTCTTAAAAATTTTTGGGCTAAAAATTTGGACTTTAACTTCAAAATAATAATTGGGCTCTTTAAAATATATTACTAGTTTAGAAATAATAACTTTAAAATAATAATACTCAAAAATAATAGTTTAAAAATATTCCGGGCTCTTTAAAATAGTAGTTTTAAAATATTCCGGGCTCTGATACCACTCTGTAACACCCCGGTTTTGGTAACCCAGGCCGGGATGCCACCGCCACACCTCCCTAGCAAGACACGGTTTCTCCGAGCTCACTAAAGAGATGCAAGGCTATGGTTTTTCAGGATTTAAAATATTCAAACAGCCCATTCATATATAATAATACATCAAAGTTGCAGCGGAAGTATGAGTTGTGCAGCGGAAATAAAGTATAAGGGCCGACATGGCCAAAACACGGGTTAAACATTCCCGTTCATGCAAGTCGTAATTTAATGCAGGGATTTAAAATAAAGATTTCCCCTAATGTTCCCATGTATGCATATGACGATGCATATTCTTCGTACTCTGTAAGAAAAAGGATATATATGGTTTGGGTCAGCAAAAACGCGCTGAGTAAGTTAACACATAGCATGGGTTAGGGGTTTCAAAGCCTTTAATTAAATTTAGTAAAAACATTTCTTGTGGTAAAATGATTTGCAAGGCATAACTAAATAAATACTTAAAAATATTAGATATTTTGTTCTCCCGTTACGCCATCATCTCAACAATATATCATTTAGCCGGCAATCCGGCGGCCGCAGCCAATTTCAAAAGTATCATTTAGCCGGTGATCCGGCGGCCTCAGCCAATTTCAAAAATATCATTTCTCAAAATATTTTTCGTTTCTTTTATAGTTCACCATTCACCAGGGCTCTTGTGACCGCAATTCTCACAACCAACATTTTTCGCAGGAAATCATACAATCGCCCTTGGGGAATCTAACCCGCAAGAACTCAATACATCCTGGGGAATCTAACCCGCAGGAAAACATACAATCGCCCTTGGGGAATCTAACCCGCAAGAACTCAAATATATCATTGGGAATCAAACCCGCATGAATCATATTGATAATGTCAAACTTGGTCACAAGTCCCCAATGTTTCAAAAGAATTCTTTTACAAAAAATGTTTTTATTTGGTGTAACGGGATTTTTCAAAGATATAGCTTTATCGTAATTCCAACGTCTCGATCGTTGTTTAAAAGATTTCAAAAATCGATCGATGTCACAGTTTGCGCCTTTTCAATTTAAAAATCCATTTCTTAGGCGATTGATTTGAAATTTTCACAGTATCTCAAAAACATCCCAACGAACAACTTTCGTGTTTTAAGTTTTTCGGAAAAACGATGGGAAGCATGTCAAAAATCAAGTTTTCTACACAAACAAAAAGCTGTCAGGATTCAGGTTTGACAACGTTAAAAGATTTGACTTTTTATCACATCAAATGGACTTCAAAAATTCTGAAATTTTACAGAGACATACTAGACTTGATTTCCAACAACTTTTGTTTAGATCACATAGATTGGTTTGGGCTAGAAATGATAGGAATAAGCTCATCAAGATCGGTTATGAAATCTGTCATCCTTTGACAATTCTTAAAAACGCAGAATATGTCCGATACGATTTGGGGTATCAAGACTTGATGAAAATCTTTGAAATTTTTACACAATATAGATTATGATCTTTGGATCAAAATCTTAGTTTTGAGTTTTCAGGTTTGAACACTCGAAGTAAGAGTTTTGCTCGTCGTGTTTGATTATGAAATCTATCATGGTTCTTGATTTCGGTACTAACGCAGATTGGATCGGCTCGAGTTTGGAGGCTCAAATCTCAACGAAAAATTCTAAAAACTTGTAGAGATGTTCTAAACTCATAGATCTACAACTTTCATGTTCAATACCAATCCTAGATCGGCCTAGATCCATGGTCAAAATGGCCGACAAGATTGAGAGTGAAATCTGCCAAAGTTCTAAGATTCAGATTTGATATTCTTCGGTTTTGGGTCGGTTTCAGGTTTCAAAACAACATGAAAAATTATGAAATTTTTACAGAGGCTAGACCAAAGTCTTAGGAACACTTTTCATGTTTTGAGTTTTATTGTTTGAGCAGCTTTAGAGGTTCGAAAAATTCACACGAAAACGCTGCGTTGAGGGTTTCTCTTGTTGACAGATTTTTATAAATTTTCTTGAGTTGAATCTCTATGTTTGGTTGCATTTTAAGTCACCCAAAACCATAGTAAGGTTAACTTACAGTGGGGATGATGTCTAGGAAGTCACGGGGTCGTCCGGAATCCACGGGATGTCACGAACGAATCTCTTCCACCCGATTTATTCTTCCCTTGGCTCCGATTTGTGTTTGAATACGAAGATTCGTAAGTTAGGATGATGGTTATGATCTTAAAACCATATGGAAACTTGAATAACATCTTACCAACAATCCAAAGCCTGAAATCCTTGATCTACACACTTCCTTGGTTGGATTTGGTTGCCGGAAACTCGTCGGAAAGTCGCCGGAAGTTCGTCGGAAGAGTGTTTGGCTTTTGGGAGAGTTTTTGGAGAGTTTGGGGTGAATGATTGATGAAATGGCTGACAAATGGGGATAGGATTGATTACATAACGTCCAAAAAGATGCTACACCCGTGATAGATCGAGATTCCTCCCTTGGGTCCCGAAAATTGGCGAGAAAGTCGCCAAAACGCGACAAGGTGTTGCTGTTTGGACTTTGGCGCGGGGTTGGCGCGCGAATCGGCCAAAGGCCGCGCCGGGTGCGCGCCACCGAACGCGACAAACGCAGCTGTCGACCCGGCGCGGGGTTGGCGCGCTAAACTAAGGATTCCCGCGCCGGGTGCGCGCCGAACCCGCCTGGGCTTCGGTCCGGGCGGTGTCGTGCGATCCGTCGTGCTTTTCCTCCTCTCTTTCGGACTTCTGTCCTCCTACATTTTCGGGCTTGATTTTTCGGGTCATCCTCGGTCATAAATCCTTATCTTAAGTTTATCTTGACTCAAATGAATTTCATGTTTGAAATCTTAAGTTCGTCGGTCTCGGTTTCGTCGGCTTTTCATTCCCGTGCAATAACTTGTATCATTAAATTTCTTTCGACTTCACGGGTTCTTGGAATTAAAATTCTTTTCCTTCATGAACTTAACTCCAATTATTTTTACTCAATTCATGGAATGTCTTCGGGCTTCCTTTCCCTCTTTTATTCCATTTTGAATTTTAAATCTATCGGCGTTTCATTTCCGAGCAATAATTTATTGTGATAAATCATTTTCTTCTTCTCGGATATATTTCAACATTGATCGGAATAAATTTTATTCCTTTGGGCGTTGATAAAAATCTGGGGTATTACAGTAGTGAAGTCAGGTATCCTACTGGCTGATTGCACACTAGATGAAGCAACCAAGGAGGCATCTGTCGATAGAATCTCAATCACACAGATGCGAGAGGCAATCAAGAAAGAGTATTCAGTGCCATTAGATCACACAACAGAGGCTTAATTGGAACTAGAGCCAAGCTGGGACGTCAACATTGATCCAAAGGACAGAACCGTGGTAGCAACCTCGATAGAACGGGACTTCTATCATTTTCTGAAAATGTTTTAGACAAGAATGATGGATCACGCACCCGAGGATACCAAGACTAGGGGCGGCAAAAATCGGTATACCGAAATACCGTTACCGTTACCGTATCGTACCGAAAATTTCGGTATGGATAAAAATCATACCGATACCGATACCGAATATTTCGGTATACCGAAAATTTCGGTTTCCTATAATCTATGTCGTTACCGTACCGAAAATTATATTTACCGAAAATACCGAAATATACCGAAAATACCGAAAAATACCGAAAATTTTACATACCGAACAATGCATTACATACCGTTACAAATTGGCATACCGAACTATACCCAAAAAATCAATACTGTGTTCATCTTCCAATCGCGGGTATACCGAAAAATTACTTAAATTGGCCCTTCAAAGTTTCAAATGTCTTAACACAACAATATATATTAAATTTTAAAATAATATTAAAATTAATATTTCGGTATTTCGGTATACCGAAATACCGAAAATTTTGTATTCTCATACCGTTACCGTACCGTTTCTTTCGGCATACCTAAATTTCGGTATACCTAAATTTCGCCATACCTAAATTTCGATATTTTTCGGTAATTTTCGATACGGTAAGCTCGGCATACCGAGTTTTCGGTAATTTTTTCCACCCCTAACCAAGACCACTCCAGTAGTCCACCATGAGAGAATTCAGCTCAAGTTCAGAGAACATAGAGCAATCTGGAGCCGGCCCTTAGAAAGAGAAACCAGGGACAAGGGACTGGCAGATTTTGATATAGTCATCCCGAACCAACCAATAGATCCACAAGTCCGAATGCAGTTCACGAAAAAGAAAATCGACGTCAGCTGAATTTTTGCCCGGGGCGTAGTTATGATACATGAGGCCCTCCCATTTATGTGGAACCTATACCTATTCAAAAAGAGAGGGCAGGAGGAGCAAAGATGGATTACTAGGCAAGCTCGCCTGAGGCACAGGCAATTATGCTACAATTTATATGACAAAATCAAGAAAGCTGAAAGGTTTGAACAATCTAGGAACACTTCATTGCTGAGAACTATGGGAAAAATGATAGAGGATGCCCGGCAGCAGTGGTTTGATCTTAATTTTGTATGGGGGAAAGGGAACCCGAGTATCACACAATCTTACTTGGATGAAGGAGTGCAGAGGTCGGAATAGGATGCGTTCGACTCTGTGTTTCTACATAGAAAATATGGAAAGATTGGGACCGCAGAACAAACTGAATTTCCCGAGCACATAGCTGTACTGAGGGAGCAGCTCATAACCGACATCCAAAAAGGGCAATGGAAACCACCGAAGATGAATGATAGGCAGTTCCAGCTGATGTCTGAGGCAAAAGCTGGAACTTACCTAAAATATGGCTTTGCCCAGGACATGTCGTATCTGGAGGATTTTGAAAAGGATTTGATTGGAGCGATGATGGAGAAATACCGGACTTCTTACTTGGAACTCATAATAGAAATGGACAAAGAAGCTCTCCGGTATGGGAATGATAAGAAGGCTAAAACCAAAATCCTGCACTACAATCATAGCATCCGGAGCAAATTTTGCAAGAAAATCAAAGAAAGCTGGGAAGCAAAACTAGCGCACATAACTCTGAGGAGTTTTGTTGAAGACTATTTGAAGCATGCCAAAAAGGAATTCGGTCTTGAAAAAGAACCTGAGGATGATCCGGATACTGTGATTGATGAGTATAACTTTTACTGCTTTCTTAGGATAATTTAATTGCTTTCTTAGAAAAATCTTATAAAACGGTGTGGGACATGCTTCTATCGCACATCCTCTAGTGAACGATCTGGTCTTACTATAAATTACTGCAATTTTTGACACCGTACGCTTTCGGGCCACAGTTTCTTAACACGAGTAATAAAAACGTGACAACCTATAAATATATCCTTAATCCCAACTCCATCCTCATAAATCGATTTTCATTAAATAAAATTTAAACCGGGATTATCTTTATTATTCTTTCAAAATACTCGTGTGGGAAATTGTCAAAAGTTTCAGACTTCCTCTTCAGCTGACCCTCAAACTTGCTTGCATTCTGAACCAAATCGGTCATATTGCAGTAGCCCCTCATGTCCATTTCATCAGAGATTTCCTGCCTGAGCCCCCAGGCAAACAGAGATAAGGTCATCAGTGGATCCTCATTAAATTCGCCTCTCATCATTAACATTTTTATTTCCTTGTAGTATTCTTCAACGGTTTTGTTTCCTTGAGTTAAGCTAACGAATCGCATGTAGAGATCCGTCATGTAGTGTTCGGGTACAAATCGGCTCTCCATAACTTGCATTAACTGATCCCAGTTGGAAATTTGATGCCGTTGCTGAATCTGGTAGTCCTTGCACAATTTCTGCCACCAAATGAGAGCGTACTCCTAAAACTCGCTTACAACTATTTGGACCTTCTTGACGTCAGAGTAGCGATGGCAATGGAAGATAAGCTCTATGGAATCACGCCATTCTAGAAATTCATTAGGGTTACTAGTACCCTTGAAAATGGGAATGTCGAATTTTAATGACCGTAAGTTGTCATCATTCTCATCCTCATTTTGATCATGTTCCCTTTGTCTAGCAATGGGCTCTTCTCGAGGCTGCTGGTCCACAGGGGGATGCATCGCAAAAGGATCGGTGACCATTGGTTCTTGACGCTCATGGACTGTTCCGGCTAGGGTCGCTCTTCGAGCAGGGGGTCGTCCTCTTCGATCAAAGGTGCTGAATTGAATTTCCCTTACAGCCATTTCTTCTTCGGCAATCCTCATGGTCCTCCTTGGTCGGACCTCGCTATCATCGTCGTACTCATCATTTTCCCCGATTCCCTCAAGCTGATTAGATCCTCGAATCTGGATTCGTTTTTCTACAGCCCGCTCGACTGTATCCTCAATTACGTGTGCATGACTGGCCATCTTGCCTTCCATACTTGCAGCCAAGGGATCCATTTTATTTTCCAAAGCTTTAATTAACTCTCGGATGTCAATATCTCCACGTGTAGGACCTGCCATGCTCAAGAAAAATATTGTATATGTATATCAAGTTAGTAAACTCAACGGAAATATGTAAAGGGATCTCACGATTTTTCCACTCTACTTTCAATCGAATGCTTATACCAACTTGGTTCAACCTCAATCAAGTACAGAAATTCCTTGGATGCTTCAATGAATGAGTTGTGGAAATATGGGGCTGAGTGATGTACGCACTGTGCAAGAATCAATTTACACAGTTTGACTCAATCAAGAAAGTGGACAGCTTGTTTGATTAATCAGGCACAATCGACTGTTCCAAGTTTTAATTAGTTTGTGTTCAGGGATTCCGAATTCCTCATAATATAGAAGTGTAAATTAAAAATCTCACAAACTAAAACTCTCGGAAACACACGCTATATGCCTCACACAAAATTCTCAATTTAATTCAACCAATTGAACAATAAAATAATTGCCCAATTAAATTAAGTCAAATTTTAATCAATCCACGCTTTCAAGAATCCACTTGTTTGAAGTGCTAAACCAATTGATGAAAGTGGCCCCAAATCTTCTATTATCCACGTTTTCTTTCTTCCTCTTTTTCTTTTAAATAATGAAGTTGGTCAATGGGTGGGGCCCACGGAAATTGGTAGTCTTGCAAGGAAAAAAAAGGTAAAAACGTCCTTTATCTTTCCAAAAATTTCAAATCCGTCCTTTTTCTATTTTATTACCGATTTAGTCCGCTACAAATGCTAATTATGTTCAAATCAGTCCTTTTTTCACTAATTATATTCTAATTGCTGACGTGGCAAGGGTTTTAATTTAAACCTGACACGTGTGCATAATATTAGTCCTTTTTCTTTTATCTTTTGCCAATTCAGTCCTAAACTTTTATTTTGTTCTATTTAGTCCTCTACCCCAATCACTCATTTTTATATTAATTGGCCTCAAACCTTTCAAATTATTTCATTTTAGGCCCAGAACCTTAAATTTTTTATTATTACTAATACATTTATCAAATAAATGCCCAACATACTTCCGTAAATAAAATTAAATACCAAACCTCATACATTGGGTTTGACCGCCTTGTTACCGGGTCTTTGAAGTTCCGAATTTTACGGACTCTCTCTAATAACCACTCGACTGCAACCGATTGTTCATTGGTTTTGGTTTCCTTCAGTAACAATCAACAGAATCTTACTTTGCGTCCTACCTTAGGATGTAGCAATATTTAAAAGTAAATGATTTAACTTGAATTTTTGGAAGGTTATGGATACAGGAAGCCTTGGTTTTATTGAAAAATATTAATATTATTAAAAATATTAAAAAAAATAGCCTGAATTTTATTGTCCACAAAGTATGATTGTGCTGATTGTTGCTGAAGGAAACCAGAACCAATGAACCATCGTTACGGTCGGGTGGTTAGAGAGAGTCCGTAAAATTCGGAACTTCAAAGACCCGGTAACAAGGCGGTCAAACCCAATGTATGAGGTTTGGTATTTAATTTTATTTACGGAAGTATGTTGGGCATTTATTTGATAAATGTATTAGTAATAATAAAAAATTTAAGGTTCTGGGCCTAAAATGAAATAATTTGAAAGGTTTGAGGCCAATTAATATAAAAATGAGTGATTGGGGTAGAGGACTAAATAGAACAAAATAAAAGTTTAGGACTGAATTGGCAAAAGATAAAAGAAAAAGGACTAATATTATGCACACGTGTCAGGTTTAAATTAAAACCCTTGCCACGTCAGCAATTAGAATATAATTAGTGAAAAAAAGGACTGATTTGAACATAATTAGCATTTGTAGCGGACTAAATCGGTAATAAAATAGAAAAAGGACGGATTTAAAATTTTTGGAAAGATAAAGGACGTTTTTACCTTTTTTTTCGTCTTGCAAGTGTGGGAGACAAATTCCAAATGCCCTTTGTTGTATGACAACGTACAACTTTCTTTCCTCTTTTGCATGGGACACTAAAATATTTTCCTTGTACGTGTTTCAACCCTTTTCAAGAAATATTTGGGACACAAAATACTCCTTTCTTGTTTTTCATTTAATGGCTCGACAATGGTGGTCCAAACTCCCTTTCAATAATTTAATGAGCTTGTATCAATTTTCAGACAATGGTCAGCGATATGGACATGGCCGGGGAGCCTGCTCGGAAAAGGAGTTAGGAAAGGTGGTGGAGACTGAGGGGGATGATAGGAGGACGAATACAGACAAAAGGTTGGTGATACACCAAAAAGGGCCTGTTGCTTCTGATGACCTGAAGGAGCCTGACAATACTGAGGCTGCCGCCTCCTCTGTGGAAGCCAAAGAAGTTGACCCTATAAATAGCACTAAAACGGGGAGGATAGAGGATGAAAAAATGGAGTGTGAGACTGAGGCTTACCCCAAAGAGACAGACAAGGGTGTGGACAAAATAAGTGTGCTGCAGGATGAGGATCACGAGTTGAATACAGCAACGCCAATCCAACCCGTTGCAGGCGAGTGGATCAACGTCTCACGCAAGAAAAAAAAGGGAAATACTAAGAATCATGGCTCAGGGAATATTGCCAATCTCTCCCTTCCGGGCCCTACAATACATGCCAAAGAGGCTAAGCCCAAAGGAAAGCCCATTCCGGGTGAGATCCTTCGGCCCATCACCAATATGGTCATGCCTCGAGGAAAGCAGCCTTCAAGGGGAGGCAAGGCCCAAGCTAAGGGCAAGGCCCAATCCAATATAACGGCTCCTAATGACGATGGGAATCCCTCGACGGCCAAAAGAGCTCGACCAACAGACAATAAGGAGGGCGAGACGAAGGGAGACTCTGGAACTCCACAAGAAACAAAATTGGAAGGAGAATCGACAGCTAACAGAGGAACAGGGAATGGAATTGATCATTCTATGGAAGAGGCAAGCACGGGGGACACAAACCCTGGTGAGAAAGCGATCTTCAGTCGGTGACCTCCCTATTGGTGTACATTCTTCCCCTCTCTTTTTTTGTGTTTATGGATTTTACAAATACAAAAATATTGGCGTGGAATGTGGGTGGGATTATGGGTGGAAACACGAGAAGGGCTTTGGTGGATTTGTTCCGACAGTATAGCCCCGACATCTTGTTTTTATTCGAGCCACAGGTTATGTTCCAGCAGGCTCATAAGTTCCTATTGAAAGAAGAGTATTCCCCTATCTGTATTCAAGAAGTTGTGGGGAGATCCGGAGGGATTTGGGCTCTCAAGAAAACGGGTATCACCTTCAACACCTATGTCGTGGATATTCGGGATCGCCTACTTACCTTTAAATTCGAAGCGGGCAATCTGACTTGGATGATTACAGCGATATACGCCAGTCCTCAATACTCAGACAGAAAAGCTAATTGGGATGACTTAATTAGTCTGGCTAGTGTCGTGGAAGGCGCTTGGATGGTGGTCGGGGATTGGAACCAGATTATGTATAGCGAGGAGGTCCGAGGGGGTCTACACAACGTTACTAGAGCGGAGGAACTCAGTGACACTCTACATGAATGTGGCCTTAGCAACATCAACACACAGGGGGGGTGTTCACTTGGACGAGACCAATCGGCAATGAGAGAATCTCCAAAAGGCTCGACAGGGGTGTGATTAATATGGAATGGCTCCATGCTTTTCCCTATGGGTTTATCCAGGTACTCCCGAGAATTGGATCGGATCACAACCCATTGCTACTCCGATGTGGTGCTGCCCCCCCTAGGCAGACACGTCGTCCCTTCCGATGGGAGGCCTCTTGGGCGAGTATGCCGGAATATATCCCCACAGTAGCCTCGGCGTGGGCTCAAACATCACCCAATATTAGCCAACAACTTGAGCACGTTCAGAAAGCCTCAGAGGCTTTCAGCAGAAATCACCCTACCAACTTCAAGTGGAGGAAGCTCAAGCTAACTAAGAGAATTGAGGGAATCAATCGGACGTTGGAAAGAGTGGATTCAATCAGACTGATTCTGCTGGAAAGAGAGCTAAAGAACGAACTTGAAGCCTTGTTTTTACAAGAAGAACAATATTGGCATCAAAGAGCCAAAGATAACTGGGTGAGACTTGGTGATCGGAACACCGCGTATTTCCACGCGAGGGCGAAAAGCAGGCATCACAGAAATCGGATTCATGGTCTCTTTTTACCAAATGGCGAATGGTGTGATGACGCTGCTGAATTACAGGACCAAGCCAGAGCTTTCTTCCAGGGGCTATATGAGCAAAGTCACGCTTCTAACCCCGAGGCTGTTGTGGAAGAATCTACCTTTCCCCCTCTTCAGGCTGTTAAGCTGGAGCATACCAAAAAGATGGAGGAAGAAGTGTCAGACAATGAGGTGAGCCAGGTGGTGAAGGTTTGCAATGGATCTTTGGCCCCCGGTCCGGACGGGTTCCCCAACTGTTTCTACAAAAAATTTTGGGGAATGATTGGAAAGGATGTTTGTAGATTTGTAAAAACCACCTTCCGGGAGAAGTGTTTCGGGAAAGATGTGGCATCGGCCTACATTTGCCTCATTCCCAAAGTGACCAACCCCTCCAACTTCACTCAATTCCGACCAATTACTCTTTGTAATATGTCTTACAAGATTATTACAAAGATAATTGTCAACAGGATCCGCCCGGCTCTCCAAGATGTCATCTCTCAACATCAAGCTGCGTTTCTTCCGGGCCGAGGAGCCATAGACAATGCCCTCATGTTGCAAGAACTTGTTTGCCATCTCTCAGGTACTCGGGCCTGTGCTCCAGCGGTGCTTATCAAAATAGACATCGCAAAAGCCTATGACAACGTAAATTGGTCCTTCCTCCATAGCTGTCTCCGAGAATTAAATCTACCAACCTCTATGACTGAGCTCATCATGTTCTGTGTATCCTCACCTTCCTACTCCCTGTTGTGGAATGGTAATGCACTGGACTATTTCTCTCCTAGAAAAGGACTTAGACAAGGGGATCCGCTATCCCCTTATCTATTCCTAATCGTGATGGAAAAGCTCTCATTGGCCATATCAGACAGTGTTAATAAAGGAGAGTGGAGCCCGATTCGGCTGAAGAAGGGGGGGATGGGGGTCTCACATCTCATGTTCGCCGACGACCTCATCCTTGGAGCAAGAGCAGACATAAGGAGTGTTAAGGCCATCAAACGCCTCCTGGAGTCCTTTGCTACTATTTCCGGTATGCACCTGAACCCTCTAAAATCTTCTATGTTCATTTCTAATTCTGTGGCCGAGAGAGATATGCAGTGGTTGACGGAGACCCTTAACATCAAAAGGGTGGGCTCTCTTGGATCGTACCTGGGATACCCTCTGCTTACTGGGAGGAAAAGAATTCGGGACTTCGCCTTTGTCCTGGACAATATGGACAGGAGGTTGGACGGATGGAGTAGCAAATTACTCAACAAGGCGGGACGTATAACATTATGCCGAGCTGTACTTGCATCCATTCCGGCCTACATCATGCAACTACATTGGTTCCCTAATGCGGTCTGTGAGGCCATCGACAAGAGAATCAACAGATTCATTTGGAAGGACCGCCTTGGAAAAGGCATACACCTGGTGTCATGGAAGAAAGTGGCAGCTCCCAAACGTGTGGGAGGGCTCGGCCTGAGACGTGCCAAATGGATGAACGTAGCACTCCTTGGTAAACTTCTATGGACCTGGATTCACGATGACAACAAAGGATGGGTAAAAATTCTAAAGGACCTTGTTCCGGATTGCACCTTCCCCACTCCCCTGGCCACTAACAATCGGTCCTACATAGCCAAAATTCTTAACAAGCTGTCCTCAATGCTTAGGGAAGGATTTGCCTTTCGTATTGGTTGTGGGGATTCCTCCTTGTGGTTCTCTAACTGGTTTCAAGGGGAACAACTTGGGCCAAGACTTCCCTTTATAGCCATCCACGACTTGGAAGCTCGAGTGAAGGATGTAATTACCAACAACACTTGGAACTGGGATGGCATTCATTCGGCCGTTCCCACGGATATCATGCAGACTGTTTGCTCATCTCCACCCCCTACCATTCACCCCCTGGTTCCGGACATATGGATATGGAAAGAGAGTCCAACAGGAAAATATTCGGTCAGCTCAGCATACAGAATGGTCTCTAAACAAGATAATGGAGGGGATAGTTGGCAATGGTTGTGGAGGAATAACATTCCGGAGAAGATCTGTCTCTTTCTATGGCTTTTGAGTTGTGACTCCCTCCCCATGAATCTATTGCGATATCAGAGAAACATGGCCACCTCGCCCCTATGCACAGGATGCGGGATCGAGGAGGAAAGTTGGTGCCACGGGCTATTATATTGTACATGGGCTAACCAAGTGTGGAAGGGCCTGAACATCTATATCCCGAGGGACTGTGAAAACATCCCTAAGGAAGATATTAAAGTTTTCTTACATGGGATGTTCAACATTTTTGGCAACCTATTTGTGGCGACCCTTTGGGTGATTTGGAATGAGAGAAACGCAAGGATTTTCAGAGCGAAAAGCCAAACTCTCTGGCAGCTTAAAAGGGAGGCTCTCAAGCTGCATGGAGATATCTCAGGGGCGGGCAGATCTCGCGACAGTGGGCAGCAATCTATCCGCATGGTCCATTGGAATGAAGGAAAAGCCAAGGACATAATTCTTCACGTTGATGGCAGTTGCCATGGGGGAACGGGACATACTGGATTTGGGTACATTATCCGGAACAAGGAGGGACAGTGGATTGAAGGGGGATGCGGTCACCTTGGTATTCAATCGCCTATCTACGCGGAATTAAGTAGCCTGGCAGTTGGGCTGGAGTGTGCAACAAAAAAGGGCTATCAGAGAATTTGTGTATACTCGGATTCCCTGAACGGCATCGACCTTGTTCAACGAGCTCCTCGATTCCACCCACTGGCAGCCCTTTTGGCCAGAATCAGAGAGCTCAGGGATTCCTTTGAGTTGTGTTCTATCCATCATGTGCCCCGTGAAGGTAATAGAGTTGCGGACAAGCTTGCGAAACGGGGAGCCTCGAGTGAACAATTCTTCACCACGTGGGCTTTCCCACCGGACTTCACAAGAGCCGAAGTGGAAGCGGACGCGGCGGGAATTTGTTTCCCCAGGCCTCAGCCTCACTGCCACCCTGCTTCTTGAGTTCCCTTGCTGTTTTTTTTTATTTTGTTGGTTTTTTTTTCCTCTTTTTGGTTTCTGTATTTGCGGCTTCTTCTCTGGCCTTATGGCTTTGCGAAAAAAAAAATGGATCAAAAAGTAATGCCCAAGAACACTTTGAAGGTTGGATGAAGTTCTTCAAGAACACCCATGAACATCAAGAACACTCAACCAAACCAAAACCCTAAATAATTCCCAAGCTCTCGGATTCACTCCTCTCTTCGAAATTTGACACAATGACATCCAATTAACACTCTAAACCATTAATATGTGTCATATAACCATTACAAGCATGAGATGTAATTTTTGATATCACACGCTGATACAATTTTGTAGATTTTGATATCTACCAATTTGTAGATTTGATATCTCACACACACAAGACACTTTGCACTCTTGATATCTAAATAGGATAAACAAGAGCGGAGAGTTGTATAGCTAAAGCTTTCTTTGTATTTCTTGCTTTGCTTCGCTCTGAGAATTACAACAATTGAAATACCTATTTATAGAAATGAAAACATATAACAGACAACGAACATATGCTAAACTGTTCTTGCGGTGGCTTCAATATTTTCGGCGCCGTAGATGAGAAATCAACTCGGATGGCACCGTACTATTACTTTGATGGCTTCAACAAATACGGCATTTGACGTTTATGCCGTTTTCCAACAAAACTCCCCCGTAAACTTCAAATGCTTCTTCCATCTATCATCCCTATCATTTTCTTGAACTTGTCGAGCAGTACCTTTGGCAATGGCTTTGTAAATATATCTGCTACTTGTTCTAGGCTTGCCATATGCATTAGTTCCACATTTCCGTTTTCACATGATCTCAGATAAAGTGGAAACGAACATCAATGTGTTTGCTTCTTTCATGATTCACTGGATTCTTCGCCAATTCAATTGCGGATTCGTTGTCTATGTGAATCACTGTTCCGCTTGACTGCTTCATCTCCATCTTGCTCAATAGATTTCTGAGCCATACAGCATGACATACACACCAAGATGCTGCTTCATATTCGGATTCACATGTTGAGAGCGTCACAATCGGTTGCTTCTTTGAAAGCCAAGTAAAAGCAGTATTTCCCATAAAAAAACACGTACCCTGCAGTACTTTTTCAATCATCAATATCTTCACACCAATCACTGTCAGAGTATCCAATCAGCTTGTAATCTTCTGTCCTCGAGTAGAACAATCCATGTGACGTTGTTCCTTGGATGTACCTGAGGATTCTCTTTAACGCCTTCCAGTGTGAGTAAGTTGGGTTCTCCATGAACCGACTCACAACTCCAACACTTAGTGCAATATCTGACCTTGTGCATGTGAGGTAGCGAAGGCTTCCAACCAAGCTTCTGTACCTTCCTGGATCAACTTGTTCTCCTTCATCAAACTTTGAAAGTTTTGCTCCAGGTTCCATGGGTGTTGATACAAGGTTGCACTTCTCCATCTTGAAGTCTTTCAAGATCTTCTTCGCATATGTCTCCTGTGATACAAAGATGCCTCTTTCTGTTTGTTTAACTCCATTTTTCTTGATGTAGAGGGCATGCTCGTAGGGACATTGCTCAAACCCATTCTCTTTGAAATATGCATCAATGCGAGTATTCCATGCTCGCGGTGCTTGCTTTAGCCCGTAAAGCGCCTTCTTCAACTTCAACACCTTTATTTCTCCTCCAAGTTTCATATAACATGGTGGTTGCTCAATGTAGACTTCTTCTTCGAGTACACCATTCAAGAACGCTGTCTTGACATCCATTTGGAATATTGGCCATTTGTACTGAGCAACTTGAGAAATGAGTAGACGGATTGCCTCCATTCTTGCGACAGGGGCAAAGACTTCATCATAATCGATTCCTTCCTTTTGCTTGTATCCCTTTGCGATAAGCCGGGCTTTGTATCTTTCAATTTCTCCTTGTGCATTCATCTTTTTCTTATAGACCCATTTCACTCCAATGGCCTGACTTCCTTTGGGCAATTCAGTGAGCTCCCATGTGTTGTTGCGTTCGATTGCTTCAATTTCTTCATCCATGGCTGCTTTCCATTTTTCATCTAGCACGGCATCTTCATACTTGATATTTTCAGCATCTGCCAACAGACATACAAGATGTACCTCTGTAGAGTCGTACAAATCTTGGAGACTTCTCATTCGGGGTTTTCGTGGCTCATCTTCTTCTTCTTTTTCTTCAACAATTTCAGGATCTATTGATAGAACTTTCGGAACAAAAGCTGACGATTCTGCGACTTCGTTGGTAACCTCCTTTGAGTTATTCCAGTCCCATTCACTTGCTTCATTCACTCGCACATCTCGACTCGTTATGACCTTCTTGCTTATCGGGTCATACAGCTTATACCCTTTTGTCAGACCATCATATCCGATAAAAACATATGCTTTACTTTTATCTTCCAGCTTCATCCTTCGCGGATCTGGTACATCTGCATAGGCTACACTACCGAATATTTTTAGATGAGAGACGGTAGGCTTCTTACTACTCCACGCTTCCAGTGGTGTTCGATTCTTCAACTTCATGTGTGGGCACCGACTCTGTATGTAGACGGCGCACATCACAGCAGAATTCTTTGGGCATCTTCTTGCTTTTCAGCATCGACCGAACCATATCTAGGATGGTCCTATTCTTCCTTTCAGCTACTCCATTTTGTTGGGGCGAGTATGGTGCTGTCAGAAATCTTCTTATGCCTTCTCATTCACAGTACTCTCGGAAGGCTGTCGAGGTGTATTCGCCTCCTCTATCAGATCGAATTGCTTTGATGGATCTGCCAGTTTCTTTTTCAACGCTCGCCTTGAATATTTTGAACACCTTGAATGCCTCGGATTTTTCCTTCAGCAAATAGACCCACGTCCTTCGAGAGAAATCATCGATGAAGGAGATGAAGTATCTCTTTCCGCTGAAAGATTCGGGAGCGATTGGTCCACATATATCGGTGTGGACCAGCTTAAGTGGATGCTTCGCTTCATATTCGGCCTTCTTTTGAAATGAGGCTCTTGTTTGCTTCCCGAGCACACAATTTTCACAGAATTCTCCTCCAAAATCCATGCTAGGCAGTCCTTTCACCATCTTCATCTTCATTAGCTTTAACAGGCCATCATAATGTAAGTGGCCAAAGCGATTATGCCATAGCGACGCTTTATCTACTTCTTTGACTTGTAAGCATTTCCCTTGCAAGCTTCGCAGGTTCAACTTGTACATTCGATTTCTCTCCATTTCGACTCGAGCTATCAGACGTCCTTGCTTATCTTTCAGATGCAGCAACTGATCTTTTAGAAAGGTTGAGTAACCTTTCTCTGCGAGCTGGCCAAGACTCAAGATGTTGTTTTTGAGGTCTGGGACACAGTAGACATCTTGGATTGTCCCTATCAAGCCATCATTCTGTGTGAAACATATCGTACCACGGCCTTTGACTTGCACTTTTGATGCATTTCCGAATGGTACATGACCATTATCAACTTGTTGCATTTCTTTGAATAGATGCTCATCATAACACATATGGTTGCTTGCTCCAGAATCGAGGTACCAGGATGTGTCATCGTTGACATCATTGTGGGCCATCATGAGAACACCTCCATCTGCTTTGTCTTCAACGGTTAGGTTGGTTGTCTCTTCCACTCATTTGATGGCCCGACAGTCTTTCGCAAAGTGTCCCATCTTGCCACAATTGTAACATCCCTCGCTATTGCAATCGTCGTAATGATGACCATATTTGTGGCACTTTTGGCATTTGACGTGGGAATAATTTGACCGACCGCCTCTTCCTCGAGTGCGTCCTCTTCCACGCCAGTTTGCTTGACTTCCTTGAAATTTATCCTTATGGTATCCTTCATAATTGTAGCCCTGGATACCACGACCGTGTCCACGATTTCCACGGTCATGTCCTCTCCCCCGAAAGTTTCGAGTGTAGAGAACCTTCTCATATTTTATTGACGCCTTGGTTTGGAGTGCCTGGTCGAGTGACTCCTCTTTCTTTTTCTTTTTCCTTTGTTCGTGTGCTTCGAGAGATCCGGCGAGCTCTTCAACAGTGAGCACTTTGAGGTCTTTCGATTCTTCAATAGCACACACAATATTTTCGAAATCATTGGTTAATGATCTCAATATTTTCTCCACAATTCTGGCATCGGACAATTCTTCTCCGTTCCGATTGAGTTGGTTTGCCATGGTTTGGACACGGGTGATGTAGTCTGTAGTCGGACACGTTTTCTGACTCCCTCATTTTCATGCTTTCAAGTTCTCCACGAAGGGTTTGGAGACGCACTTGCTTTACCCGGTCGGCTCCTTTGAATGATTTTTCAAGGATGTCCCACGCTTCCTTTGAGGTGGTGGCACCGGATATTTTTTCGAAGCCTGATTCGTCAACGGCTCGGAATAACATGTACAGGGCTCCGCTATCTTTGGAACGTGCATCTTTCAACGCTTTCTGTTCAGCTGTGGTTAATTTTTCGGTAATTTCTGGTTCTTCAAAACCATTTTGAACCACGTCCCATGCATCTTGAGCTCCGAGAAGGGCTTTCATTTGAATACTCCATTTCTCGTAATTTGCTTCTGTAAGCTGCGGCAGTGACATTTGTCCCGTGATATTCGCCATTTGACCTGTATATATATTTATATATATCTAATATTTACTTAAATATATATATATTTTACAATAATTTTTTTCTTTAATATATAATATATATATGTATCAACTGACACTACTTTAATAACCTACCCCTTCAATACAATTAAAATCAACGTGGCCCACCCATTTAATTATTTTGACTTACTCCTTCAATTACCGATCAGGAGCACTAGCAGCATTAATTTGGTAGCTGCTATGAATTTTTTTTTTTTTAGCTAAAGCTGCTTTGTATATTTCTTACTTTGCTTCGCTCTGAGAATTACAACAATCGAAATACCTATTTATAGAAATGAAAATATATAACAGACAACGAACATATGCTAAACTGTTCTTGCGGTGGCTTCAATACTTTCGGCGCCGTAGATGAGAAATCAACACGGATGGCGCCGTACTATTACTTTGATGGCTTCAATAAATACGGCATTTGACGTTTATGCCGTTTTCCAACATGAGATTCAAGAAATGTGCAAGAACAAAGGATGAACACTATGAACAACAAGAAATTTTCAAATGAGCATAACTTTCACATCCGATGTCCGATTTGAACAAACCACATATTTAAATTCATGTACTCGATGAGAAGAATCCAAATATGCAATCTGTTTTAAGAAATTCAAAACGGACAGAGAGCAGAATTTTCGAACACTGGGCAGGAAGGCTTCTTTTCTAGGGTTTTTGGAGGAGTTTTTGATGAAGATGGTGGGGTTGGAAAAATTTCGGCAGCATAACCCCTCAAAATGGATGATTCAATTACCAAATGGAAGATGTTTCCAAATGGTGAGGGGTGGAGTGTGTGAATGGGTGAAATGGAGGATGAACAAATTTTTTTGTGAAAATATGGCCAAGATCTTCAAAAATTCATAACAAATGTTTTTCTCTGCCAAATTTTACAAACTTTAGATGAATCTTCAAGTAAACAACCCAATGAATCCAAATATGAGCTTAGATTCAAGAAATTGTTAACACTGAAAATTGGCAAAACTGGAACAGTGGGCAGTGGAGCAATTTTTTTTTTTGACTTTATAAAATGAAGAAGAAGAAGATATGATCTAGCTTTGGCTATGATACCAAAATTTATATCCCTGGCACGGATCGACAAGCTATAATTAATATCAAAACAAAATAGGAAGAACAAGGAAAAATACTAAGGATAGGATTTGAGACTATCCAAGTGAAACAAAAGCTTTGGGATGAAACACAAACTAGTTGTAACCCATTCCTTCCACTTTGAATCCCAAAGATTTAATACAACCCAAGTTATCTCACCCTTAGATTGAGTGTTTTGCCAATATGGATTAAACACCAAGTTGAAAAGCTGTGTGCTCTCAATCACTATAAAAATTGAAGAGAAAATATTCAATAGCATTCAAAAGGTGAATAACAAGGTTGGGGGAAGCCATATATATAGGCAAACCCTAATACAAAGATTAATTAAGCTAAAAAATTAATTAGGGGCTTTAATCAACCCATTACATCAATCAAACAAGTCCTAATATAGATTAAACAAGGAAAATGAATTGTTGAGTACGTCGTGAAGGAGAAACCACGTCGCCAAGCATTGAGGAGGTTCACGACGGGCAAGAGAAATGGAAATGGCAGCGGTTATATTCACACAAATATGGTTAGGGGCACACATATTTTTAGATAAAATATCGCATATACCCTTAGTTAAAAAATTGTGATTGGACACTCTTTTAATGGTTAGGGCACACACAAATATGGTTAGGGGCACACACAATAAATCGATTGGGGCACTCTCTTGGGCACACAATTTACAAATTATTTTTTCTTCCCTCCCTCTCTTCCTTTCTTCCTCCGTGAAACAAAAAAAAAAAAAAAAAAAAAAACGCCAAAACCCTACTTTTCTTACTGCATTTTTATATTCATATTATACTTCATGGATATTAACATGAACGACGATCAAAACCATGTTGAGCAAAACGATGAGCAATACAGAGATGATATCGTGGAAGAACACAATTACATAGAACCCGTAAGTTTTTTACATTTGAATGCAATATCTTTGTTGTGTGCGTCGATTTTTATACATTTGAATCGCTGTGTGCGTCGTCGAGTTTTGATTTGTTTTGATGAAAGAACCAACGGCCAATGCCATCCCACACCTTTCAAGTACGAACGGCCATTACAGGCCGGGGGCACTATTATGTAAACGGCCAGCACTAGCCGCGTTGATTAAGAGACGGCCGGCCAGTGCTGGCCGATTCTCTCCAAAGAGGAACGGCCATTACTGGCCGTTCTTTCCTTTTTTTTCCCTCTACTTCGTTCTTCTCTTAATCTGTTTAATTCTTTTCCTTGTTTTCTTTATTGTAGCTCAATTGCGTACCATCAAGCGATGAGGGTGTAATACCCGGGAATTTTCCAACATAAAATAAAACAATAATTAAATAATAAATAAAATAAATACCATAAATAAATAAATCCAGCAAATAAATAAATAAATAAAGATAAGGAAATGAGAAATGAGATTTTAACTTAAAAAGGAATTTAATTAAATAAAAAGAATTATTAAATGTAAATAAATTGTACACCAAAACCCGACACTAATGAACTCGAGGATTCGAGTCCAAAACATCCAATTAGACCCGAGTGAAAATTTAGAGAGAAAGTAGAAACCCGAAGATACCCCGGGAATCGGAATTCGGTAGCATAGAGGGATAGAAACCCGAAAGGGAGGCGGAAAAGCACGACGGATCGCACGACCCGCCCGGACCGAAGTCCAGGCAAGTGTCGCGCGGTGGCCGCGCGGTCGAAGGAGGAACAGCACGCCACGACCGCGCCACATGACAGATTCGCCCGTTGCGTGAATCTCTCGCCCGAACGCGGATTTTTCGACTTTCGGTTGAACATCTCTCGACCCAAGACGTTTAGGTCAGATGTTGGACGCCCTAGGGCTTGGGAAATCTATAAATAAACCCCTTGGGAGCCCCGAACAAGGTTACAAAACCCTACAACCTTCTACACATTCGAAACCCTAAATCCGGAGTCGTCGGAGGCACGAAATCAAGACGAACGCTGTTGGACGAATTTCTCTACAGATCTCCATAGTCGTGGTAAGTCTCGATCCAATCTTTATTCAATAAACGATTCGAAAACGAATCCTAATCATCTCCTTTTTCTTTCTACACCCCGTATTGGATCTAGATCGTAGAACCCGACGAACAGAGAGGAGAAACGGTGGACTGGAAGCCACGCCTTCGAATAGACGATCCCGGATGTTCATAAACTCCGTAAGTTAACTCTTACATGGTTTTGGGATGAATTAAAACATTCAAAACTAAAAGATTAACAAGAAACCGAAAATCTGTCAATCTATACTTTCTACCGACGCAACAGATTTAATGAATTTTTCCGAACCTTAAAACGAACTCAAATGGAAAAACTTAAAACACGAAAAATGTTCCTAAGATTTAGATCTAGCTACTGTAAATTTTTGAGAATTTTTGGAGTTGATTTGATATGTGAAAACCCACCGAAACCGAGCTGTTGGAATCTAGATCTTGAAATCTTGGACAGAACTTAGGAATGATCTTGATCACGTTTTTGACAAAGGATCTAGACTGTTTTAGATCTTTGGCCGAACATGAAAGTCGTAGATAATTGTCTTAAGATGATCTCTGTCAAATTTCATTAAATTTGGAGTTGAATTGCTATGGTAGAACTCGAAATCTTTAAACTGTGATACATTAAACTCGGACAGAATTGTTCGTATGCGAAAATTGGTGATTTTGACCTACTTAGGTATCTCGGATTGAAAAAGTTAAAACACAAAAGTTGTAGATCTTGATGTTTCTGAGTCAGATATGAAATTTTGGAAATTTTGGAATTAAATCTAATTTTAGACGAATTTAAGAGTAAACTGTGGTTTACCGGAAACAAAATCTTGAAATCTTGTTGAAACATGGAATTAACCTTTAGGGTTGAAACGAGTTGAGATATTATTTTTAAATGAATACAATTGAAGTCAGATTTTAAAAATTAAATCCCCTTACAAACTTGATAAATTAAAATTAGGGGTGAGTGCTCTGCAGGGTGCCCCCTAACGATTCACTTCGTGCCGTAATGGACGATGGTGACCCCGCGCGCTATACTTGAAATGTGATATTGCCAAAACGGCGAAATATAGAGCCTACACTCTCGTGAATATCCGTATGGGTTTCCCGAGGCTCCGGAGTGGTACTGGGTATGGCTGATACGGTTGCGGCCGCCGGGCTACCGGCTAAACTTGTTGACATCGCGATGCTATCGTGAAACTTTGAAATACCAAATCGGGGATGTAATGGGGATTCTAAATTAAATTAATTAGATTAAATTATGTTGTTGTCCAATTAAATTATTTAAATGTTTTATTTAAATTATGGCTTTTGTCTTAAACCAGGCGATATGTGTTATTAAATAGAGCCCTGAAATAAATTATGCTATTGGATAGTTGGTTAGATGAAATTAAATATTATGTTATTATCATGCATTTTGTAAGTTATTCAATTGATGGCTTTTAAACCCTACAATCATGCATGTGTTAACTTACTCAGCAAATTTGCTGACCAAAACCATTTTTATCCCTTTTCTTACAGAATATGTGGAATGAGCATGTGTGAGCACGAATCATGCATGGGATTTTGGGGAACGTTATTTTGCTTTTAAATTCGTACTTTAGACTATATTATGAACGGGCCTGTTTAACCCGTGTTTTGGCCATGTCGGCCCTATTTATATTTTCCGCTGCGATACTATACTAAACAATTATTTCCGCTGCGCTATACTATTATTATTTCCAATTATGTTGAATGGGCTATCTTGAATGATTTAAATAATTTTAAATACTGCAATACCTGGCCTTGCATCTCTTTAGTAAGCTCGGAGAAACCGTGTCTTACTAGGGGGATGTGGCGGTGACATCCCGACCTGGGTGACCAAAAACCGGGGTGTTACAAGTTGGTATCAGAGCCCGGCTATTTTTAAAACTACTATTTTTAAACCATTACTATTTTTAAACTATTATTAATATTTCGACTATTATTTTAAATTTTAAAGTATTATTTCCATGGAAAATTTTTATTTTAAAACCCATGGAAAAATATATATATATGGTGCATTAAATTATTATTGGGGGGAAATATCATTTGCATATGCATATTGCATCTCTCCTATGAACTTAGAATCTTGGCGAAACTTGAACTTAGAATCTGGGCAACTTCGAATCTAGAATCTTGGCGGAACTTGAACTTAGAATCTTGGCGAATTGAACCTAGAATCTTGGCGAATATTAACTTAGATCTATTGCTTGCGCTAGATGGCTAGTCAGGACATGATGCAGTTGATGGTCAGGATGATGAGCGTTCATCTCGATTCCCATCAAACCCTAGAGCAAATGAAGTACCGTATGGCTCAATTGGAGGCCAATTTACATCACATGGGCAACTTGAGAGAGGCGGATCATCACCGCATAAACCAACTCGAGCGCCAAGTCCAAACCCTCACTACACAAAACTTAATACTAAAAGAATACATCGATGCCCACGGGCAGGACTTAAACACTATTTTTGACGAGCTACTGCCGCCGAGTTCGGAGGAGGAAGATCCGGAGGGAGATCCTGCTACCCCACCGGAGGACGTCATGAGGCACTAGAGATTCTATTGTTAGATACTATTTTGCTAGGAAAATATTTCTACTTTTGTACAAAAAAAAAATTCTTTTAAAGGAAATAAAATGCCCGATTCATTTGTAATAATTCGAAAAAAAAAACGGACAGATCTGTCCGTACAGCCAGAAAAAAAAATCGAAATAAAATAAAACCCCGAAGCGTACGATGCTTCTTAGTTCGATTGAGCACCACGTGCTAAATTACAAAACACATATACATTTATGGGAATTGCTTAGACTATATGCTAAATTCACCAGTCCTAATCTATCCCATTTGTACCAGAATGGCACCCAGAGGAAGAGGAAGGACTCAAACCGCTCCTCAAACCACCACTGAGATACCTACTGAGACACCACCAAACGTCACTGAACCAATTCAACCTGAGATGGAACAACCCCAAGGTGCGCAGGACGCCCCCGCACCGAACAATGTGGGCGATCGTCTTAGGACGATGGAGGAAGTGTTGATTGCGCTCGGAAACGCGCAAGTCAACCAGGGTCAAGCTGCGGCGGTACCTCCGCCCCAAGCTCGCCCTAACTACCTGGAGATGGTGAATCCTTACCAGCCGCCCCACTATGCTGGTGAGGAGGATCCAGCTAAACTGGAAGAGTGGATCCGGACTTTTGACAAGCTGCTGGGGGCGGTCAAATATCCGGAAGGAGAAAGAGTGCATGTCGCCTCATACTACTTGGGAGGCGAAGCTGACGACTGGTGGCAGGCGACGCAAGCCAAACTGACTGAAGATGACGAGCCCTACTCGTGGATGGAGATGATGGAACTACTCAGGGATCGATTCTATCCCTTGAGTACTAAAGCTGCCATGTACGAAGAGTTCCTGTCGCTGAAGCAAGGAAGCCAAACGGTGCAGGAATACTACACACGCTTCAAGGAGCTGGTGAGGTTCGCACCAAGGCTAGTGCCTACTGATGCAGAAAAGGCACAGAAGTTCGAGATGGGACTGAACCTGTCCGTGCGCGAGGTGATCGCGGGGGTACACTACCCCGATTTGCAAGCAGTGTATGACCGCACTGTGGCGGTAGCACGCGTGTAGCAGCTGAAAAGAAGGGTGAGTGGGGAGTCCAGCAGGGGTCCTTAAGACAAGAGAAGTCGAGACTCAAGAAACGAGAACAACACTGGAAGGAACGAGCAACATAGAGGGTCGAATAGGCCCCAACAAAACAACACCGGGAGGAGGTTCAACCAAGAAGAACCGGTACCGCCTTGCCCGCGATGTGGACGACCCCATCTGGCAAGGGGATGCCCGCAACAAGGCACCTTTTACCGATGCGGTCGAATGGGTCACGTTCGACGGGATTGCCGGACTAGGCTTGAGAACATAACGAAGAGGGACGATTTGGTCGCGAGGCAAGAACAGCCTCAAAATCAAAACGGGCGAAACGGGAATAACCAAGGGTACAGACCCCCTCAAAATAGGCCGCAAAACCAGAACCAGAACCAACGACCTCCGCCCCCTCAGAATCAAAACCAGCAACAAAATCCGCAGCCGAATGCGAATCAGCAGGGCAATCAGGGACGCCCTATGGGGAGGCTGAACGTGGTAAACCAAGCGGACGTGCCTGCGCAAGGAGAAGTGATGGCAGGTACATTTTATGTGTTGAATACGCCCCTTAGAATTCTGTTTGATTCTGGAGCTAGTTGCTCAATTATAGCATCAAGGATAGTGCCTGAGTTAGATCTACCTAAGTGCGAGAGAATTAGCTTAGGAATTCAATTGCCTTCTGGAGAAGTAGTGTCTTGCTCTAAACGATATAACGGAATTCCTATAGTGATAAAGAACGTAGAATTTTTCGCGAACTTGGTAGAATTTAACTTAAGAGACTTTGACATCATACTGGGGATGGATTGGCTATCCCAGTATAAAGCGGTGATCGAATGCCAAAAGCAAAAGATCACCTTGTCAAAAAGTAAGGAAAAGAGAGTTATCTTTTACTCTCAGCCCCCTAAGAAAAGTAACAAAATCGTTAGTGCACTCAAATTAAGTAACTTGATGCGTAAGGGGTATGAACTATATGCGTGCTATGTGCACAACCTTGAGGCGGAAGGAAACAAGGTTGATAGCATACCAGTGGTAAGAGAATACCCGGACGTATTCCCTGAAGATGTTCCGGGCATGCCACCTGAGAGAGATCTTGAATTCACAATAGATCTCATTCCGGGGACAGAGCCTGTCTCGAAAGCTCCGTACCGGATGGCACCACTGGAAATGAAGGAGTTAAAGGAACAACTCGAGGAGCTATTGGGAAAAGGTTACATAAGACCGAGTACGTCCCCTTGGGGAGCACCGGTTTTATTTGTCAAGAAGAAAGACGGAGGACTACGTCTCTGCATAGATTACCGAGGACTAAACCAAGTGACCATTAAGAATAAATACCCCCTACGGAGGATAGAGGATCTGTTTGATCAACTGAAGGGAGCTTCAGTATTCTCGAAGATCGATTTGCGATCTGGGTATCATCAATTGAGGATCGCCGAGAAGGACATTCCGAAGACGGCATTTCGAACGCGATATGGCCATTACGAGTTCACAGTGTTATCCTTCGGGTTAACAAACGCTCCGGCCATGTTCATGAATCTCATGAACAACGTGTTCCGAGAATTGTTAGATCAGTGCGTCGTAGTGTTCATCGACGACATCCTGATCTACTCAAAGAGCGAGGAAGAGCATGCCCAACACTTACATCAAGTGTTAGAAATCTTGCGAAGAAATCAGCTATACGGCAAATTGTCCAAATGCGATTTCTGGTTGAAAGAAGTGGCATTTCTCGGACACATAGTATCCGCTGATGGAGTATCAGTGGATCCGGCAAAGGTTTCTGCCGTGACTGAATGGGCAAGTCCGAAGAGTCCAACAGAAATAAGGAGTTTCCTTGGATTAGCCGGGTATTATAGACGATTTGTGAAGGACTTTTCAAGGATTGCACGTCCTTTGACCCAGCTACTGAAGAAAGGAGCAAAATACGAGTGGACCGAAGCGTGTGAGACTGCATTTCAAGAGCTGAAGAAACGACTCACAACCACACTCGTATTAACATTACCATCAGAGAATGGTGACTTCGAAGTATATAGCGATGCTTCGAAGGAGGGTTTAGGTTGTGTCTTGATGCAAGACTCGAGAGTCGTAGCCTATGCATCACGCCAACTAAAACCTCACGAGGAAAATTATCCGACCCACGACCTGGAGTTGGCAGCGGTCGTTTTCGCTCTAAAGATATGGAGACATTATCTTTATGGGCGGAAGTGTCGAAAGTTCACCGACCACAAGAGCTTGAAATATATATTCACTCAGAAGGAGTTGAATTTGAGACAGCGAAGGTGGTTGGAACTTATTAAAGACTACGATTTAGAGATAGCATACCACGAGGGGAAGGCGAATGTGGTAGCCGATGCCCTAAGTCGGAAAACCCAACACGTGACAAACTCGTTGGTAATTCCGCCGGCATTGTACTTGGAATTGGCAAGATTGGAGTTAGAACTTGTGCATCCTGGCACAGTGAGAGAAATGGTCAATGCCATGGTCGTAGAAACTCCAATATTGGACGAGATTCGACTCGCTCAACCGGGCGACTCGAAACTCGAGAAGATAAAAGGGTATATTGCCGAAGGAAAGGCAATAGGATTTGCCGTCCACGAGGATGGAAGCATCCTTTTTAAATGGAGGTGGTGTGTGCCTCTTAAATGTGCCGAGTTGAAACAAAGGTTGATGGAGGAAGGGCACAACACGCCATATTCCGTACATCCCGGAGGTGACAAGCTATACAAAGATCTGAAGAAGATCTATTGGTGGCCGGGAATGAAGAAGGAAGTGGCGAACTTCGTGGCGAGATGTCTCACCTGCCAAAAGGTTAAGGCAGTGCGACATAAACCCTTAGGATTGATGCAACCACTAGAGATTCCAAGTTGGAAGTGGGATAGCATCTCAATGGACTTTGTCTCGGGATTACCCCGATCACCTAAAGGCATGAACAAGATTTGGGTGATTGTGGATAGGCTAACGAAGACAGCCATATTTATCCCAATGAAAGACACGTGGACTATGGACCAATTGGCCCGAGCCTACATTGATAATGTGGTACGACGACATGGAGTACCACATGATATCATTTCCGATAGAGACAGTAGATTTGTCTCTCATTTCTGGACGGAGTTACAAAAAGCTCTCGGTACTCAAATCAAAATGAGCACCGCATTCCACCCGAT
Source organism: Hygrophila difformis (assembly GCA_030278955.1). Taxonomy (NCBI): domain Eukaryota; kingdom Viridiplantae; phylum Streptophyta; class Magnoliopsida; order Lamiales; family Acanthaceae; genus Hygrophila; species Hygrophila difformis. The sequence goes on along the minus strand of JAOANR010000010.1, from coordinate 16,727,858 downwards.
GACGGATGGACAAACCGAGAGAACAATCCAAACACTAGAAGACATGCTGAGAGCATGTGTGTTGGAATTCAAAGGAAATTGGGAATCTCATTTACCCTTGATTGAGTTTTCCTATAATAATAGCTACCATGCTAGCATCGGCATGGCACCTTTCGAGGCATTGTATGGACGAAAGTGCCGAAGCCTATTGAGCTGGGAAGAAAACGATAAGTCCGTGGTAGTGGGACCACAACTTATCGAAGACATGGCTCAACAAATCAAAGTGATTCAAGGGAAGATGAAAGCCGCACAAGACCGTCAAAAGAATTATGCCGACGTGAGACGACGAGACCTAAAATTTCAAGTGGGAGATAGGGTCATGCTAAAGATATCACCCATGAAGGGGGTGATGCGCTTTGGCAAGCGAGGAAAGTTAAGTCCTCGATATATAGGACCTTACGAAATTCTAGAACGAGTCGGAACTTTAGCTTACCGATTGGCTTTACCGCCACACTTAGATAGAGTTCATAATGTCTTTCATGTCTCGCAACTAAAGAAGTATGTGCCGGACCCGACACATGTACTCCAACCAGAGATAATTGAGCTCGATGAAGATTTGACTTACGAAGAAGTCCCAGTGCGTATTCTCGATACTAAGGAACGAGTAACGAGGAACAACACCGTCAAAATGATCAAGGTTCTTTGGTCAAACCACGAAAGTGAGACGGCAACTTGGGAAGTAGAATCCGACATGAGAGAACGATACCCGACATTGTTCCAAACCGATACCGACACAGTTATGGGGACATAACTGCAATCTTAAGGGGGAGAGGATGTCATACCGCCTATTTTTCGTGCACTTTTGTAAATTGTTGAACTACGTTATGGCTTGATTCCTTTACCGGGTACGTAGGCAGCTTAGAAGTTTTCATTCTAAGTTCAGTCACAACATAATAAAACAAACACAAGACCTTTAGCACGAGAAAAGCCGAAACACAACTTCGAGGACGAAGTTGATTCTTAAGGAGGGTAGACTGTAATACCCGGGAATTTTCCAACATAAAATAAAACAATAATTAAATAATAAATAAAATAAATACCATAAATAAATAAATCCAGCAAATAAATAAATAAATAAAGATAAGGAAATGAGAAATGAGATTTTAACTTAAAAAAGGAATTTAATTAAATAAAAAGAATTATTAAAGGTAAATAAATTGTACACCAAAATCCGACACTAATGAAGTCGAGGATTCGAGTCCAAAACATCCAATTAGACCCGAGTGAAAATTTAGAGAGAAAGTAGAAACCCGAAGATACCCCGGGAATCGGAATTCGGTAGCATAGAGGGATAGAAACCCGAAAGGGAGGCGGAAAAGCACGACGGATCGCACGACCCGCCCGGACCGAAGTCCGGGCGAGTGTCGCGCGGTGGCCGCGCGGTCGAAGGAGGAACAGCGCGCCACGACCGCGCCACATGACAGATTCGCCCGTTGCGTGAATTTCTCGCCCGAACGCGGATTTTTCGACTTTCGGTTGAACATCTCTCGACCCAAGACCTTTAGGTCAGATGTTGGACGCCCTAGGGCTTGGGAAATCTATAAATAAACCCCTTGGGAGCCCCGAACAAGGTTACAAAACCCTACAACCTTCTACACATTCGAAACCCTAAATTCGGAGTCGTCGGAGGCACGAAACCAAGACGAACGTTGTTGGACGAATTTCTCTACAGATCTCCATAGTCGTGGTAAGTCTCGATCCAATCTTTATTCAATAAACGATTCGAAAACGAATCCTAATCATCTCCTTTTTCTTTCTACACCCCGTATTGGATCTAGATCGTAGAACCCGACGAACGGAGAGGAGAAACGGTGGACTGGAAGCCACGCCTTCGAATAGACGATCCCGGACGTTCATAAACTCCGTAAGTTAACTCTTACATGGTTTTGGGATGAATTAAAACATTCAAAACTAAAAGATTAACAAGAAACCGAAAATCTGTTAATCTATACTTTCTACCGACGCAACAGATTTGATGAATTTTTCCGAACCTTAAAACGAACTCAAACGGAAAAACTTAAAACACGAAAAACGTTCCTAAGACTTAAATCTAGCTACTGTAAATTTTTGAGAATTTTTAGAGTTGATTTGATATGTGAAAACCCACCGAAACCGAGCTGTTGGAATCTAGATCTTGAAATCTTGGACAGAACTTAGGAATGATCTTGATCACGTTTTTGACATAGGATCTAGACTGTTTTAGATCTTTGGCCGAACATGAAAGTTGTAGATAATTGTCCTAAGATGATCTCTGTCAAATTTCATTAAATTTGGAGTTGAATTGCTATGGTAGAACTCGAAATCTTTAAACTGTGATACATTAAACTCGGACAGAATTGTTCTTATGCAAAAATTGGTGATTTTGACCTACTTAGGTATCTCGGATTGAAAAAAGTTAAAACACGAAAGTTGTAGATCTTGACGTTTCTGAGTTAGATATGAAATTTTGGAATTTTTGGAATTAAATCTGATTTTAGACGAATTTTGGAGTAAACTGTGGTTTACCGGAAACAAAATCTTGAAATCTTGTTGAAACATGGAATTAACCTTTAGGGTTGAAACGAGTTGAGATATTATTTTTAAATGAATACAATTGAAGTCAGATTTTAAAAATTAAATCCTCTTACAAACTTGATAAATTAAAATTAGGGGTGAGTGCTCTGCAGGGTGCCCCCTAACGATTCACTTCGTGCCGTAATGGACGATGGTGACCTCGCGCGCTATACTTGAAATGTGATATTGCCAAAACGGCGAAATATAGAGCCTACACTCTCGTGAATATCCGTATGGGTTTTCCGAGGCTCCGGAGTGGTACTGGGTATGGCTGATACGGTTGCGGCCGCCGGGCTACCGGCTAAACTTGTTGACATCGCGATGCTATCGTGAAACTTTGAAATACCAAATTGGGGATGTAATGGAGATTCTAAATTAAATTAATTAGATTAAATTATGTTGTTGTCCAATTAAATTATTTAAATGCTTTATTTAAATTATGGCTTTTGTCTTAAACCAGGCGATATGTGTTATTAAATAGAGCCCTGAAATAAATTATGCTATTGGATAGTTTGTTAGATGAAATTAAATATTATGTTATTATCATGCTTTTTGTAAGTTATTCAATTGATGGCTTTTAAACCCTACAATCATGCATGTGTTAACTTACTCAGCAAATTTACTGACCAAAACCATTTTTATCCCTTTTCTTACAGAATATGTGGAATGAGCATGTGTGAGCACGAATCATGCATGGGATTTTGGGGAACGTTATTTTGCTTTTAAATTCGTACTTTAGACTATATTATGAACGGGCCTGTTTAACCAGTGTTTTGGCCATGTCGGCCCTATTTATATTTTCCGCTGCGATACTATACTAAACAATTATTTCCGTTGCGCTATACTATTATTATTTCTAATTATGTTGAATGGGCTATCTTGAATGATTTAAATACTTTTAAATACTGCAATACCTAGCCTTGCATCTCTTTAGTAAGCTCGGAGAAACCGTGTCTTACTAGGGGGATGTGGCGGTGACATCCCGACCTGGGTGACCAAAAACCGGGGTGTTACAGAGGGTGTTGCCCACAAAAAGAATGAATTGAGTTTGGATTTATAAGTGACTACTCCCACCTATTTTCCACAGAGAAAGAGTTTGATAGTAGGGATAGTTTGGTTGATCATGTGAAGGAGATTGCAATAGCCCATCAAATGATAGTTGTTGTTCAGACATCGAATATGGCAACCGAAACAAAAAAGGGTCGGGTTTTCATAGGATGCGAACTAGGAGGGGAGTATAGGAAGCATAAAGCTAAAAAGAATAGATTCGATCATTCGGTTGATGAAGTGAAGAGTGACCCAGAAAAATCCATTAAAAAAAGGGATGTGGGAACCCGAAAATGTGGATGCCCATTCTTAATAAGGGGCCAACAAAAAAAGATCAAGGGACATTGGGAGCTGACTGTTATGAGTGGTGTGCACAATCATCCTCTTGCCAACTATCTCGAGGGGCATCTGTATGTGGGGAGATTGACGAAGAAGGAGGAAGAGCTTGTAGTGCGTTTGTCAAAAATGAAAGTGCCAGTCAAAAATATCCATGAGCAACTCCGAGAGAATTTCCCAAGGAACGTCTCAACCATGAGGACGATATACAATGCGAGGGCGAAAAATAGTGATTGAGCGGGCCGGTAGATCTGAAATGCAATACCTGTTGGGCAAGTTAAAGGAGCATGGGTACTACTTTGTTTTTAGGAGATGTGAGTCTAGTGGGGAGGTCACAGACCTATTCTTTGCACATCCAAGGAGCATTGAAATATTGAAAGCCTTCCCGAAAGTGTTGGCTATAGATTGTACATACAAGACGAACAAGTACCGGATGCCCCTCTTTGAGATTGTAGGAGTGACTTCCACTGACAAGACATTCTGTGTTGCATGTGCCTACTTTAAGGCAGAGAAAGTAGATAATTACACGTGGGCGTTGGGTAGTCTGAGGGCTTTAATGGATGATGACTGTTTGCCTTCGGTTATTATAACAGACAGGGAGAAGGCATTGATGAATGCAATTGATCGAATTTTTCCTACCACGGTTCACATGCTATGTAAGTGGCACATTGATAGGAATGTGATGGCAAATTGCAAAAAACTGTTTGCCGAGGCTGAACAGTGGAATTTATTTTACACATCTTGGAATGAATTGGTGGCGGTTGAAAGTGAACATTCATTCAAACAAAAATGGATCCGATTTCAGGCACAATTTTGTGATTGGCCGGCGGCAGTGCAGTACGTTGAGAAACAATGGTTGGAGCCCTACGGTCTAAAGTTTCTGGCATGCCACACCAACAAAATTATGCACTATGGGAACACAACCACGAACAGGTATTGTAATGTTGTTTGTAAATTTTAAATGGTTGGATTTTGATATAGTCAAACTTACTACATGAGCTCTTTTGTTTTTCTTTTTTAAAATTAACATGGCAGAGGGGCAACACTCAGCATTGAAACGTCAGTTGCGATCCAGTTTGGGAAATTTTGAAACTTGTTGGGCACATTTTCATACACTGATGGAGACATGTCATGTAGCACTAAAGGATTCTTTTGAGAAGAGTCATGGTGCTCTGGCAGTCAAGTTTCATACTATTACTTTCAAGCTGCTTCGGTGTCTTGTGTCGGATGCAGCCATGACACAAATAGATGCACAGCTGACGAAATTGAAAGATGGTGTTATTGATATAGATGATTGCGGATGTGTGATGCGCACCACATGTGGACTGCCCTGTGCCCACGAGTTATCAGAATATGTAAAAAAGGGCATGTCAGTTCCGTTAGAGTTGATTGATGATTTCTGGCGGAAGTTGGATATAAACCCTCGCGTACGTGATGCAGAACCCCGAGTTCAGATTCAGAACAAGTTTGATGAGTTCATTTCCAAAGCATAGCAGTTGTTCCGGGAATCAAACCCGACGGAGCAAGAGTTGTTTCTTAGGAGGCTAATGGAGGCAGTGAATCCTATTATTACGTCCCTCACAGCCCCCAGCACCACCGTACGCTCCCGAGGCAGACAATCCACAGCATCGAAGAAGAAGGCGGCATCTACGAAGAGGGACCCGAGTGCATTTGAGTTGCCGGCTACCATGGTTGACAGTTGCTCCCCAGTCCAAACTCCCATGTATACAGTTGGTCCAGTAGTGCCAACTCCGATGTTCACGACTTCTAAGAGACAATTGGTGAAAAAGGTAAGTTTTATTGTGAATTAACCACCATTCTTTATTTTACATACACTTGAATCAATTTTACATAGTCAATGTTTTACAGATTCCACCTGTGCCACGTGGTCGATCAGACGCGATACCATTCATTGATAGGTTATCGCATCATTTTAGAATGTACATCCAGAGTGTAAAGAATGTGGTAGGTGATGGTCATTGTGGATTTCGTGCTGTTGCCGATCTTTTGAACTATGGTGAGGGATCGTGGTGGATGATAAGAACGCATCTCATGGATGAATTGGCCACCCATTCGAGTCTTTATAGGGATGTGTTCCTGCAGCAGGAGGGATGTGTTGAGTATATAATGAATGTGTTGAATTGTTTCACTGATACTGCACCCATAGACAATTGGTTTTGTTTGCCTGAAATGGGGCATCTTGTGGCATCTTACTATAACGTGGCACTTGCATGCATCTCGAACGACATCTCTGTGACTTATTTGCCTCTGCGCACAGGTGTAGATACGAATGCAAAGGTTATTTGCTTGGGTCTCATTAATGGAAACCATTTCATACAGGTAAAACTCATATTGAATCGGTTATAATTTATTTTCAATAATACTTTATGACTTATTCTGTTTTCTAATGCAGGTGCACGTATCTTCCAACTCCCCACTCCCCCCTATCGTGCACCCTTGGAGAACATATAGGACAGTGGAGGCCGAAGCATGGGTAATGTTTTTTAAGAGTCGGTTCGCTGCTTATGCTATTGCAAGATCTGATGGAAGAACGAGTACCCAAAGTGTGAATATTTTAAAATAATAAATATTTTAGAATGATAACAATTTAGATTGATTAGCCTGTTTGAGCCATTTGGATTTGATGTCGGAGATGAGCTGTTGCGTGGTGTTAATGTGTTCATGTTGGTTCATGACATTTTTTGCTTATCAGAATTTTCAAAACAAAAAATGGTTAATGAGTTTTTGTTATCATAATTAAAAGAAAAAAAAAAGAAACATGGCCGGCCATGGAAATAGATGGACGGCCATAGGTGGCCGTCCCTATCAACAAAGGAACTGTCGTGTATGGTTGTTTCTACTGAAGCATTATTCATATTAAATAGAACGGCCACTCTTGGCCGTTCCTCACCTATTGCAAACGGCCAGGAGTGGCCGTTCCTCAAGCTTAACACACGGCCAAAAGTGGCCATTCCTGTCTGTGTAAAAAAAAAATCCCGTTTGTGTTGTGTTACTTCTCCAAACCTCAGGTCATTAACTAGAAACATTAACCAAAATGTGCAATAACCAAATGTATTTCATTAACCAGAAACATTAACTAAGGTATACGGGAACCAAATGTCAATCACCAAAACATTAAATAGAAATCTAAATAGTCAAAATGTTGTACAAAATTCACAAAACAGTACGTTTATCGTCCGGAAGGACCAGATACACCGCGTCGCTCACGCACCCTACCAGACCCCGAAGGACCAACCTGAGCCCCCCTACCAGACCCCGAAGGACCAACCTGAGCCCCAGAGGACGATGCCCCATGTCGCTGTGATGGACCAGCACCACCATCGTCCCGAAGTGTGATATATGTGTACTGCAATGCATTGCCAAGCTCTTCAACAGTACATTCATCAGGTGTAGTCTCATACCGCTCCACGTAGGGCTGCAGGTACCCACACACCATAGAGATGCGAGCATATGGGTCCACCACGTGGTGTGCGTAACCAGGAAGTTTGCCGGCTGCCCGTGGGGGACAAAGAGAAGGTCGACAGTGTGTCCGATACCACTCCATATACGAGTCATCGCACTCCAACGGTGGTACCGCCAATCGACCTCGTCGCTCATCGGGAGTACATGGGTCTCCCAATCATCAAAGAAGTCAGCGTGAGTGGCAAAAGAAGCCCGTGTCCGAGCTATGGGGCCCGCACTCCGATCAAGTCGATATGCATAAGGTATACGGGGGATGGTCTGAACGTATCCGAACTGGCGCAAGACCCTATCCGGCAAATATGGCTCAACTATGTCCCCGGCGAATATCAATCCTTTGAAGAATGTAATCTTGGGACGGGGAGAGAACTGTCTCACGGTGCTGTAGGGATCCCATACAACCTTAATATAGAATATCATTTATAATTAGATAGATGCAAAATGGAATAATATGTAGAATCAATAAAAATGACATACCTCGCCTGAAGTGAGCCCATCAATGCGTGCACACATAGCCTGTATGCGTTCCAATGTTGGTCCCTCCTGTCTCGTCCGTCCCGCCCATCGAGTGGCCAATTCGTATCGAGCCTCGAATGTAGGATTGGGTGAAGGACGTGGGAGCGTCGGAAAATGCTCGTAAATCCATGCCTGCAACAACAACAATAAAATGATTTAGTGTTAAACAAGTTATGGTTAGAGCTTTAGTTATTACTATGTAATTCAAATTGGTACCTCGAGAAGAGTGGTGAAGCCACAAAACTGTCTAGTGGATGCACGACATGCTGCACCCAGCTGATGATAGAGATAAGCAAGAACAGCTGTACCCCAAGCGTAAGTCCTGAATGGCACCATATCCCGTAAATAATCCATCCAATACAGCTGCACCGAATCCCCACTCTTGTTGGGCAATAGTGTGGTGCCAAATAGGTACATAATATAAGCTCTGGCACAACCGAGCTGCCTATCAGGATCAGGCAATGTCATGTCGTCCATGAAGTAATCCTTCAACCATTTCATGGTCACCGACACCCCATAGTTGCCACCCATTCCTTCCACAGCAGCCTGCAGTGGAATCCGAAAAAAGTGAGCAACATCAGCGGCAGATATCCTCTCTGACCTCTCCGGTAGTGCCACAGCATCGCCAATAACCACTAGTCCTGTAAGGTAGTGCACGTCCTCTAGGGTGATAGTCATATCCCCGAATGGCATATGAAATCTGTTAGTCTCTTCATGCCACCGCTCAATGAATGCCTGAATCAATGTCTTGTTTGGGTGCAAGTATGAGGCCCGTTTCATATTAAGGAGGCCGGTACCCATCAGAAAGCGCCTGGTTCCCCTGGTGGTTTCATCCGCTGGGAAGTCCCACGACTTAAATTTCGGGACGTGGTTATGTATCTTCATTGGCTGTCTCTCCTCGCCCCGGAGTATCGCACAGGCGATGTGCGACTCCCAGTTAGTTAATAATTCTGGCAACTCCTGATCATAGCTGGACCCACTACCCGACTCTTGATCTGATCCACTGCCCGACTCTGACTCTTGCTCTGACCCAGACTCTTCTGCATCTGATTCTGTGGAAGGAGATGGTGGTGGTAGAGGGGGCTCTGGTATAGCCAAAATCTGTCCGGTAGCCTCGTCATATGCAGCCCGACGCTGTCGTCTGTATGAGGTCGTCTGTCTTACACGAACACCTGAGGGAATAACATAACAAAATATATTAATATTTGATAAAATATAAAAGAATACATAAAAGAATACAGAAGGAAAACATACACTACAGAAGGATTAAAAAAAAAAAACCAGGCATGGCCGGCCAGTACTGGCCGGCCACTGTTCCTACCGAACGACCATATACCCAAACGTCCAATGCTGGACGTTTTCACATGAATGGCCATGGACAACCATGGCCGTTCACTGACCATGGCAGTTCACTGTAATGAAGGAAAAAAAAAAAAAAAAAGAGGAAAGTTCGGATCTGGACGTTCCTCTCAAGGCCTGGCCGGCCATCAATGGCCGGCCACTTCATGAAACCAACGGCCAAGAGTGGCCGGCCACTCTTGGCTGGAACCCTAAGCCTTCCGTTCCCTAATGATTCTCAATTCCAGTCCATACAAAAAATCAAACAATTCTCGATTCCAGTCTCAAAACCACAGCATCAACCATTCTCCATTCTCCATTCTCAAAACTAAACCCATCAACCATTCTCCATTTTCAAAACTAAACCAAATCCATTCTCACAGAAGACACAAGAACATAAGAACATAGAACGTGTTCTTTGAATAGATCTGAAAAAAGAAAACGAAAAATACCTTCTCCACCGTCTCCACCATGCTCGCCACCGCTGCCGCCACCACGACCGCTGCCACCACGTGCTCTTCCTCCTCCTCGTGTCCTTGGCATTTTTTTGGACAGGTTTCTCGTTCAGGCTTCTCGTTCTCTCAACTCTTTCAATGTTCTTTCAATGCGTGCCCTAACTCTTGCACCGATTTGATTTTGTGTGTGTGTGTTGTGTGTTGATTTGTGTGTGTGATGAGTAAGTTGAGGAAAATAAAGTCCCGGACATTCTTCTTGTGTGTTGTGTCTTGAAGGGTAGAATGGGTACAAATTTAAGGGTGTGCCCCAATCCTAGTCTAATTTGTGTGTTTGAAGTAAAAAATAGAGTGTATATAACCGGACCCATGGGAAATGTGTTTTTGGGACCTTGCGTAGTGAGGGACGGGACCTCGAGGTCCAACATGTAGGATTTAAATATTATTAGGCTACGGGACCTTAGCTCCATGGTCCTGCCATATACTTGCACCAAAGGAAATTTAAAATTGGAGCATACGGACGTGAAGCTCTCGGCACGTCGCAAGAGGAAGCTGGACGTCCCACGTCGCAAGACACTCGAGAGGTTGGCGACGGGGATGGGAGCAGAACCTGGAGGCATGCGACGGGAAGAAAACGGCTTGCGAGATGTGAAGGGCTTGCGACGGAGATGCTACGGGCTTGCGACGATGGGTCTCTTGCGACGTGGATATGGAGGGAGGAAACCCGCTGCTTGTTGGAGGCGTCGACTGCCGTGCCTTGCTCTTCGCCGGAGATGAGGAAGTGATCGGAGAGGCGACGGGCTGTTGGAGGAGTCGGAGACGAGGTGATGGCAGCTGTGGTTCTCGCCGGAAAGAGGAGGGGGCGACGATAACTGGATGGAGATGGCAGGTGGCGTCGGCGCTGCTGCTGTAAGTATGAAGGTGATGGGCAGCCACAAAATAGAGAGGAGAACTAGAGGATGACGGCTGGAGCTCTGGAGACGCCGGTGGACAGGACTGAAGGACCGGCATTGGCGAGTGCAGAGCCAGAAGCGGAGGAAGACAATGCTGGTGGCTGCTGCGCCGGAGAGGAAACTTGGGCCAGTGAAGATGGGCTTGCGGCTCTTGGGCTGCTGGGCCGGAGAGGAGACTGTGGAGTTGGGCTTGCGGTTCTTGGGCTTGGGGCAGATTTGGAGGAGAGGCCCATTCCCCTATTTTGAGTATTCTATTGGGCTGTTGTGGCTTGGACTCTATTAGTTAAAAATTACCCATATTTAAAAGACATAAATTGGGCCTTTGACTTTGGTCATCTTCGAGATAAATTATCAGTCTCGTCCTGATAAATTCTCCGGCATTCTCGAATTCCCTCATCATTTCATCTGTTCTCAAAATATTTGAAACTCATTCCATAAATCGACGAGCTTAGTTTCGCGAACAAGGGCCATTTGGGAAAATTAGTGCATTCGTCTTGGCTCCCATGCCACATGTTCACCCATGTTTTTATTACATAGGTTAAAACATTCTTAGTTAGGATATGTCCTATGTTGTTAACCTAGTCTTGGTCCATGTAACACATGTATGGTATTACATGTCATACTAGGTAGGTTAGAGGCATCCTAGGTTGATGTCTTGTTAGAATTCTTTCCCGAATGGGGGTTATACTCGTGAGGGTTTATTGAGAGGTGGTTACGAGGAGGAAATCATCTTCCCATCACATGAGGGATGCCATGGACGAAAATTAGGGAGTCTTAGGCATAGATTTGTGGCTTTAAATAGCCTTGACATCAGCTGTAAACATTAGTTTGAAGATTTTGTTGAATTATAATTGAAAATTCCTTTTGTGAGATTGAGTAGTTTTCTCTCTTCTCGTTTCTTGAGTGAAAGTGAGTTCATTAAGAGTGTTATCCACCTTTCTTCCCTCACCACCTAAAGCCGTCGGCAATAACCACCACCACCACCATGGCGGAGAGCATCTTGGAGAGAAGAATGTACAAATCGGTTCCACGGCTTAGCGTCGTTGGGGTCGTGACACGGGAGGCACGGAGGAGGCTTCAAGGGGTCTATCTTGGGAGGTCGAAACAAGGCGGCGTACAGTTCCGGCGTAGAAGAGTCGTGGTCGCATCGAGTCTTGCTTTGGAGAACAATACACTTCCTTCGTCATCATCATCCAAGTAATTTTCCATTTCTTGTTCTGGCATATCGGCCACTTGGCCACTTTCTTTAATTTTGTGTTTTGATCCATTTTTCAATTTAAACACTTTCTTTGGAGGAATTATCTAATTACATGCAGAGAAAATTTTCATGGTGTCTTATTCTCATTATTAGTTAATAGACTGTATATGTGTTCACCACGAGATTTTCCATTTTTAGGGCTCCATTTTTTAACTTATTATTATTATTTTTAGCATATTTCCATGTTCCTTAGTTTTACTTTTAATACTCCCTCTGTCCCAACTAAGATGTCCTGTTGGACTTTTGCACACAATCCAATGCAATTTTTCAATCGTTAATATCTCAAAATATATAAAGGTAAAAATTATGTAAAATATATATTCTAAAACTATACGATTAGACGAATCTAACAAGACCAAACTCGATTATTTTTCCCAAATATATACTTACAATAACATTAAGTCAAAGTTGAACAATGAACAGTGTCAAAAAGTCAAACGAGACGTCTTACCTGGGACGGAGGGAGTATTTTGTATCTGCAGTATCGCAGTGCAAATCGGCTCTTCTCTGCAAAGAGTTTCAGTTATAGTTTTTTGTTTTAATGTTTAACCATATTTGTAAAGAACTACATACGTATTAAACTTTGTTTGTCATATATATATACAATATTTTCGATGCACGACTTAACTAAAAATAAATAGAAATTATTTTTTTCTTTTTGTGTTTTAAATTTTTATTATAGTATATTTTACAGAGAAATTAAAATTTTCTAATTATATTTTAAATATTATAAGGGCCACATTTTTATAATCTCATTTAATAATGGAAGATAATTATAAAAGAAATGATTAAACAATTAACTAGTCAATAATTTCATAATTGGACATAGATAATTTTAGAAATTAATTTACAAGAGACTAAAGAAAACTTTGAAAATAATTCATGAATTTTAACTTGAATGGTAGAAAAAAATAAATATAAAATAGTTAAAAATATAATAAAAATATAGGTATATATAAATAAAAAAAATAATGGTGGGGTGGGCACCCTGGCCCTTAGTAGGTACGCCTCTGAATACAAAGCAAAAATGTCAGAAACGATAAATCAGAATATTAGAAATCAGGAAACAAATTAAATATAATGTTTATATGAAACAAAATTAGTAAACTGCCTGTGTAGTGTAGGGTTGCAGTTAAGTTTTGGTGCTGGCATCTTTTTATTGAAAGTAGGTGGTGGCATTGATAAAATGATTTCTAGAACTCGTAAAGTGATGTGTAGGATTTGTAAAGTCATGTATAGATGGTAGATTGTTTTTTATTATTTTTTAACTTATAACCTTCATCAATCACTTTTTCATACTCATACATCACTCTACACACATTGTCATATCCGTCCATCACTGGCGGTAAGTGCAGTTGCCTGCACATATATAAACCACTCCCGGTTGTTCTTCTACGCTGATGACCGCAAAAGGACGACTATAGTGTCCAAATGCATAAAATGAAAGATTGAGATAGGATCAAGAATCAAAGGGATTTGTGACGTGTTCGAAACCAATGGGCAGTTCAAGCGATGATGATGTAAATTCCCGAATTTTTTGTCCCTATGCCTATGGACGCAATTTATACACATCTCCACTCACACTTACAAAAATTTCACAACAGCAAGAATAGATTCACCCAATATATTATGACGACAAAAACAATATGCTCTTTATTCAGTCTAAGAATTACAATAGAAATTAATGAGAGGAAAATTGCATAAGCATTTTATTTCAGGCTTGCAAGAAAACAACTAAAGAGCAAGCTTCTATGCTTGCGAATCAGCAACCAATAGGTAAAAGAGGCCCATGACTCCTGTATGTCTCACAGTGCTGCTGTAGTTGGAAACCAGAGTCACCATCTCCCCTGTCGAGATCTTCACGGACCCCGGTCGAGGGTAGCATGTAGACATCCCCACCACATACCCAGCTTCGTTTCCCGGTGCCCGCCCTTTCCCGTATTCCGGATACGATGTACAGATCTCCCTTCCTCCCTGGTTCAACCAGTTAGTTCATCAACATTCAACATTGTAACACTAGTATTCAACAATGACATACTAACCCCATTTATTTATGTTCAAGTGTTGAAAATACCTCTCCGTAAAGAGCAGCTGCTCGGCCTCCGACGTGAAGGTGTCCAACTCCGTATATCACATCCCCGCCGCGCCCAAAATCAAATTTAAGTGTTCGGCTATCTATGCAACCCTTCTTGCCACTAGGGCAAGCCTCAACGTCGTATTCCACCTATACAAGAATATAGGAAGTACATAAATTAGATTACGATGTTCGATGTTCGTAGAAACAATTATAATTCATATATGTAGATATTTACCAGGCAATCATGTTTAGGCTGATCTGCCTTCGTCCATAAATCAGTGACATCAAGAATGTAAATTCTAACAGGCACGATGGAGGCATCCCAATCGACATACTTTACTGTGTACTTGAGGTAAAGGCTTCTCTTGCTGCTCTTGTATCCTTCCTTCAATTTGCACCTCGAACCATGAGTGCAGCATCTCAGGCCGCCGCCGTAGTTCTCGGGCAAGGGCCGTCCGTCCACCGTGATATTACTGTATAAATTGCACGTGCACTCGAGGCATCCGCGTCTGTCCACCACTCCACGTGTGTCGATTGCGTGTACATTTAGCCGCCATCCCTCCTGATACCCGTGGGGAACATGGGTAGGATTCCCGACCTCAATTCCGTAAGGATCCGGGATCTGGGTGAGAGTTTTCCTGGTCTCGGATCCGAGACCGAAGTACTGTACAAGGCCAGGATCGCACACCCCACTGTTGGGAATAGTGATGAAATTTGACTGGTTTTTGATCTCCTGCCGATACCTGACCACAATCCAGTGGTGCAGGTAAGCGTCGAAGAGGGGAACCGACTTCCCAGTTTCGTCGACCAGCTCGGCAATGAAGCTTTTGATGGCAATATGACCCTTGGGGAAATCCATGTTGGAGAAAAAATTGTTGGAAGCCTGGCCCGGTTCCACCTCAAATCCGGGTGAAATGAACACCTCAGTTTTCACTGTTTTTGAACAGTAGGAACTTTTCACCATAAACAAGAGGAACAGTACTACGGCCAGGTTTTTGAAAGTCGGAGGAGCCATTTGAGCTGCACAATGAACACTGCTCAAGTTAATTAGTCGTCGGTATTAGCTAGCAACGAGCCAGCGACAAAAAACACAAACCCTAAGAATAGAAATTTGTTTATAATACAATGAAATATTTTAAGTGTGTGTAGAGAATTAAAAGCTAAGCTTACCCAGTTGGGAGGATTCTTGAATCTTGAAAAGACCATATATGATGCAAGATCTTTTAGATGCACTTGAACACTTGAGCTATATACAAATCTACGATTGTGAAGAAGCTTATATAATGGTGGAAGGAAGGTTAAGCATATGATGAATAATCAAACTTGAGGAGGAAGGCAGTTTTGACGGTAAAAGTCCTCATTTCACTTTTGGTTTGATTTGGCAATTCTCAGGAAACGAGCATGTACAAGAATGAGATCATATTTCCTTTTTTCTTTTTGTGTTTTTTTTTAAAAAAAAGAAAAGTTATTTATTTATTTATGTGTGGGGAAATGAATAAAAAGGGCCTTTACAAGGAGCCTATTCCACTTTTAGGCCATTATAAGTTGAATTTCCAGAATTAGGCTATTACAAACACATGTTGAATGAAATTAAGCCATAAGGACCAATTTGAAATTAATTATTAACCCAACAAATTTTCCTTTATTTTCTTTAAAACCCCAAAAGTTTGACTTTGTATTTTTTAGTCTTATTCCAAAGTTTTTTATACAAATGAGACCCCAAGTGCATGAAAATTGGTATCAGAGCCTAGGTTTTATTGAAGAACATATTAATTATATTATTTATAATATTTTATTTCTTAATGGAGAAGATTTAATTATTTAAAGGATTCAATTAATTTGAAACCAACGAGTTATTTCCAAATTTTGGAAATAAAAAATAGAAATTTTCAAAGGAAATTCTTGAACTTGTCCATAAGACAAGATTTTATTAAAAGTAATTTCTTTCATGAAAATGGGAGGAACTGACTGGAAAGAAATTGATCCGGATAGCTCTAAGTTCTCACAAGACTTAAGAGAAATCCAAAAGACGATTCAAGATTATGTTAACCGAGTATTAATTTTGCCTGAAAAAATTGATAACTTTAATCAATCAACAGAGGAGATCTTGAAATTATTTCAAGATCTAAAGAAAGAGACTTTAAATCTGAAATTTAATATTTCGGATATCAAGAAAAGGCATAAGGATATTCCTAGATCTTCCAAAAATAACCAAGCCAATATTAGAGATGCATTCGGACCCGTACAAGCTTTACATCAAAAAGGTAAAGCAACTATGGTTACAAAGCAGAAATCACAAAAAGAGCTTATGATTGATCTACTGAAAACAGTCGAATGAGTGTTTTCAGGGCAGATCTATCAAATCTACAAGAATTAGCGAAATCATTTTTCCAACTTGGGATTATGGATCTGGTTAATGTAAAACCCAATGAAGTTCTTCTATTGGGTTATGCGGAAGAATCAGGATCCAACGTAAACCACGATGGACTGCCTGATGTCCCAATGAGAGAAAGTAGAGATTTTCACATGAACAGGTATCCTGAGGTACATCTCAATGCAAGACGAAACCCAGGACGGAACCCAAGTAGAGCACCAGAATCCACACCGTGGGCCAAGACGATGATACAACCATTAAATTCATATGGAATAACACTGAACCTCGATATTATCGACTTCCGAAACATCGAAGATTTGATTGACGAATGGGTAGCTTCAATGAAGATTGCAGCAACCACCCTGGATCTCAATAAAGAAAACTTTGTCAGATTAATAGAGCTAAGTCTCGAAGGATCGACAAAGCTGGGCTGGAAAAACTCCACGGTGGCTTTAAAGGAGCAAATACTCGAAGGAGAATCCAAAAGCACAATCTGCGAAAGATTTGGCCTCTTATTCAAAACCCATTTTGTAAGAGATGGTTATTTGCAAGAACAGAGAACCGAAAAAATCAAGGTCTATACCCAAGCACTATTGGGTATGGAGTTAAGAAGTATTTGCGCAGTAGAGGAATATATCTACTGGTTTCGTAAATACTATTTTTGGAGTAAAATGACAGCTGGAGTAGCATGTCCCATGTTTTTTAAAAAAATCTGCAGCTCATGGAGAGAGATGTTGATCCAGTCGTACAAAGTATCCCCTAGTACAGTGGACTGAATACCCCGAAGAATGTCCTTCTTAAAGGATAAGCTCAGAGAATGGTGTCAACAGGCAGCAGCCAAAAGAACATCAAGACACTAAGAGGTAAAATAAAAAGAACCCCTCTTTGCTGTGAAAATAACGATTTTCCAACAATTATAGGAGAATCAGAAGAAAAGAGAAGAAAGAAGAAGAGTCGAGGCTCATACAATAAGAGTTTCCGAAGACCTCCATTCCGAAGAAGAAGAACATGGTGGTCCAAGAGCAAGGCCAGAACATACAAAACTGGACAAAGAACGGGAACAACGAAGAGTTCATCTCAAGGCTCAACTAGCTCAGCAGCAAGGAACACGGGGAGAACGACGTCCAAGAGAACGTTCAGACGAGCCCATACCCGAGCCAACGAAAGCTTCAAGGACTACAACTGTTGGAAGTGTTGAGCCAGAGGTCATATCTCACCCAATTAAATGGTAGCTGAATGTCAATATTATACTTATGATATTGATGTTATAAAATCTCATGAAAATGTTCTTGCAGATTTCTTGACGAGAGATGGAAGCATTTGAAGCTGATTCCATCATTACGAGATTGAGGCGCCTCAGAGAAAACCTAGAAGAGCTATCAAAGCATTTTGGACAGCTCGAGATCAATGCACGAGCAGCTGGCCAAATACAACAGAGTGATGTGGACATGGTCCGCAAGAATATACGAGCCTCCCATATAGCAATGACAGCACTATGGGAGACAGTATTAGAGCCAATCAGGAAAGCGTCAGCTTCCTGGTAAACAAAGAGAAATGTGCCCAAAAAGCTAAAGTGGTCACATATGAAGAAGCAGATTCAAGCACTGCTTCAAAGGAACCATTGTCGGATACCGACAAAAATGTCGAGCAAGAGGAAAGTCACATTTCCGAAATTTCAAGTCAACCCACTGCCGCTGGGGTAAAAAATGAAGAAATTAACCTTAGGCCAATGACAGGCACCTCTAAGGTTAATTCAGACGAGAAAATCCTATCTACAGCCTGGCTGGACTACCAAGGAAAATGGGATCAGCTAGTTTCCAAAAGGGGAATTAACCCGAGCAAAACGGTAATCGAGACATCCGGGAGATACAACAGGGTACGGATGCTCGAAGGATTGAAGCCAGAAGAGGTTCGAAAGTGGTATGACTTTGGAGCATTAGCATCGGTTCATACTACATCACCAGGGTTTCCGGAAATCGAAAAACTTTCGGGATGGAAAAGTAGCGCAGTGCACGAATCATGGCAGAATAACCCGCACTTGCAAAGAGAAGATATTCTGGAGCTTAAGTTCATTTCAGCAGCACAAGAAATCGTCGGGAAAGGTTCTTATCCGGTCTTTCATTTTATTAAATTACAAAGACCTGATATGATTGCCTTCAACAGAGTTAAGTCTATGGATGGTAATGCACCATTGGTATCTTCAATCAGCGAAGATGAAATCTCCACCCGACGAGCATGGGGATTCTGGGTCTGTCTCACCGATATGAAAAATGTTAAATATCCATTTAAAATATTCTCAAACAATTTAAATGGATCGTTCCTGGTTAATTCTTTAACAGGGAAAAGCACAGAGTTTGCGGAAACCTCTTTCGAAAAGAAGAGGTTACTCATCTGGGAAACTAAGTTGCCAGGAACCGAGTCTACCAGAAAGAAGGCATGCAACATGATGCATGTTGGCCAATGGGATAACCACATATACCCATATTATGCAGAACAGGAAAAATCCCTATTCGGTACAAAGATTCGGGTAACCCAGAAAAAATCCGGATCCAAACAGGATAAGGGAAAGAAACGTCCAAAAAACTTTCACAAGTCAAAGTAAGATTAGCTGGATGTAAAAGAAAAAGAGGTGTCGGCAACACCCATAATAAAAAGCCGACAAAGAAGGGTGGAGTAGTTGGCAGTAAGTGGCCGATAAGGGAAGGTGGAGAAGTTGACAAAGAAGCCACCTAACGCAATAATTCCAAAAGGACAATAATGTAGCCAGTGGAAGTTAAGACCAAGTGACGAACGCAGTGACGTCACAAGGATTTAGAGGAAAATTGGAATCCGGGATTGATGTCCCCGGGCGCCTATAAATAAAGGACTTTGAAGCAGATGGAAGGCATCGAAAATCCTCCCAACTCTTCAAAACATTTGTAATATTTCTCTTTCTGCAAATTTCCTTTGTGTTTGTAATAGTATGGGGTGCATCCCCAAGAGTCTTGCTTCCTCCATGAGGAACTAAGTGTCTGTCTTCTCCATTAGGGGAATTATGTTTGAATAATATTTTTAATATTTTTTCAATAAAATCGAGGCTTCCAAATATTCCAAATACTCCGATATATAGTTAAAATCCTTTACCCCAAACCTTGATACATCCTAAGGTAGGAAACAAAATATGATTGTGTTGTTTGCTGCTGAAGGATACAAGAATCGGTGAATCATCGGTTGCGGTTGCGTGGTTAGAGGAATTTCGTAAAATCCCGGAGCTTGAAAAACCCGACAGCAAGGCGGTCAAACTCAAGGTATGGAGTTTACTGCTTTATTTTGTTATCGGAAGCATGATGGGATGTTATTGGACTAAAGGTAATGAAGAAACTAAAATCTGGGGTCAAAATGTAATAAAGCAAAAGTTGGTAGGGTTAATTGAAGTTTGAAAAAGTCAAAATAGTCTAAATGACCTTAATTTGGTCAAAGATGGTTTCTAATGGCCTAAAATTGGAAATTGATTTTATTATGGCCCAAATGTGAAAATTGTGCCTTGTAATGGCCTAAAATACTCATTACCTATGTATGTTTTACAACTGTGTTGATGAAAGATGAAAAGTGAATTTTTTTTCTTTTATAAATATGAAACATGATAAAAAAAAAAAAAAAAGAATGAATTTTAAGAGATAATTATATGAACTTATAAATGGTTAATAAACAATGTAGTAGATTTTTATGTTGCTATTTAGGAAAGTAAAGTACTTAAAGTTTAGATTTTGAAATATTAAGGACGTGGCATATAAATTCATAAAAATAGTAAACAAACGAAAAGAATTTTGGTGGGAGGCGATGAAGCTTTCGACCACATTCGTTGTCTTATTCGTCACCTCTTGCAGTAAGCCTCGACAAAATTTTTGTATGACACTTTTTCACTTTAACCACTAAAATCTCTACAGCTAAACTCTATTAAGATAGTGTTGGAACTGCGACCGCCACCCTAACTCCGACATTAGTATGATATTGTCCGCTTTGGGTCAAGCCCGCACGATTTTGTTTTTGGGCTCCTCCCAAAAGGCCTCATACTAATGGAGTTGGGTGGTCTCTTATATCTAGGATATGTTTCCCTACTCTTCTGATGTGGGACTTGGGTTTGTACTTTAACAGATAGTGATATAAGTATTTATCTCCAATCAACTAGCGACACGTCCCTGCAGGTTGCTTCAAATCAAATTGATGGAAAGTGTGAAAGCGAGAGTAGTCTGGTGCTGGCGACAATTGAATATTTGCGACATTTGATTTACGTCGTTTATCATGGGGTACTTTATTGAAAAATTATACTACTATACCCATTCTTTTTAAATATTCCCAAAATTTCTGAAATTTCGACCGTCGACCGAAATTTCGGATTTCGTAACACCCTAAAGTGAAATTTCACATGCAGTATTTCTTTGCAAAATTTCCATCGAAATTTCGCCCGAAATTCGAAATTTCCCAAAATTTGACCGAAACTTCCGGAAATTTTTAAATTTCTTTTCTAAATTTTAAAAATATATTTTTTTAAAAAAAATTAAAAATTAAAATTTATGTTTCAACATGGTGCATGATATCAATAATATTACTAGCATATTATATCATTAAATGGGTATTGTTAGCATATTACTAATTTATATAAAAACATATATGAGGAACTTTCAAATATCTTCATTTTCATCATCTCAGAAACTCAAATTCGTTTACTCAAAAAATTACAAATATCTCCGAAATTTACCCCGAAATTTCAAATATCTTCAAAATTTTCCTAAATTTATATGTCCGATATAGATAACGAAACCGATATTTAAAACCTTGACTATACCTGAGTGACTATTGCATATCTGCCCCTTCAAATGTGTTCATTTCATTTGATTGCACATGTGGAAATTGATGCCTCGTATATTGTGAATTATATAATGACCAAAGGAAGAAAAAAAAAAAAACTCATATAGTCTTGTAATTTTTTTTGAAAAAATTCCAAAACTGTCTCACAAATATCGAATTAGACGAATCCGTCTCATAACTACCATAATTTTCGCCGAACCCATCCATGAACTCGGTTTTTTGGCTAATTCTTGCCGAACCCGTTCCATAACTACCCGAATCATCGCTGAACCCATTCCTCTATTAGGATAGTTATGGGACGGGTTCGGCGATGATTAGCGAAAAAACCGAGTTCATGGACGGGGCGGTGATTAGGGTAGTTATGAGACGGATTCGTCTAATTCAATATTTGTGGGATAGTTTTGGAAATTGAAAAAACTTATGGGATTAAATGGATTTTTTTCCCAATGACCAAAGCATAAATACAAGAAATACTGAGTAAGAAAAAGAATGAACTTAATTTCCAATTATGCATGTGTTCAATGCAGGGGCGGAGGGAGGTATAGCTTTGGGGGGGCCATGGCCCCCTCAAAAATTTGAGATTTAATAGGATTATTATAATGTTTAAAAACATATACTATATTAATTGTGGTTAAAAAATTGGAAATTTATTTATCCCTTTTAAATATTGGTATTAATCGCCAAAAATAAAATTTGAGGATATTTTGTATCTTAAAAATATCATACTACTTTTTTTGTTTTTTAAACATTGAGACTCATATATCGACAAATGTGTGTGGGAGTTCAAGCCACATAAATTACTAAGAGGGATAAAGGGGAGAGTTAGGGGGCCGGGTATCTTTAAATTTCAAATTTTTGCAAACTATTTTATTAAAGAAAAGTGACTTATTTGTTTTCCTTGTACTTCGATATACGGTGAAGACAACTAATGGGAAAAATTATTCTATCATGCTCTCTACCTCTACTATAGGATTTAGTAATAGTTAAAGTCTATGAAATTAGCCTTATTATTATGAATGATCTTTAACTTACCACTATCCTTTAAGCCAAACAAATGAAGAAAACTCAAAGAATTGATTCTTTTGTTAAAAGAAAAATCCGTACGGATCATCATTTCAAATAAATCCATCTATATATACTAATCATTTGACTTCTAAAAGTTTTGATGATATTAAAAGATCCGGTGGGCACAGCGAGTCAAGTTTAAGAATTTGAAGGGATGTTGTTTAACTAAATTCTGTATTGCGGATAGTGTGGTTAGTAGATTGCTTCATGACGATGTCATCCGAGAACAACAGCTCAATGATGGAGACTCACAAGGCCAGGATGTAGTGCACTGTTGTCTCTATTTTTGCTTTGGCTTAGCTTTGGGTTGTTTGGTGCTGTAACTCTGTAAAAATACATTCGGTCTTGTTGGGAATAAAATTTCTATTGTCCTCAAAAAAAAAAAAAAAATTGACTTCTAAAAGTGGCCATCTCAATCTCAAATACTTGATATTGATAAAACATTTGATATTCAGTCATTAGAGTGAGATCCGGGTTTGCGGCTTCAAATGTCTAAGGTTTTCATATTAACAAGTTTGATAAAGTTAAGAGCGCTTATATCTTTGGCCCCCCTATTTGTGTCTTCTGGCTCCGCCCCTCGTTAGACCTGGCAATATGGGTAAACAGGTCGTGTATGTTATACGTGTCAAGTACCTGTTTACCTGTTTGATCTGTATCTGTCCGCCCCTGGTTAGACCTGACAATATGGGTAAACAGGTCGTGTATGTTATACGTGTCAAGTACTTGTTTACCTATTTGATCTGTATCTGTACACGACCTGTTTTTTACCCGTATTTCAAAACCTGTACACGACCTGTTTCAAAAACGGATCACATGCGTGTCGACCTGTATACACGTGAATTTGAACATGTGGACACGCATGTCGAATTTACCTGTGACCTGTTTACCTGTTTACTTCTATTCTACTAAATTATATCAAATTACTTTTTAAACTTTTAAAATAAAATATAAAATATTACATTCCCATAATTCAAATCTTAAAATTCCTAATAGACTCAGCAATTCATCTTCAAACATTCAAATACAAAAGTTCAAACTTAAAAAAAAAAATCCAAAGTTCAAATCCAATATTAAACATAAAGTTCACCTTGTGCGTATTTTATTTAAATTTAATTCTATTGTACTTAAATATATACAGGTAAAATACAGATATGTGTCTGATTCAGATAACAGGTGACCTGTATAAAAAAACAGGTCAATTCGGGTAAAACAGATAAACCTGCATTTGACCCAAATTGTATTCGTGTACTAAACGGGTCGACCCGTTTTGACCCGTATCTGTTTTTTGAAGACCCATACATGTAAAACACAGGTCGTGTACGTGTCGTGTCTACGTGTATTTACCCATATTGCCGGGTCTACCCTGGTTCGATGGGTTAATGTTAACTCTTGAGGAATGAGGATATCACTTTTATATATATCTTTCCACAATTTTATCTATATATTTTTATTCATTTCATATATATATATATAATTTATTACCATACGTAGTCGGAGATGGGTAATTTATTACCATACGTAGGCGAAAGTAAAGTAGAGGAATGGTACTAATCAAATGTGTCTGTACAACGAAAACTGGGGATGGATGGTCTTTACCATACGTAGTCGGAGATGGGTGATTGGAAATGAAAGGATACCTGTTGTAATGCCAATAGAGAGGGCAGGTCAAGAGTGTATGATTGCAGATCAATAAAATCACTTTATCGCTCAAAAAAAAAAAAAAAAAAATATATATATATATATATATAATTTATTACAAATTTGATTGTAAATTTTATTTTATTTCTTTCTATTAGAGGGTTTTAACAGATCGAATTCGATAAATCAGGCTACTAAATTTTTCGATAGCTAAAGAAGCCGGCAACTAAATTTGCTACCGAATAAAAAATGGTTGTCAATAAAGCCGTTAGTTTGTCCAGGGCAATAATAGAGTTTGAAAATCGTAGCAAATTGAGCAACTAAAATTAGTAGCTGATCTTGCAACCGAAAAGGATTATTTTTTGAGTTTTGGTCGTTGAAATTCTCGCGGGAATATGATGAAAAAGAAGACGAATACACGGATTTCATCGCCTTGTGCGTTAGGATTAGTAACATTTTCCGGTCGCAACCCGCCTTTTCTTGTAATGTTAGCTCATCAACCATGCATCTTTCTTTCACTTTTTTGCAAAGTAAATAAATTGAGGCCATGTTCTCTAGGCCTTAATTTTTCTGGTCTGATCTGAATTTATAAAACCTGGTCTGGTCTAATCTGAATTTGTCTGGTCTGGTCTGGTCTGATCTGATTCCATCTGGTCTGGTCTGATCTGATCTGAATTGATCTGGTCTGATCTGGTCTGATCTTATTTTATTTATATTTTGATTCTAATTAGATTTATGATGATAATAATAATAATAATAATAATAATAATAATAATAATGATGATGATGATGATAATAATAATAAAATTAATAATTAATTTATTATAATAATAATAACAATAAATTTGTAATTATTAAAAAAATAATTCATTAATAAATTAGTGATTAGTTTATTATTATTATTACATAATAGTAATAATAATTAATTAATTGTTTTTATTATTATTTTTAATTATTACTACTAATTACTAATACAGTATTTATTATATATTAGTATTTTCAATAATAATTAATTATTAATAGTTAATTAGTTATAATTATAATAATAGTTAATAAAATAATAATTATTAAGAGTTATTTACAACTATTATAATTACTATTATTATGATTATTATTGTTATTATCATTATTATATATTTTAAACATATTTAGTGAAAGTATTTAAAATTATATTTTGAAAGTATTTATAATATAAAATATATTAAGAATGTGACTAGTATATTTCAATAATATTTTGTGAGCAAAAGAATATTTTTAGAAATATTTTTAAATAACTACAATATAAATAATATTTGTATTGCTATATTTTTTTGCTTTTTATAATAAAATTATATAATGTAATTATATAATTTTTTTATAATGATCTGATCTGGTCTGGTTTGGTCTGAATGTTTCTGGTCTGGTCAGATCTGATCTGATTTAGTCTGGTCTGGTCTGAATGTTTCTTATCTGATCTGGTCTGATCTGATTTTGAAAAAAAATAAGTAATAAGTCCTGAAAATAAGTCCTAGAGAACGGGACCTGAGTCACATTTTTTCATGTATTAGATAATTAACAGGGCCGTCTCGAACTTTTTGGGGGCCCTGAGCGAATATTTTAATTAGGCCCCCTATAGTGTAATAGCCCGGGAAATGATTTAAATGTAGTGAAATAAACTACTCACACTAATAAAATACATTTATTTCTTAGTAACCATCCTATAATAACTCTAAAGTTAAGTGTGCTTATCTTGGAGTAATATTAATATTCCCTTCGTCCTTGCTATATTGTCTTGTTTGATGTTTTTTACATTGTCCGTCATTCTCCATTAAAAAAAATATTGAATTATGTGCAGAAGTCAAATAAAATACTTATGTTGGGACGAATGGAGTATTAATAGATAGAAAACAACAAAAATAAATCATACTTATTAAATGGAGATTTTGAATACAATAAAAAAAATGAGAAATATTTTAGTAACTTTGTCCTTGAAAAAATATAATCGAAAAATTTTATCATTTTGAGATTTTTTAAGTAAGCATTGACACTCATGTGTCGGTAAAAATATGTGGAAGCTCAAGCCACACAAATTACAAATGGGGATAAAGGGAGGGATAAGGGGCTGTGTGAGAATCGAACCCCCAACCATAAAATTATAAATTAGGGGATATGACCATTAGACCAAATCCTCATTCTCATCATTTTGAGATTTTGAAAGAATATGAAAATTGAAAACAAAAGAAACTAGAAAAAAATTATTTGATTTGATAAAATATTAATCAAAATTTAAATAAAAATAAAATAAATAGAAAAATAAAACCTAAAAAAAATGGGGCCCCAAATTCGGGGGCCTAGAGCAAGTGCTCCACTTGCTCTTGCTAAGAGCCGGCTCTGATAATTAATAATGTTTGCCTAAATAAATATGTATCAAAACCATATCCTGGTTCAATTTCTGATCAATACTAATATCGTTACGTATTCTGCTTTGGGAGAGTCAACCCTTCAATGCCCACCCGATCCTCAAGGGATTAATCTTGAATTTAATGAGGTTTGGGATACCCTGGTATTCATCTAAATAAAATAATGTCTCGTCATGTAGTTTATTTGAAAAATAGCTATGTACTACCGTAATGCATCAGTTTATGTATTAAAATTAGTCTCCAACTGCTCATATAGACTAATCAAACATAGATCGAAGGGGTAAATTATATTCTGGAAAATGATAAGGGTGACTCATATCAGGTTGCCAATTGGTACATTTTAAGGTTGAAAAACTCAGATATAGGAATTTAGTATATTGATTATTTTATTATAATTAATGTGTTTGGTGAAAAAATTATTAGTTCAGATTATGGGACTTGACCCAAGTGGTCCTATTCCCTGTCTTGGGGTTTGATTTCCACCCGGCTCCCTAGGCCCTATTCCTCTCCTGATCCCCTTTGTAATTTGTGTGGTTTGGGTTCCCATACACCTTTGGTTTCAATGTTTACTAAAAATAAAATATTAGTTCAGAATTCAGATGTAGGAATTTAGCATTCTAGAGTTTTCTCTTTATATATTCGAAAAGGCAATGCGGTGGCGGGTGCTATTGTAACACCCCCATTTTTCCTAAAGGTACAGCGGAAGCAAAAGGCGGGAAAAATGGGCCGATGTCACCGCCACGTATTCCGGGCCGTCCGAAATACGCTAAGGCTAGCAGGCATACTTGCATAAAATCGGAGTTTAATGTATATGCTAACCACTTTCCGGACAAGTTAATATATAATGTTCACATAAGCTTATAATACTGTAACAAGTATAAAATAAGCTTAATAAAATTTGTGCGGTTTACACAACCAACACGGAGGAATATATTCCTCAAATGCGCGCAACGGTAATAATGGAATAAATCCATGGAAATTTTAATTTAAAAAAATTATTACCACGTATTTAAAAATAATATGATAAAAACATGAAGCGCGTTGTTTAGACTGGTAGGTCACAATAATTGCACAAGTGGGAATTAAACCCAAATAATTTCTCCATGCTAAAAATAAAATCTATGCCAAGTAATAATTATTTATCCCATTGGGGATTTTAAAATATACATTTTTAAAATAATAATAATATCCCAAACCGTGCCCGTGTAAAAGATGCTCTACCGAACCTTGCAGATCTCATATCCTGAAAGGAAATTGTGAAAAAATGTAGAGTCAGCGAAACAATCGCTGAGTAAGTAAACCCTTACTCCCGGAGGAGGTCGAGTTGCAGAAATAATTAAAAATGACATTTATGGAATAAGGCATGCTTAAACGAGGATAATTTATACATATACGAAATATTATACTATATCCCGGGAACAGATAATATAACAATATGCGTTACCGAGAAATAATTATCTCAGCCACCGTGATGTGCAGGTTCCCCGCCGTAGGGCCCAATTCGCACATACACTCAAGGGTGTGGGGAAGGTAAGAAATTTCCTCAACCCACTGTGGGATAAGGTAATGGCATCGGGCTGAATAACCCCAGTGGTCCCCGCGTGGCTAAAATATGCACAACAAACGAGGGAGTTGGGCAGCAGCGACCCACACACAGTCCCACCCCCGTAACAATGCGCGCTCAAAAATCCGTAGGATTTTGAGAATAGTTGCAACAAATATTAGGCACAGTAAAAAAAATAGCATACCAATATTCTAAAAACGGTAGGGAGCAATAAGCATAAATTTAAAATATAATAAAGCGGTATTTAAAAATTTATGCTTCAGCTAAAATAATTTGCGCTTACTCCAAAGAGTAAAAATCTACTTACCGTTACCGTAGGCTTGGGGTTAACAACACAATGCAGGCGACGAGCAGATAAATTTTCTTGTTTAACTATATTCCACAAGAAGCCTCCAATTGCAACTCTACTTCACCATCTCTCTCCCTAACTCACAATTATCCAAATAATATTCTCTTTAAAAGATTTTTCGACAATCTCAAGGGAGTAATTTCATATAAGGGCATTCAACAATGCCAAATATCATTTCAACTACAAACCCCCATATCAACTTATCATAAATCTGAAAATATCATTTCACGGATCTCAAATTCCAACAATTTCATAATAGGTGCAACATCACCATTTCTTATGTCGCAATTTACGCCAAACAGCTTTAAAAATTCATACGAAAGGCGTTTGCTCTGAAATTTGAACTGTAGATACTCAACACATTGATGAATAAGTTTCATGTTTTGCACTTTTCAAAATAAGGTACGGAAACAGGTCAAAAGTCGTGATCTTTGTAAAATTACCTTGCTGTCAGAATTTCAACAACAGCGGCTTACATTTCAACGAGTGTTAAAAATATCAAAACTCATTCAAAAATTATGAAATTTTTCAGAAATATTCTATACTAGAATGAAATATTTCTCATAAAGAACCTAAAGAAGATTCCAAAGGGAAATACGAAAATTAACTCGATCAAGTTAGGGTTTCAGAAAATCGCGCTCACAGCCGCGCGGTCGGAGTTAAAAATATTCTGGGAAAAATCCACTCAACGAAAAATTCTGAAATTTTGCAGTTGTGTTAAAAAGTCATAGATCTAAATTTTGTATGAAGAAAGATTTGGAAAATTCGGAATCAAAGATCATGATATAGAAAGATTTTCATAAAAGATCCAAATCGCAGAATTTGAAATCTAATGCGCAATCTCTGTAATTTAAAAACTGACGATGACTCTATGGACCAAAAATTACGAAATTTTAACCCTAAGTCCTACACACATATATCTATAACTTTCATTTAGAATGTTTTGCAAAATTCAGATTTGAAAATATCGAAACAAGAGAATCTTTAGAGAACACAGAAACTGTCAGATTTGCGAACAACAATGATTTCGAATTTTGGAACATTATGGACGAGTTCTAGGGCACCAAAACTGAATATGGATGAATTAACTTACAATGTTGGATGCTCCTTCAATTGCTAGGAGTGCCGAGAGCTTCGGTAAACCCACGAAAACTTTAGGAAGGAGAAAAACTACTCACTAAGAAAAGCCTGCACTAGACTTGGTGTTTCTTGCTCTCTTTAGGATTATGATGAAATGATTTAGTTTGGTATGAATTGAAATGAAAAATTTTGCCTTTATTTATAGACATTTCTAGCCGCAATATGCATAGTAGTCAACGCCGCATTTTGAATAGTACTAGACGCAATATGCATAGTAGTCAATAGCCGCATTTCGAATAGTACTAGCCGCAATAGGCATAGTAGTCAAAGCCGCATTTCGAATAGTACTAGCCGCAATATGCATAGTAGTCAAAGCCGCATTTCGAATAGTACTAGCCGCAATATGTATAGTAGTCAAAGCCGCATTTCGAATAGTACTAAGCATGTGAAAAAAAAAATGAACACCAACACATTTTCTAGTAAATAATTAAATCTTACACAATTAATTCATATGCAACTTTTGGGCATAAAAATTTACCCTTCTATGTCATGTATGCATATGACCTCATTTCATTTCCTCTAATGATCGATAGAAATTAAATTTATGAAACGGTTTTAAAAATATTAAATTCAAAAAAAAAGATATTTATTTATTTATTTATTTTAAATTTTACGGAGTGTTACAGTCTACCCTCCTTAAAACAAGGCTTCGTCCTCGAAGCCTCACCATAAACTTTGGGAAAAAAAAAAAAAAAACTCGGTAGTATAAAAAGTAGTTCAATAACATACTCCCATTACATAATAACCGAGTCACACTCCGTCCCTAATCTCGTCAAATAGTTCCGGGTATTTATCCTTTATGTCAGCTTCTACCTCCCAATCTTGGCGCATTTACTATTCGTTTATTATTGCTTTAACGACTAGTTCAAAACCCTATAAGTCTAAGGCGTCTACAGTGCTAAGGAGTGCTAATAGAGCTGAATCCGATATCAGGAAAAAATCTTAATATAAATAAACATATATTAAGCAAAGATTTCTGCTCGTGCCTATATGCATATGGGTGTGTTCCCATCCCAAAATATAAATTAAAAATAGTACTTGGCATATCTTTCAAAAAATATTTTCGGGCAAAACTTTTAAATGCACTACTTAACGCAAAAAAAAAATGTTTCAGAAAATATTTTTCGTGCAAAAATTTTAATAATTTAAATGCACTTCTTTTTATAGAAATAATGCTTTCAAAAATATTTAAATGCACAATTTTCATAGAGCAAAACCGCTCTGATACCAAACTGTAACACCCCCATTTTTCCTAAAGGTACAGCGGAAGCAAAAGGCGGGAAAAATGGGCCGATGTCACCGCCACGTATTCCGGGCCGTCTGAAATACGCTAAGGCTAGCAGGCATACTTGCATAAAATCGGAGTTTAATTTATATGCTAACCACTTTCCGGACAAGTTAATATATAATGTTCACATAAGCTTATAATACTGTAACAAGTATAAAATAAGCTTAATAAAATTTGTGCGGTTTACACAACCAACACGGAGGAATATATTCCTCAAATGCGCGCAACGGTAATAATGGAATAAATCCATGGAAATTTTAATTTAAAAAAATTATTACCACGTATTTAAAAATAATATGATAAAAACATGAAGCGCGTTGTTTAGACTGGTAGGTCACAATAATTGCACAAGTGGGAATTAAACCCAAATAATTTCTCCATGCTAAAAATAAAATCTATGCCAAGTAATAATTATTTATCCCATTGGGGATTTTAAAATATACATTTTTAAAATAATAATAATATCCCAAACCGTGCCCGTGTAAAAGATGCTCTACCGAACCTTGCAGATCTCATATCCTGAAAGGAAATTGTGAAAAAATGTAGAGTCAGCGAAACAATCGCTGAGTAAGTAAACCCTTACTCCCGGAGGAGGTCGAGTTGCAGAAATAATTAAAAATGACATTTATGGAATAAGGCATGCTTAAACGAGGATAATTTATACATATACGAAATATTATACTATATCCCGGGAACAGATAATATAACAATATGCGTTACCGAGAAATAATTATCTCAGCCACCGTGATGTGCAGGTTCCCCGCCGTAGGGCCCAATTCGCACATACACTCAAGGGTGTGAGGAAGGTAAGAAATTTCCTCAACCCACTGTGGGATAAGGTAATGGCATCGGGCTGAATAACCCCAGTGGTCCCCGCGTGGCTAAAATATGCACAACAAACGAGGGAGTTGGGCAGCAGCGACCCACACACAGTCCCACCCCCGTAACAATGCGCGCTCAAAAATCCGTAGGATTTTGAGAATAGTTGCAACAAATATTAGGCACAGTAAAAAAAATAGCATACCAATATTCTAAAAACGGTAGGGAGCAATAAGCATAAATTTAAAATATAATAAAGCGGTATTTAAAAATTTATGCTTCAGCTAAAATAATTTGCGCTTACTCCAAAGAGTAAAAATCTACTTACCGTTACCGTAGGCTTGGGGTTAACAACACAATGCAGGCGACGAGCAGATAAATTTTCTTGTTTAACTATATTCCACAAGAAGCCTCCAATTGCAACTCTACTTCACCATCTCTCTCCCTAACTCACAATTATCCAAATAATATTCTCTTTAAAAGATTTTTCGACAATCTCAAGGGAGTAATTTCATATAAGGGCATTCAACAATGCCAAATATCATTTCAACTACAAACCCCCATATCAACTTATCATAAATCTGAAAATATCATTTCACGGATCTCAAATTCCAACAATTTCATAATAGGTGCAACATCACCATTTCTTATGTCGCAATTTACGCCAAACAGCTTTAAAAATTCATACGAAAGGCGTTTGCTCTGAAATTTGAACTGTAGATACTCAACACATAGATGAATAAGTTTCATGTTTTGCACTTTTCAAAATAAGGTACGGAAACAGGTCAAAAGTCGTGATCTTTGTAAAATTACCTTGCTGTCAGAATTTCAACAACAGCGGCTTACATTTCAACGAGTGTTAAAAATATCAAAACTCATTCAAAAATTATGAAATTTTTCAGAAATATTCTATACTAGAATGAAATATTTCTCATAAAGAACCTAAAGAAGATTCCAAAGGGAAATACGAAAATTAACTCGATCAAGTTAGGGTTTCAGAAAATCGCGCTCACAGCCGCGCGGTCGGAGTTAAAAATATTCTGGGAAAAATCCACTCAACGAAAAATTCTGAAATTTTGCAGTTGTGTTAAAAAGTCATAGATCTAAATTTTGTATGAAGAAAGATTTGGAAAATTCGGAATCAAAGATCATGATATAGAAAGATTTTCATAAAAGATCCAAATCGCAGAATTTGAAATCTAATGCGCAATCTCTGTAATTTAAAAACTGACGATGACTCTATGGACCAAAAATTACGAAATTTTAACCCTAAGTCCTACACACATATATCTATAACTTTCATTTAGAATGTTTTGCAAAATTCAGATTTGAAAATATCGAAACAAGAGAATCTTTAGAGAACACAGAAACTGTCAGATTTGCGAACAACAATGATTTCGAATTTTGGAACATTATGGACGAGTTCTAGGGCACCAAAACTGAATATGGATGAATTAACTTACAATGTTGGATGCTCCTTCAATTGCTAGGAGTGCCGAGAGCTTCGGTAAACCCACGAAAACTTTAGGAAGGAGAAAAACTACTCACTAAGAAAAGCCTGCACTAGACTTGGTGTTTCTTGCTCTCTTTAGGATTATGATGAAATGATTTAGTTTGGTATGAATTGAAATGAAAAATTTTGCCTTTATTTATAGACATTTCTAGCCGCAATATGCATAGTAGTCAACGCCGCATTTTGAATAGTACTAGACGCAATATGCATAGTAGTCAATAGCCGCATTTCGAATAGTACTAGCCGCAATAGGCATAGTAGTCAAAGCCGCATTTCGAATAGTACTAGCCGCAATATGCATAGTAGTCAAAGCCGCATTTCGAATAGTACTAGCCGCAATATGTATAGTAGTCAAAGCCGCATTTCGAATAGTACTAAGCATGTGAAAAAAAAATGAACACCAACACATTTTCTAGTAAATAATTAAATCTTACACAATTAATTCATATGCAACTTTTGGGCATAAAAATTTACCCTTCTATGTCATGTATGCATATGACCTCATTTCATTTCCTCTAATGATCGATAGAAATTAAATTTATGAAACGGTTTTAAAAATATTAAATTCAAAAAAAAAGATATTTATTTATTTATTTATTTTAAATTTTACGGAGTGTTACAGCTATCGCAAGGAGGGGCACTAAGGTGGTAGAGTTCTTCACTACTTGAGCATTTCCTCGGAACGATGTACGAAATCAGCTATTTGTTGACGCCTTGAGTGTTGTTTTTCCTTGAGGTTGATTGATCTCCCTTCCCCGCGGCCATTTCTTATTTTCCTGTCAATTTTACCGATGCCCGGGCATCACTGTGACAAATACATTTATATATATATATATATATGTACGTATATACATTTTCTTTTATTTATATGGTTTACATAAAATTTTGTTTTAGCAGGCAATCGATCGTCTCTTTTAGCTCCTATAAGTCTTCCTTGGATAATTATTACATAATGTAAAAAAAATTTAAAAATTGAGACTCATGTATCGAAAAATATGTGTGGGAGCCCAACCACACGAATTACAAAGGGGATAAAGGGGAGGGATAGTGGCTGAGTGGAAATCGAAGCCCCAACCTTAATGTAATGTAAATTAATCAACTATTAGAGTATAATATAGTCTAATACTCGCTCTGTTTTTTTTTTAAAGTGTAACGTTTTGGTTTTTTTTTACTGTTCATTCTAGCACTTTGACGTCTATTTTTATCATAGTTATACAAGAAAAGTATAGTCAAGCGAGATCTTATTGGATTCATCGCGTCTTGTAGTTTTTAAATATTAAATTTTTAGAATTTTTACTTGTACCAAATTTGAGATATTAATAGTTTAAAATGTGCATTGACAAACGTCATACGTGCAAATGAAAAACGTTACACTTAAAAAAATGGAGAAAGTATTAATTTATAGAAATAATATGGTGAAGGATGTTGGAATTATGTAAATTATAACAACTAAACATAAATGTTAGAGAATAATGAACGAGCTAGCTGTTAGGGAATTATGGAGTATATAGTAGCACTGCAAGAAGCTAAGAGTATTTTTTTATATGTACTAACACCTCCTACTCATTGTTTTTGTTACGGATCACTTTCTAACACTATTCACTGCTTAACTTTGATTCAATTTTATTAGAGGTATGTAAGAAAAATGTAGTTAAGTGAGATCTTGTTAGATTCGTCTAATCTTATAGTGTTAGAATAACAACTTTTTATAATTTTTCTTTGTACACAGTTTAAGTTATTAACCGTAAAAAATGTGTATCGACATCCATGTCGTAAGGTTCCGCAACAAAACTAATGAGATAGAGGAAGTATAATAGTGGAAAGATAAAGTACAAGGCTAATAAAAAGGCAACTCACAGGGTTCACGAAAATGCTAAAATTAGAGTACGCAAAATGCATAATCTTCCATCAACACTACTATAAAATTGTGAATTAGGTAACTAAAACTGTGGTAGCTAACGAATTTCTGTCGCTAAAACTATGGTAGTTAATAGATTTTGCATCGCTAACCTTTTAGTGACCAATTTTTATCTAAAATCTTCGGTGCTGAACAAAAAATTCTTGTAGGGCAACAAAAGAAAATTCAAAATAAAAAATAAAAAATAAAAAGTTCAAAAATTTATAGGTAAAAAACCACCCCAAATTTGGAATATAGTACTACTATTTCTGTCATATTTAATGGAATCGTTTGACTTTTTGATATTACTCTTTTATATTATTCAATTTTGAATTATTTTTTATAAGTATTTATTTAAGAAATGAGTGAAGTTGAATTTTGTTAAATTCGTATAATTACATAGTTTTAAAATATATTTTATATAAATTTTAGTTGTACTCTTTTAAAATATTAATCATTGAATAATGCAATGAAGGGAGAAAAGCCAAAACCATTCCACAACTCTCGTGTGTTTCTCAAATGATCCCATAACTGTGCACTTCACTTAATCCATCCAATAAGTTTGCTAATCCTCGCCCAAATGATCCCATCGGAGGTTAATTGCGAGGATTAACGGGTAAATCATCCCACAACTTTCGTCATTTTCTCAAATGGTCCCATAATTAATCCCTTTAATCCGTACGACACGTCAGCCTGGGAGATCATTAACCTTGGATGGGATCATTTGGGCGAGGATTAGCAAACATAATGGATGAATTAAGTGAAGTGTACAATTATGGGACAATTTGAGAAACACACGAAAGTTGTGGGATAGTTTTGGCTTTTTTCCCATGCAATGAAGAATAATTAATAGAAGTACTATCTTTGTATGGAACTTTGGTCAAACCAATATCCATCATGATAAGACCCCGTATTCAAATTCAAATTCAAATCGTCGTGCAATTGTTTATGTGCATTGGATTTCTTATGAAGTTTCCTAATAATTCGTGTTCAACTTGAACTACTCTATTTTTTTTTTTTTTTTTTTGTGGGGAGCAGAATATATGGTGCATAATAATATAATATGGGCTATGCGGCAATTAATTAATGCATGCTACTACTAAATAAAATATTTTTCCCTTCTTTTAAGTATTGCTTATGTTTATTCATAACTGGTCAGAGTAGAGGTCGTCATTGATGAACTCATGAACAAGAGAACTACTTGAATTCGGCACATGAATAGTCCAAGTGTCCATCTGATCCCAACCAAAAAGCCCACATAGGATGGGAGATCCTAAGAGGGGAAATGATTATTTTTTTAATACATAATGGAGAATGTAATGTAATGTAATAACAACCCTTTATAATAAGGAGAAATAGAGGAGGAGATAAACGATCAAACCCCAACTCTTAAGTTAGAATGTAGTGCATTTGATTATTATGTCAAACTCTGGTGCACATAGCAATTTGTTCAAACGTATTATTTATTGTTGTTAGTACCTTCATTTTGATATAATGTGTTCCACTCCGATGCTGAACACTAGATAGGTTTCCTTCCCGTCTTACCCGGATTGCTCTACTTGGAAAGTGTATCTGCTGGATTGGATAAGTTCTCTCCCAACGGCTCCTTTGAAGCTTCCTTAAGGATGGAGTTGGTCTCCCATCTTGAGAAAACCGGCGTCTATGGAAGGTGGAGGATTCTTGGAAGCAACAATTCCCTTCCATAGTAGGAAGGATTCACAAATCATATAGAGGCGCGGCCTTGTAGAGGAGAGATTATCGAGCATCTATCATTTTTTAATCCTCAAGCTCTTGTGTGTGAAACCTAATACAATCTCTTCACCTCTTCCGAGTGTTGCATTGTTCAAGTGAAGGAGATTGTTTCTTGAGTGTACTACTGTTGTGTCGTGCACATTTGAATCCTTGGTTGAATCCGACATTTTCAATAAAGGGCATCACTCAAGTTTCTGTCAACCAAAGAGATACTGCCCGACATTGTTACATCAAAGGGAGGATCTTTTACAGGTTCATTCAAGAGAAACTTGAAGAAGGAATCTTCAAGGGGTCGGAGAAGAAGCGGGCACTTTCTCACCAGAAAAGGAAGTTTCTAGTACCATCGACCATCTGCTTGGATGTTGGAGTAAAAGATTTCTTGTTCACTATTGTTCGTGTTATAACGCGGTGTTCGAACACATAGTGGAACTCTCCTGTATTGGTATCCCCCAGACTTAGGCCTTGGGCCGAACTGGTCAACAACCCTTGTTTGTTCTCTTACTTTCATGCACTTTTCTGTACTGCAATTTTAGTCAGTACTAACCTACTAATTACTATTAAAAGTGTATGGTTGAACAAACAGATCTTATTAGGTTTTGAATCTCGACTTAAGTGGGACTAACAAGTGGTATCAGAGCTCACATACCTTCGGGTGAGATCCAAGTGTCGAGATGAGTCGCGAAGGAGGAAACATCTCTAGACCACATGTACTTGATGGGACAAAATTTTCCTATTAGAAAACCAGAATGAGGGCATTTCTGATGGCCATAGATGAAAGAGTGTGGGATGCCGTAAAGACGAAATTTGAGCGTCCCACTGTTGAAGCAGAAGGTGTCAAGACACCAAAACCAAAGGATAAATGGACTGGTAAAGAAAAGACTCTATCCAATATGAATTCCAAAGCTTTGAATGCCATCTTCAATGGTGTCACTGGAGAACAATACAAACTAATCTCTTCATGTGATACGCCTTATGATGCATGGGTAGTACTGGTAAACACCCATGAAAGTATGGCCTCTGTTAGATCTTCGAAATTGATTTCTACTGAATCTCTGTTTCATAAACTAACCATGGATGAGAACGAAAATATTGTTAGCTATGTTGGTAGAATTTATGACTTGACTAATCAGGCTCACCAACTTAGAAAGACCTATTCTCAACAAGAGCTCGTGCGGAAAATTGTTGGAACTATTCCTGATAGGTTTGATCCAAAGATTGCTGCTTTGGAGTTATACAAGGACTATTCAACCATCCAAGTTGAGGAGCTGATTGGGATTTTACAATCTTGGGAAATGGATCATTGCAAAGACGTTGGGAGCAAGAGTATTGCATTCAAGGCTGAAACAAAACTGACTATGGACAAGGATGATGATGAAGTCAGTGAGAACAGTGACGATGATGAGATATCCTTACTCACCAAGAAGCTGGCCAGACTACTCAGAAACAAGAAAGGAAAGCAAGGTTACTCCATCAAGAAAGGCGAAGGATCCAACTACAGAAAAGATTATAGGAGGAGATCCAAACCTTCGGACAAAGGCAAAAGTGATCAACAGACTGATAACAAGCCTAAAGGACCTTAATGTTATGAATGTAGAGGCTTCGGACATGTAAAAGCATATTGTGGAAATCTGAAGAAAAAGGAGAAGAAGACCTACCATATGACCTTCAGTGAACCTTATGGAGAAGAAGAATGCAGTGAAGGAGAATCTGAGCATGGGATTGCCCTCGTAGCTCCAAGATCATAGGATTCGAACTCATGTTCTAACAAGGAGTCCAAACACGGTAACAGTTCTAACTCTGTAAATAACGATTTCACTGATCATGGTTGTACTTCTCTTAGCAGGGATCAGGCAAACAAAATAGAGAAGCTCACAGATCTCTATAATGAAGTGTTCGAAAAACTGGAAGCTTCCATGTCAGAAGTGGAGGATTCCAGAAACGTTAACCAGAGTCTAAGGGATCAAATTGATAATCTCTTAAAGGAGAATAAAGATTTGATAACAAATGCTGAGATGGTGTCCAATCAAGTGATTGAACTTGAAGCAAAAAACTGCATAGGAAAAGTGAAAATGAGAGAATCTCAGCCAAACATGATCTTCTGGTTGTTGAACTCACTAATCTCAAGGAAACATTGGTAAAATTTGAAAAGATCTTGTCAGACATAAATAAAGGGAAGGCCAAGCTTGATGATGCTATAGCAGCTAAGAAGTCTCATGGAAATAGGCAAGGACTCGGGTACAAAAAATTCAGTCTTGTCTCATCTTCCAAAGGAAAAACTCACTCCGTAGCAGGAGGTCAGCTCAGTGACAGAGCACAAAGTGAGGACACCCGACCCATTCTGAAAGCTGCAAAGGATTCTGCTAAAGGAAGGAAGATGCCTAAAGGACCTCTTACTTATGACTACTGGAAACTCCGGGGACAGAAGACCGACCACTATCGAAAGATTATCAAAGATCTTCTCGAAGGAAGACCTGTTGCATGGCCAAATGAAGAGATCAAGAAGAGAATCTCCATAAGACGTGAATGGGTTGCTAAATGCGCCTTCACTGTAAACTATAATGTTGCTCTTCTATCTTCAGAACAGAAGGGTAAGAATGCAACCTGGTATTTTGACAACGGATGCTCAAGACATATGACGGGAGACAAGGACGTTCTTAATACTTATAAGGAAACCAATGGAGGATTTGTGGTTTTTGGAAATGGTAAGAAAGGTCATCATGCTGGGCTTGGAACACTTGATGGGAATGGGCTGCCCAAGCTCAACAATGTGTACTATGTGGAAGGACTTCATACAAATCTCATAAGCATAAACCAACTATGCGATGAGGACTTGATTGTATCCTTTACCAAAGGATACTGTGAAGTATATGATACTAACAAAGATTGTGTCATGAGGGGACTAAGGTCTCGGAATGATTGTTATTTATTTATTCAAACCATGCAGGAAGCTACCAAAACAT
Organism: Hygrophila difformis; assembly: GCA_030278955.1. Taxonomy (NCBI): domain Eukaryota; kingdom Viridiplantae; phylum Streptophyta; class Magnoliopsida; order Lamiales; family Acanthaceae; genus Hygrophila; species Hygrophila difformis. Next base: position 16,688,203 of record JAOANR010000010.1, on the reverse strand, counting down.
GCTTTACATGAGAAACTTGGTCATCTAAACTTCAGGGACCTCATCAAACTCAGTGGAACAGGTGCTGTTCGTGGAATTTTTTTTCCAGACTTGAAGAAAAACAAAACAGACTTCTGTGAAGATTGTGCCAAAAACAAACAAACCCGTGTGTCCCATCCTGTAACGGATCACAAAGCCACATCACACTGTCTAGTGCTCCTTCACATGGACCTGATTGGACCGGCTGATATTCCAATTCTAGAAGGTAAACGGTATATATTCGTTTGTGTAGATGATTTTTCCAGATATACGTAGGTTGATTTTCTCAGGGAGAAAAGCGAAGCATTCAAAGTCTTCGTGAAGCTGTGCAATCAAGTAATGAATGAAAAGAACTGTAAAGCGAAGAGGATTCACAGTGATCATGGGAAGGAATTTAAAAATCAAGCCTTTAAGTACTAAGGACTACTGTTCCAGTTTGGGGATCAAACATGAGTTTTCGGCACCAAAAACCCTTCAGCAGAATGGAGTGGTTGAAAGGAAAAATCGTACCTTGCAGGAAATGGCGCGAGTCATGATCAACTCTAAGAAGGTGCCTGAGTTCCTTTGGGCAGAAGCTGTCAACACTGCATGTTCCAAGACACTCATGACACCATACGAACTGTGGAAGGGTAAAAATAATTCAATAACATATTTTCACATCTTTGGTTGCAAGTGTTTTGTGCTCAATGACAGGGAACACACTGGAAAATTCAAAGAAAAGAGTGATGAAGGGATTTTCGTTGGATACACAACAACGAGCAAGGCCTTCCAGGTATACAACTCCAGAACCATGAAGGTAATTGAATCCACAAACGTTATTGTGGAAGAGTGCCAGTCAGTTTTCTTGAAGATGATGCAGAGAAGGACACGGTGAGTGCTGATCAGCCACAGGCTCAATCAGGAGACAAACAGAAAAACACTGCAGTTGGTAATGACGAATCCCAGCACAGTGTTCAAACACCTGTTGGGACATCGTGCTCCCCAGAAGCAGAAGCACCACAAGTCAGGGTTCATCAAAATCATAATCCAGAGGACATTATTGGAGATGTACTTGAAGATCGGAGAACTTGTGTTAAGAAGAAAATCGACTATAGAGAATTCGCAGGACTACACTGCTTTACCTCAAGAATCGAACCATCAAGAGTTGAAGAAGCCCTACTGGATGAGCACTGGATAAACGCCATGCAAGAAGAACTCGCTCAATTCAAGAGAAATGAAGTTTGGACCTTAGTTGAGAGACCGGATCACACCAACTTCATCGGTACCAAATGGGTATTCAAAAATAAAAGTGATGAGAACGGGAATGTGATCAGGAACAAAGCGAGGCTCGTAGCACAAGGGTATACTTAAGTTGAGGGAGTAGACTACAATGGGACTTTTGCACCCGTGGCAAGGCTTGAAGCTGTTAGACTACTCCTTGCAATAGCTTGCTCGATGGGCTTCAAATTTACCAGATGGATGTTAAGAGTGTCTTCTTGAATGGTTGGCTGAAATAAGAAGTATACGTGGAGCAACCAAAGGGTTTCGAAGATGCAGACTTTCCTCACCATGTCTATAGGTTGAACAAAGCCCTATACGATCTCAAACAAGCGCCTAGGGCTTGGTACGAAAGGCTTTCAAGTTACCTGTTGAGAAGTGGATATAGAAAAGGAAGTACTGACAAAACTATGTTCATCAAAGAAGACTCCAAGGGAATTCTCGTAGCACAAGTATACGTTGATGACATCGTATTCGGATCAACCTCTCATGTGCTCAAAGACAAGTTCATCGACACTATGGGTAAGGAATTTGAGATGAGTATGGAAGGTGAATTAACGTATTTTCTTGGATTACAGATAACACAGAAAAGAGATGGAATGTTCTTAACCAGTCCAAATATGCCAAAAATATTGTCAAGAAGTTCAGACTGGAGTCCTGTAAGCCTGTTCGAACACCGATTGGAATAGCGGAAAAGCTCCACAAGGATCTTGCAGGAAATAGTGTCGATCAAAAGCTGTACAGGGGGATCACTGGAAGTCTTCTATATCTCTCAGCAAGCAGACCTGACATCAGTTACTCTATAGGAGTTTGTGCTAGGTACCAAGAAGACCCCAAGGAATCACACCTGAAGGCTGCAAAACGAGTGATCCGATACATTGCTGGAACATCAGATTTAGGCATATGGTACTCAAAGGAATTAAATCTTCGGCTGATAAGCTATACTGATGCTTACTGGGATGGGAATGCTAATGACAGGAAGAGCACTATCGGTGGATGCTTCTATGTTGGTACCAACTTGGTGTAACACCCCAGTTTTTGGTCACCCAGGTCGGGATGTCACCGCCACACCTCCCTAGTAAGATACGGTTTCTCCGGCTAACTAAAGAGATGCAAGGCTAGGTATTTCAGTATTTAAAAATATTTAAAACATTTGCAAACAGCCCATACAATATAGTATCGAAAGTAATAATATCATAACGCAGCGGAAATAGTATTTAAGTATAATATTGCAGCGGAAATGTAGATAAGACCGACATGGTCAAAACACGGGTTAAACAGGCCCGTTTATTCTTATAGTCTAATGCAAGAATTTAGTAATAAAGTTTGCAAAAATATAGTTTCCCCCATGCATGAACGTGCTCATGTTTGTTCCACATACTCTGTAAGGAAAAAGGGAAATAAATGGTTTGGTCAGCACAACTTGCTGAGTAAGTTAACACATGCAAGATCGTAGGGTTTAAAAGCCATTAATTTAATATTTACATAAAAATATGATAATAATCATAAATAATTTAATTTAATAATATAACCAATTCGCATAATTAAATCATGGCACTAACCAATAGTACATTTAGCATAATTTAAATAAAAGTCATAATTAATTTAAATAAAGCATTTAATAATTTAAAAGGACAATAATTAAATATTTAACTATTCATATTACTCCCAAGATTTAGTATTTCAAGTATTTCACGATTTCATCGCGATATCAACAAGTTTAGCCGGTAGCCCGGCGGCCGCAACCGTATCTGCCATACCCAGTACCACTCCGGAGCCTCGAAAAACCTATATGGACATTCACGAGAGTGTAGGCCATATATCTCATGCCGTTTTTGCAACATATCTCAAAAATTTCGCGCGGGGTCACCATCGTCCATAAAGGCACGAAGTGAATCATTAGGAGGGCACCCTGCAGAGCACTCACCCCCTAATTTTAAAGATCAAGTTTGTAAAGGGGATTTCCTAAATTCAGATTTCATGTATTTATTTCAAAGAGTCCTCCACTCGTTTAAACCTCAAAGGCTAGTTTCACCGTTTCGACAAGATTTCAAGATTTGACTCGGTCAACCACAGTTTCCTTCAAAATTTATTAAAAATCGAGTTTAATTCCAAAAATTCTAAAATTTTACTACTGACTCAGAAACATCGAGATGAACAACTTTCGTGTTTTAATGTTTTCAATCTGAGATACCGAAATAGGTAAAATACATCAATTTTCATCATATCATTAGTCTGTCCGAATTTCGTGTACAGCAGTTCAAGATTATCAAGATCTACCATAGCAAATCAACTCCAAACTTAATGAAATTTTACAGAGACCTTCTTAAGAAATTTTTCTACAACTTTTATGTTCGGCTAAAGATCTAAATCGGCTTATAACTAATGTCAAAAACGTGATCAAGATCGGACCTAAGTTCTGTCAAGAATTTCAAGATCCAAGTTTCAGCAGTTCGGTTTCGGGTAGATTTCACATATCCAATCATCACAAAAAATTCTAAAAATTTTAAAGTAGATAGATCTAAGCCTTAGAAACATTTTTCATGTTTTAAGTTTTCTCGTTTGAAGACTGTTAAGGGTTCGGAAAAATTAGGCAAAACTGTTGCGCCGGTAGAAATCATATGTTCACAGATTTTTGAAAGATTTGATTAAGCTTTTAATTTTCGTGTTTTGATTTCTGCCAAAACCATGTAAGTGTCAATTTACAGATTCGTAGATGTTCGGGATCGTCTATTTCGAATGCGTGGCTTCCAGTCCACCGTTTATCCTCTCCGTTCGTCGGGTTACGATCTAGATCCGATTCGGGGTGTAGAAAGAAAAAGAAGAGAATTAGGGTTTCATTTTTGAATTAAAACGAGATGGATGAACGGATATAACTTACCACGACGTTAGAGATCTCTCAACTCGTCCACGGAAGTCCCCGTTCGGTTTTGGTGCCTCCGATGACTTCCGGATCTAGGTTTTGTGTATAGAGAGTATCGTAGGATTTTAAAAAGTGTTCGGGGATTTCAAGAGGTCTTATTTATAGGTAAACATGACCTCGGAACGTCCAAGGTCTGCCTCTAAGAGTCTTGAGCCGAAAGGTGTTCAACCGAAGTCGGAAAATCCGGATTCGGGCGAGTGAATCTCGCAACCGGCGAATCTGTCGCTCGCCGCGGTCGTGGCGCGGCTTCTCCACCTTCACCGCGCGGCCACCGCGCGGCACTCGCCAGGACTTCGGTCCGGGCAGGTCGTGCGATCCGTCGTGCATTTCCTCCTCTCTTTCGGACTTCTATCCCCCTATGCTCCCGGATTCTTATTTCCGGGGTATCTTCGGGTTTCTATTTCCTCTCTAAATTTTACTTCTAATTGCTTGTTTGGACTCGAATTCTCGAGTTCATTGGTGTCGGGTTTCGGTGTACAATTTATTTATCTTTAATAATTCTTTTTATTTAATTAAATTCTTTTAATTCCTTTTTAAGTTAAATTTTATTTCTCATTTCCTTATCCTTATTTATTTATTGTATTTATTTTATTTATTGTTTATCTATTTAGTTATTTGTTTTATGTTGCAAAAATCTCGGGTATTACAGTCTACCCTCCTTAAGAATCAACTTCGTCCTCGAAGTTGTGTTTCGGTTTTTCTCGTGCTAAGGTATTTTGTTTGTTTTGTTATGTTGTGATTGAACTTAGAATTAAAACTTCTAAGCTGCATACGTACCCTATGAAGGGATCAAGCCATAACGTAGTTCAAAACAATTTGAATTTGTTTGTTTGTTTACAAAAATGCACGAAAAATACATGGTATGACATCCTCTCCCCTTAAGATTGCAGTTATGTCCCCATAACTGTGTCGGTGTCGGGTTGGAACAATGTCGGGTATCGCTCTCTCATGCCGGATTCTACCTCCCAAGTTGCCGTCTCACTCTCGTGGTTCGACCAAAGAACCTTGATCATTTTGACGGTTTTTTTCCTCGTTACTCGCTCCTTAGTGTCTACAATTCGCACTGGGACTTCTTCATAAGTCAAATCCTCATCGAGTTCGATTATCTTCGGTTGAAGTACATGTGTCGGGTCCGGCACATACTTCTTTAGTTGTGAGACATGGAAGACATTATGAACTCGATCTAATTGTGGCGGTAAAGCCAGTCGGTAGGTCAAATTTCCGACTCGTTCTAGAATCTCATAAGGTCCTATGTATCGAGGACTCAACTTCCCTCGTTTGCCAAAGCGCATCACCCCCTTCATGGGTGATATCTTTAGCATGACCCTATCTCCCACTTGAAATTCTAGGTCTCGTCGTCTCACGTCAGCGTAACTCTTCTGACGGTCTTGAGCGACTTTCATCTTTCCTTGAATCACTTTGATTTGTTGAGCCATGTCTTCGATAAGTTGTTGTCCCACTACCATCGACTTATCGTTTTCTTCCCAGCTCAACGGGCTTCGGCACTTTCGTCCATACAACGCCTCGAATGGTGCCATGCCAATGCTAGCATGGTAGCTATTACTATATGAAACTTCGATTAAGGGTAGATGGGATTCCCAATTTCCCTTAAATTCCAACACGCATGCTCTCAGCATGTCTTCTAGTATTTGGATTGTTCTCTCGGTTTGACCATCCGTCATTGGGTGGAATGCGGTGCTCATTTTGATTTGAGTACCGAGAGCTTTTTGTAACTCCGTCCAAAAGTGAGAGACAAATCTACTGTCTCTATCAGAAATGATGTCATGTGGTACTCCATGTCGTCGTACCACATTATGAACGTAGGCTCGGGCCAATTGGTCCATAGTCCACGTGTCCTTCATCGGGATAAATATGGTTGTCTTCGTTAGCCTATCCACAATCACCCAAATCTTGTTCATGCCTTTAGGTGATCGGGATAATCCCGAGACAAAGTCCATCGAGATGCTATCCCACTTCCAACTTGGAATCTCTAGTGGTTGCATCAGTCCTAGGGGTTTATGTCGCACTGCCTTAACCGTTTGGCAGGTGAGACATTTCGCCACGAAGTCTGCCACTTCCTTCTTCATTCCCGGCCACCAATAGATCTTCTTTAGATCTTTGTAAAGCTTGTCGCCTCCGGGATGCACTGAGTATGGCGTGTTGTGCCCTTCTTCCATCAACTTTCGTTTCAACTCGGCACACTTATGAGGCACACACCATCTCCCTTTAAAGCGAATACTTCCATCCTCGTGGACAGCAAATCCTATTGCCTTCCCCTCGGCAATGTACCCCTTTATCTTCTCCAACTTCGCGTCGCCCGGTTGGGCGAGCCTAATCTCGTCCAATATTGGAGTTTCTACGACCATGGCATTGATCGTATCACTCACTGTGCCCGGATGCACAAGTTCAAACTCCAATCTTGCTAAATCCATGTACAATGCCGGCAGAATTACCAACGAGTTTGTCACGTGTTAGGTTTTCCGGCTTAGGGCATCGGCTACCACATTCGCCTTCCCCTCGTGGTAGGCTATCTCCAAATCGTAGTCCTTAATAAGTTCCAACCACCTTCGTTGTCTCAAATTCAACTCCTTCTGAGTGAATATATACTTCAAACTCTTGTGGTCGGTGAACATTCGACACTTCCGCCCATAAAGATAATGTCTCCATATCTTTAGAGCGAAAACGACCGCTGTCAACTCCAAGTCATGTGTCGGATAATTCTCCTCGTGAGGTTTTAGCTGGCGTGATGCATACGCTACGACTTTCGAGTCTTGCATCAAGACACAACCTAAACCTTCCTTCGAAGCATCACTATAAACTTCGAAGTCACCATTCTCTGATGGTAGTGTCAATACGGGTGTGGTTGTGAGCCGTTTCTTCAGCTCTTGAAACGCTGTCTCACCAGCCTCTGTCCACACGTATTTTACTCCCTTCTACAGTAGCTGGGTCAAAGGTCGTGCAATTTTCGAAAAATCCTTCACGAACCGTCTATAGTACCCGGCTAATCCAAAGAAACTCCTTATCTCGGTTTGGCTCTTTGGAGTTGCCCATTCAGTTATGACAGAGAGTTTTGCCGGATCCACTGAAACTCCATCAGCGGATACTATGTGTCCTAGAAATGCTACCTCCTTCAATCGCATTTGAACAACTTGCCGAATAGTTGATCGTGTAAACAATAGAAGGTAGGGAAAATAAATAAATAAAAAAAAAACATTTTTCGTGGCTCGCGCGGTGTCCGCGCGGCCACAGCAGTTTGAAAAAAAGGGCTCGCGCGGAGCGCGAGCCATTCCGCCCCATTTCCACTTCCGAGGCTTCTTCTAGTTTGCTCCCAAATTCGTTCTCTCATCCTCCAATTCTCCCATTCCCGACTTTGATTTTTCGTTGCAAGGTATGTGTCTACTACTTCTACTTGTCAATTTCAGATTTTATGCCTTGTTTAGCTTTAATCTTTGGGTAAATTTCGAAATTAGGGTTTAGGAACAAGAATTGGGGATTTGTTGTTTTTAGACTAAATTTGTGCAATTAGCGAGCTTATGCGATACTTGGTGTTATTTTTGTTGATTAGGAAGTATTTGTGCAAAATGTATACTTAGTTTGGGGAAGTTTTTACTAGATTCCATGCTTTAGGAAGAATATTAATTTCTCGAGTTGTATTGGTATTGCGGGCATGAGCATGAGTTCGTTGTTGTCGTTTTGTGCCTTATTATGATGATGAGTTATTGCCTATGCAATTGTTTCGATTTGGGGACGTTTCCCATGTGTTTACAAGTAAACTTTGAACTTGATTTATTGCGCACACAACGTGTTTTACTAAATGTCCCAAAGAGTTTTGGGATTTGTTTAGACATAGTCTTTGTTTGATTATCCTCTTGGATCGTTCGTGCTAGAGCCTACACTTCATGTTCCTGCGTTTTTCTGTCCTATACTTGGTATAATTGTTGTGTAGGATTTATCCTTATATTTGGTATTGGTTGGGTATCTGCAGGATGCTGCTCTTCTTGTGGGTTGTCTGGGCGTCTCTCATGGTTCTTCCGGGGGCCAAGAGACGAGCCACTCGGCGTGATGTTGCTGGCCCTAGTACTGCTGCTCCGGTGATGCCGGATACTGATGACAGTGAGTTCGAGGAGGACGACGAGCAGCGGGGCCCTAAACTCAGGGGTCTTCCCGACGAGGTGCGTCCCCATCGACACGATAGGCATCGGTTTGCGACGATGGCCTCTCAGGAGTTCTATTTCGACGAGCTTCGTTGGAACAGGGCTTATGTCCCGGAGAGAGGCATGGATCCTCGTCATATGGACGATGACAGGGTTAGTCCAGTTTTGGACCATCTTCAGTGGAGTGGACTTGCACGCCATCCCGAGGGCATCGCTTCTGGTTATTTAGCTATGGAGGTCATCGCCAACATTGGCGGTCTTTGGGAGAACAGCGACTTGTCCCGAGTCTGGGTTCGGGGTCGCCATCTAGATTTCAGTGCTCGGGCGATCAATGTCTACTTCGGCCTTCCTGGCGACGGCGTATTCTGGCCACAGCCTCAGGGTCGTATACCCCCTCCTACGTGGGGCGTTTTGTGCACTGAGGTGGGACCTCAGCTCGACCATGATCACGAGCTGCGATTGACGACGATGGACTCTCCGTGGCGCGAGCTTGCTCAGATTTGGTTAGGCCGTGTCCGGCCGATTACCCTGAGCCATATCGTTCTAGACCACGTCTATGACACCATTTGCTTTATCGCCCGAGGTGGTAGGGTGAATGTTGGGGCTTGTATCGCAGACAACCTGAGGGGTATGCGCCGAGGGCGAGAGAGTAGGGTGATTACCCATGTTCACCTCATTTGTGGTATGTGTGCAGCTCAGGGGATCCGTGCGTCAGCAGAGACGGATCCTTATAAGTTAGCTGCTGGCGGCGTCTACCGTATTCCTACGTACGCCGCTCGACGCAGTGCCTTACGACGTGGGGCTCCTCCGGCTGTCCTTCGCCCGGAGCCCAATGGTGATGGTTTGATTCTGGTTGTCCCTCCTGAGCAGCCACCTCCACCTCCTGTGGTTCCCCAGCAGGATCCGGAGGTGCCGCAGATACTTCAGATGATGTAGGGTATGCAGCTTAGTATGGATGCTGGGTTTGCTAGTATGGACGCTGGGTTTGCAGCCGGGCAGGCTCGTTATGACGCTTTGGATGCCAGGATGGATCTATACCAGGCTCGCATGGATACGATCACTACGAGGCAGCTGGAGCAGCAGGCCACCATGACCGCCATGTATGCCTACATGCGTCAGATGGACGAGTATATGCGTCGTCAGTTCCTGCCTCCAACCAGTGATCCTTCGTTTCTGCGTCTCCATTTAGGTTTGCAGTAGTAGTGTTTTATTTGGTTGTTTTCTTATGGGACTGCATAAGGATGATCTTGCTGATTATGTTTAGTAGTTTATGTTTCCGTTGTATCATTGCTTAGTTGTCTGATTCGACTATTATCGTTTAGAGAAAATGTGGTGGAACTATTCTGGTTCGTCTCTTTTTTTTTATTCGATTTATTACAAATAAATCGGGCATTTTATTTCCTTAAAAGAATTTTTAGTACAAAAGTAGAAATATTTTCCTAGCAAAATAGCATCTACTATAAATAGAAATTCTAGCGTCTCAAGACGTCCTCCGGTGGGGTAGCGGGATCCTCCCCCGGGTCTTCCTCCTCCGAACTTGGCGGCAGTAGATCGTCAAAGATGGTGTTCAAGTCTTGTCCATGAGCATCGATGTGTTCTTTCAGTATTAGGTTTTGTGTAGTGAGGATTTGGACTTGGCGTTCGAGTTGGTTTATGCGGTGGTGATCCGCCTCTCTCAAGTTGCCCATGTGGTGCAAATTGGCCTCCAATTGAGCCATACGATATTTCATTTGTTCTATGGTTTGTTGGGAGTCAAGGTGAACGTTCATCATTTTGATCATCAAGTGCATCATATCTTGACTAGCCATCTAGCACAAGCAAAAGATCTAAGTTAATATTCGCCAAGATTCTAGGTTAACTTCGTCAAGATTCTAAGTTAAAATTTGCCAAGATTCTAAGTTGAAATTCGCCAAGATTCTAAGTTAAAATTTGCCAAGATTCTAAGTTCTCTACATAAAAGAGATGCAATATGCAAATGCAAATGATGATTCCCCCCCAAAAATAATTTAATGCACTGTATATATATTTTTCCATGGGTTTTAAAATAAAAATTTTTCCATGGAAATAAAACTTTAAAATTCAAAATAATAGTAGTTTAAAAATAATAATGGTTTAAAAATAATAGTTTAAAAAATAGCCGGGCTTTGATACGAACTTGTAACACCCCGGTTTTTGGTCACCCAGGTCGGGATGTCACCGCCACACCTCCCTAGTAAGACACGGTTTCTCCGGCTTACTAAAAAGATGCAAGGCTAGGTATTTCAGTATTTAAAAATATTTAAAACATTTGCAAACAACCCATACAATATAGTCTCGAAAATAATAATATCATAACGCAGCGGAAATAGTATTTAAGTATAATATTGCAGCGGAAATGTAGATAAGACCGACATGGTCAAAACACGGGTTAAACAGGTCCGTTTATTCTTATAGTCTAATGCAAGAATTTAATAATAAAGTTTGCAAAAATATAGTTTCCCCCATGCATGAACGTGCTCATGTTTGTTCCACATACTCTGTAAGGAAAAAGGGAAATAAATGGTTTGGTCAGCACAACTTGCTGAGTAAGTTAACACATGCATGATCATAGGGTTTAAAAGCCATTAATTTAATATTTACATAAAAACATGATAATAATCATAAATAATTTAATTTAATAATATAACCAATTCGCATAATTAAATCATGGCACTAACCAATAGTACAATTAGCATAATTTAAATAAAAGCCATAATTAATTTAAATAAAGCATTTAATAATTTAAAAGGACAATAATTAAACATTTAACTATCCCCATTACTCCCAAGATTTAGTATTTCAAGTATTTCACGATTTCATCGTGATATCAACAAGTTTAGCCGGTAGCCCGGCGGCCGCAACCATATCTGTCATACCCAGTACCACTCCGGAGCCTCGGAAAACCCATATGGACATTCACGAGAGTGTAGGCCATATATCTCATGCCGTTTTGGCAAAATATCTCAAAAATTCCGCGCGGGGTCACCGTCGTCCATAAAGGCACGAAGTGAATCGTTAGGAGGGCACCCTGCAGAGCACTCACCCCCTAATTTTAAAGATCAAGTTTGTAAAGGGGATTTCCTAAATTCAGATTTCATGTATTTATTTCAAAGAGTCCTCCACTCATTTAAACCTCAAAGGGTAGTTTCACCGTTTCGACAAAATTTCAAGATTTGACTCGGTCAACCACGGTTTACTTCAAAATTCATTAAAAATCGAGTTTAATTCCAAAAAATTCTAAAATTTTACCACTGACTCAGAAACATCAAGATGAACAACTTTTGTGTTTTAACATTTTCAATCCAAGATACCGAAATAGGTCAAATACATCAATTTTCGTCATATCATTAGTCTGTCCGAATTTCGTGTACAACAGTTCAAGATTATCAAGATCTACCATAGCAAATCAACTCCAAACTTAATGAAATTTTACAGAGACCTTCTTAAGACATTTTTCTATAACTTTCTTGTTCGGCTAAAGATCTAAATCGGCTTATAACTAATGTCAAAAACGTGATCAAGATCGGACCTAAGTTCTGTCAAGAATTTCAAGATCCAAGTTTCAGCAGTTCAGTTTCGGGTGGATTTCACATATCAAATCATCACGAAAAATTCTAAAAAATTTACAGTAGATAGATCTAAGCCTTAGGAACGTTTTTCATGTTTTAAGTTTTCTCGTTTGAAGACTTTTATGGGATCAGAAAAATTACGTAAAACTGTTGCGCCGGTAGAAATCATATGTTGACAGATTTTTGAAAGATTTGATTAAGCTTTAGTTTTCGTGTTTTGATTTCTCCCAAAACCATGTAAGTGTCAACTTACAGATTCGTAGATGTTCGGGATCGTCTATTTCGAAGGCGTGGCTTCCAGTCCACCGTTTATCCTCTCCGTTCGTCGAGTTCTACGTTCTAGATCCGATTCGGGGTGTAGAAAGAAAAAGAAGAGAATTAGGGTTTCATTTTTGAATTGAAAACGAGATGGATGAACGGATCTAACTTACCACGACGTTAGAGATCTCTCAACTCGTCCACGGCAGTCCCCGTTCGGTTTTGGTGCCTCCGATGACTTCCGGATCTAAGGTTTTGTGTATAGAGAGTATCGTAGGGTTTTGAAAAGTGTTCGGGGCTTTCAAGAGGTCTTATTTATAGGTAAACATGACCTCGAGACGTCCAAGGTCTGCCTCTAAGAGTCTTGAGCCGAAAGGTGTTCAACCGAAGTCGGAAAATCCGGATTCGGGCGAGTGAATCTCGCAACCGGCGAATCTGTCGCTCGGCGCGGTCGGGGCGCGGCTTCTCCACCTTCACCGTGCGGCCACCGTGCGGCACTCGCCTGGACTTCGGTCCGGGCGGGTCGTGCGATCCGTCGTGCATTTCCTCATCTCTTTCGGACTTCTATCCCCCTATGCTCCCGGATTCTGATTTCCGGGGTATCTTCGGGTTTCTATTTCCTCTCTAAATTTTACTCGGGTCTAATTGCTTGTTTGGACTCGAATTCTCGAGTTCATTGGTGTCGGGTTTCGGTGTACAATTTATTTATCTTTAATAATTCTTTTTATTTAATTAAATTCCTTTAATTCCTTTTTAAGTTAAATTTTATTTCTCATTTCCTTATCCTTATTTATTTATTGTATTTATTTTATTTTTTGTTTATTAATTTAGTTATTTGTTTTATGTTGCAAAAATCTTGGGTATTACACTTGGTGAGTTGGTATAGTAAAAAGCAATGTTCTATCTCTCTTTCGACGGCAGAAGCGGAGTACATCGCAGCTGGAAGTTGTTGTGCACAACTCTTGTGGATGAAGCAAATGATCAGTGACTATGGAGTCAATCAAGAAAAATTGGTGGTTCTTTGCAACAACATGAGTGCTAGAAATATATCCAAGAACCCAGTGCAACATAATAGAACCAAGCACATCGATATTAGGCACCATTTCATCAGAGAGCTTGTGGAGGATGAAGTAGTGTCCCTAGAGCATGTTGGAACACAAGAGCAGAACGCGGATATTTTCACCAAAGCCCTTGATGGTGAACGGTTTGAAAAGCTTAGGAGGGAACTTGGACTATGCACAATAGTCTAAGTCCACAAAGGGTCTTAAGAAGTCTCCATGCATATTCTAAATCGACTAAGTCTTCTCCAAATCCTTATTTATATTAAATTACTTAGCTTAATTTCTGAGACTCCATGACCGCACTAATTATTTCTTTTTAATGCAAGGAATAATTGCTATTATGGTATAATTACATTTGACAGGTTATTAATAATTATCCAAAAAGGAAGTTACTCTTCTTATAGTAACCGGCAACCTAGGTGGAAGGCAATGATAATCTCGCGTATCTTTATAAAAGGAAACTACCTTTCTGCAGCCATCAATCATTCTTGGGAAGTTTGCCCCAACTTTTCCTTTATATTCTCTCATCCCCTTCTCGCTCCATTACGCGATTTTCATCCCTGCAAGAGCAAAATTACTTCAATTGTTTTTCTTCGTAGGAATCATGGTGACGACGAGAAACAGAAGTTTCAACACTGATACCGCACCACCATCTAGAGCCAGTCCTAGAACCACAGGCGGTGGATGAGGCCACGGAAGAGCCGGACCAGGACGAGGTCATGTCCAGGATTCCGAAATCCCAATTTAAGAGGAGATTCCGACCACCATTGCTGCACCAGATGCTCCTATCTGTGATCCCCTCGATCTTAGAGTGGAGATGGCCTAATCGACGGTAGCTATTGTTGAGGATGAAGCCCAAACCGTATCTCAGCAGGTAAACCTTCAATTGACAGTTGCCCCCACTACTCCCTCAAGATGTAACTGCTCCAATCACGTCGCCACCTTCTCCAACTCATGTGCCCATTGTTCAAGTACAATTGCCTACTCTAGCAAATGTAGCGGTTCAAAATCAGATACCTCCAAAAGGTAAAGGTAAAATGGCTTCTAAAAAAACCTTGGCTACTGACAACGTTGATGCAGGGAGTTCTAATCAAGTGCCTGAGCACCAAGATGCCACCATATATGGTCCCAGGCCACTGTCCCAGAATCCAGCACTCAAACCCCTTCTAGGGTTCCGGTGGTAACCTCTCCAGTACCTACTCATTGTTCGAATATTGCTATTAAGAATGCTGGTAGAGGAAGTACAGGGAGTTCCAATCCTGCCCCTGAACACTCCTCTGAATCAATAGAGTTATCTGATGAATCGGACAAGAATGTGGAAATCATTTCTGATGATGAAGAATCCACTGAAGTATCGAAAGATGGTGTGAGCCCAGAGTCTGATAGGCCATCCCTCATGGCTGAAGAATTTAGGCGTGAGGGACTCACCTCTGATGAAATGATTAGTGAGGATGATGATCAGGGTGCTGTTGGTGAATCCGAGGCTGGTGTTGAGGGGGAGAAAGACCCTATCTCAGATGATATTGTGCTTGGTGACCTTGTTCCAAGAAATGATGCTGCGAAGAAATCCAAGAGGAAGTGTGATCAAACTGATGTTCCTTCCAGTTCCCAATCCAAGAAGAAAAAGAAAGTGTCTGCTGATGATGATGAGGATGGTGATATCCCTGAAACTGTGGATACCAATCTTTGATTCAGCTCTCAAAGTTTTACTACGAGAGTTCTATGGAGTTGTTTGACACCGTGTTGGTCAAGAGGAAGCTGAAACCTTAAATTGCATTCAGAGGGGATAGATGTGAGGAAATTGGCTGGACTAGATACCTTGAAGAAAGACATCTTCTACGATGGCCTCTGAGTTGCAAGGGAGTAAGAAATCTATTGTGAAATTGTTCTATACAGATCTCAAGAAATCAGTTAATGTTCCAGGAAGCTACTGGTTTGGTCGAGTTTACATTCAAAAGAAATTTGTGTCGTTCAAGGACACTGATATCTGTGAATTCCTTGGTATTCCAATATGTGGTTTTGACAACGTCTACAAGCAGGGCACAAAATTCAACAATGTTTAGATTGCCAAAACCTTGACCAAAGGAAAGGAGAAGGACATCAAAGGAAGAGGTTTGAGGTTTGGTAATCTTACACAAAGATTTTTTTTGCTCTACAAATTTATCTCTGCAAATGATTATGCCAACAGCAAACCATTCGGTTGTTCCTAAAGAAATGTGACATTTAAAAATTGTCATTGATGAAAACAAAAGGGACATAAACTATGGGAGGCTCGTTATAGATCAAATTATTGCTATACCAGAAAACTTGAAGGCAGACAGCTCTACTCTCATTCCCTTTCCTGGTCTGATCTTTGGCTATTTGGAATCTTTGGGCATCAGAGGTCATCCCAAGCATTTGATGGATGTAATCAGGGAGTTCAAATTCACAGCTAAACTGCATGACAAAATCTAGGACATTCCAAGGCCTGACGGACCTCCCATTCCACAAACCGCTCTTGATCAGATTCGGGATATGCTTGTAGAAAGACTTGATGCAATCAGGAGAAAGAGAGAGGAGCTGGATGAAGAGGAAAGAGCCCTGGCTAAGATCACCAAATTACTTCCTGAAGTTTGGCATAGCGATCCAGAGGATGAAATGAATGAGGCTAATGCAGATTTCCATGCCACTTCTGATGATGATTCCTCAAGAGTGACTCGGCCCTTTTTGGGCACAATGTGACCCAGAGGGGGAGAAAGATGATGATCAATGCTGCTACTTGTTGTTGCCTCTAGGTTGCGGGGAATCGGGAATTTGTTGCTGCTACTGGTTTTGTAAGTATTTCTGTTTCTGCATTAGAACGTTCTATTGGACATTTAGTATTTTTGTTTCTGTTGGACAATTTTATCTGTTGGACAATTTGTTTTGATTAATTTTGATGTTCATGCTCCCTAGTTCGATAGGATTTATCTTGTACGGAGTATTATGTAGGTTGTTTAGGAGTTTTTGCTTTTATAATGGTGGATGGGGGTTGTTTTCCATTGCTTGTTCTCCCTTGATTTTGATATAATGTGTTCCACACTGATGATGACCACTAGATAGGTTTCCGTCCCATCTTATCTGGATTGCTCTACTTGGAAAGTGTATCCGCTGGATTGGATAAGTTCCCTCCCAACGGCTCCTTTGAAGCTTCCTTAAGGATGGAGCTGGTCTGCATGGAAGGATTATCTTCCCATCTTGAGAAAACCGGCGACTATGGAAGGTGGAGGATTCTTGGAAGCAATAATTCCCTTCCATAGTAGGAAGGATTCACAAACCATATAGAGCCGCGGCCTTGTAGAGAAGAGATTATCGAGCATCTATCATTTTTGAATCCTCAAGCTCTCGTGTATGAAACCTAATACAATCTCTTCACCTCTTCCGAGTGTTACGTTGTTCAAGTGAAAGAGATTGTTTCTTGAGTGTACTACTGTTATGTCGTGCACATTTGAATCCATGGTTGAATCCAACATTTTCAATCAATGGCATCACTCAAGTTTGTGTCAACCAAAGAGATACTGCCCGACATTGTTACATCAAAGGGAGGATATTTTATAGGTCCATTCAAGAGAAACTTGAAGAAGGAATCTTCAAGGGGTCGGCGAAGAAGTGGGCGCTTTCTCACCAGAAAAGGAAGTTTCTGGTACCATCGACCATCTGCTTGGATGTTGGAGTAAAAGATTTCTTGTTCACTTTTGTTCGTGTTATAACGTGGTGTTCGAACACATAGTGGAACTCTCCTGGATTGGTATCCCCCGGACGTAGGCATTAGGCCGAACTGGATCAACAACCCTTGTTTGTTCTCTTACTTTCATACACTTTTCTATATTGCAATTTTAGTCTGTACTAACCTACTAATATACTATTAAAAGTGTGTGGTTGAACAAACAGATCTTATTAGGTTTCGAATCTCGACTTAAGTGGGACTAACAGTTGTATACTCCCTCCGTACTCAAAAGATTGGAACATTGATAAAATTTGTACTGTTCACACAAACGCTTTGATTTAAAGTTTTATCACAATTATACAAGTTAAATCATAGTCAAGTGAGATTTTGTTAGATTCATCTCGTCGAGTAGTTTTTAAATATGGAGCTTTTAGAATTTTTACTTTTACCGAACTTGAGTTATTAGTGGTTTAAAATGTGCATTGGACTGCGTGCACAGTGGGTCCGTTAAAATTTTTTGAAAACGGAGGAAGTATTATATTAAGGGGAAAAAAGCCAAAATCATCCCACAACTTTCATGTGTTTCTCAAATGGTCCCATAATTAACCCCTTAATCCTTGCGACACGTCAGTCTGGGAGATCATTAACCTCGGATGGGATCATTTGGGCAAGGATTAGCAAACATATTGGATGGATTAAGAGTCTGTTCTCCTGGACTTATTTCCAGGACTTATTACTTATTCTTATTAAAATCAGACCAGACCCATTCAGATCAGATCAGACCACACTATATATAAAGTTGTAATCAGATCAGATCTGACCATATCAGATCCAGTCAGATTAGATCAGACCAGACCAGATCTTATAAAATTTAGATCAGAACACCTTATTTCAGGCGAAGAGAAAATGGCCTAAGTGAAGTGCACAATTATGAGACCATTTCAAAAACAAATGAAAGTTGTGGGATCATATTGGCTTTTTTCCCCTACATATATACGTACTAATGACTTAAAATGGATTTGATATTCACTTCAGTTAGTTTCTCAAAATGCGACCATTGGTGGTGTGGTAAGCCGAGCGAGGTGCAATATTTTCACTAAAATGTATATATATATATATAAATATATATATATATATATATATACGGAAAAAATAAAACTCATTTAGTCTCATAAGTTTTTTAATTTCCAAAATCATTCCACAAATATCGAATTAGACGAATTCGTCCCATAACTACCCTAATCATCGCCGAACCCGTCCATGAACCGGTTTTTTTCTAATCATGGCCGAACCCGTCCCATAACTTCCCTAATGGAGGGATGGGTTCGGCGATGATTATGATAGTTACGGGACGGGTTCGGCGATGATTAACGAAAAAACTGGGTTCATGGACCGGTTCGGCTATGATTAGTGTAGTTATAGGACGATTTCGTCTAATTCGATATTTGTGGGACTGTTTGGAAAATTTTTGAAAGTATGGGACGATATGTGTTTTTTTTCCATATATACTACGAGAAGGATTGCTATATACTATGAGAAGGATTGCTGAAAGTGTCGCTAAGTGCAAAATTTAAGTTTTGTGAAATAATTTTTGATGCCTTATATGGGAAGCGAGAAGAAAATTATTATTATTTTTTTTTCATTCAATTCACTAAGTGCAAGTCTATTGTTGTTGTACACTTGTATGTTAGATATGATAAGGTAACGTAAGCTCCTGTTTCATTGGTTTTATTTGAAGCTCTTATTAGCTCGGAAGCTCTTTACCTAAGAGGCTACTAATAAGAACATCCATAAGACAAATCAAACCGGGTCCAAGGATCTTCGGCAGACAATCCGACCCGCAGGGCCGGTTCGGAGGGGGCGGCCGGAAGTGCAATCGCCCAGGGCCCATAGTTAAAAGGGGCCCAAAAATTATTTTAAAATTTTAATAACTTTTTATTTTTTCTATTTTATATATTAATTTTTCATTCGATTTTTTTTCTTTTGTTTAAATATGATAAAACTGATAATTAATTTTTGATTAGATTTTTTTTTCTCTAAAAATTGTAGTAAGTTTGATTTCTTTCATAATTTTTTTTGAGAACAAAGAGTTTCAATATTTATTAAAACATCAACTTCCATTACAACATTACAACTCTGCACCTCAACTGGTTTCTTGAGGCTGCCCACTGACGTTTCCAATGTTGATACATAACAACAAAACATATAAAATCTACAGAATAAACTGTCGCTAAATATGCTCAGAACCACTCTTCTATTTTCCCTTCTCCTCTGGCTCACGACGTGCCCATTGGTCCGCCATATCATTTCTCTTTCGCATAATATGATTAACTCTTACTTCACCACCGAAACTTAATAATGTCACAATGGGTCCAACTAACCTTGACAGCCTCCATGGAACTTCTCTGATGTCGTTCATCCACTTGACAACATTCGAGGAATCGCACTCAATTGTAATTTTTGGCAGAGAAAATCCTTGATCTCGAATGATCGCCTTACATACGCGACTTATTGCCGTGACTTCTGCTACGGTGGAATCTGAAATGCCAATATAATCAGATAGGATAAATATTACTGTTCCAGTTGCATCTCGTATCACACTTCCCACCCCCGCCTTCCCCGGGTTTCCTAGAGAGGAGCCATCCGTGTTAATTTTCCAACATCCCGTGCAAGGCCTCTCCCATGTTAACCCCTTGCGCTTCTCCATCCCTGACCTTACTCTGAACTGTCTCAGGCTACTTGGGAAACTATTATCTAACCCCGCCAAATCCCCTCCAGTCCCATTATTTTCAGCCTGCCACCATAAATTCACTCTCCACCTTAACTCCTCCTCGACCCCCTTTGGATCAAATCGGTTTTCTCTAAACACAACTTCATTTCTATATTTCCATATAGTCCATATCGTCGCCATCATCACCTGCAACCACGCACTCCTAAGCCCAGATCTTGGAATATTTCCGAACCACCCTTCCATCAGTTCTTCAACCCTCTTCGGTATAGCCCATTTGACTCCAAACCATCCCACCCCTTTGTACCATAATGGACTCACCAATGTACATTGACAGAATAAATGATTAATAGTCTCAACTTCCTTTCCACAAAGTGGGCAATTAACATCTGACGATGTCAAATGATAGCCCATCTGATTTCTTTCATAATTTAAATAAGTGAAAGGAAAAAATTTAGTATGGATATAGTTTCTTTTAATAATTTTTAAATTATGTACTTATTTAAATTTAATGGGGATATGAAGACTTCGCCTAGTGGTCAAGCCCCCAACTGCCAACTCATAGATTGAAGGTTCGATTCCCACTCGGCCCTCTATCGCTCCGCTTTATCATAATTTGTGTGGCATGGACTTCCACTACCATTTCCTAACATAGGCTGTTCAGAAAAAAAAATAAAATAAATTAATGGGGGCCTATTATTTTATTTTTCCGAGGGCCCCTAAAGTGTCAGGAACGGCCCTGCCGACCCTGTAGGGTGATACTATTCTGCTAAGCCATATTCTGCTTTGTAATTAAATTTTAATCCGTATATATTTAATTATTTATTGTAATAAAACCTACCTTTGATAGTATATTTACATATATATGCTTTATTTATACAACATTTTTTGTCATAATATTAGAAATACGTCACGAGTATTCTGAACTTAAACTGCATGTGGTAATATTGCTTAATTAGATCCTAGTTAGCTTCTCATAGATACTATAATATTGAAGTAATAAGGAGGGTATGAGGTCTATCTATTACATGGGAGGCTTCTTACAGCAAGCTTACTACACATGAAAATCTTATTTCAGTCTCAAACAACAAAGAAGGTAATTATTTGTTTAATTAGGCTGATGAAGCAGCGGCAACCAACATGTAAAAGAGGCCCATGACTCCAGCATGACTCACCGTACTGCTGTAGTTCGATACCAGAGTGAGATTCTCCCCTGGAGAGATCTGGACCGAGCCGGGTCTAGGGTAGCATGTAGACATCCCCACCACGTACCCGGCCTCGTTTCCAGGTTCCGACCCGTTTCCATATTTTGTATTGGATGTGCATATCTCCCTTCCTCCCTGCAGCAGGACCAACCCCACCAATAATACATTTACCATCAAAAACATGAAAATATACTCCTATTTGTATTAAACGTGGAGAACAATAATACCTCTCCGTAAAGAGCAATAGATGTGCCTCCGACGTGGAGGTGTCCAACCCCATAAATTACATTACCACCATCTTCAAATTCCATTTTAAAGGTTCTGCTATCGATGCAGCCCTTGTCGCCACTAGGACAAGCCTCAACGTCGTACTCAACCTGTGCCAATTAGAGTATGTATCAAGGAGCAAAGAATATCACTGAAAGAGAAACCCTTTAGGTATGAATAAATCAACCTAGTAGAGTCTTTGCAAAATTAGTCCCAAGGCAATTAATGATAATTACCTACTCAACCATTGTGGGAATAAGAACCTGCAGAACCATTTTATGTTTATCGATAATTACCAATTTTATCATTTAATTTTGCTAATTACCAAAACAGTCATGTAACTATCCTATTGTGACCAACTTAATTCGTCCCGATAGCATACTTTAGCAAATTATTTTTAGGTCCCTGAATTTTTAAATTGTTAGTTTTGACCCAAAAAACTGACTTTTTGCAGTTTAGTCCTAAAAATAATGTGTTGAAATGTCCCATGGAACTAAAAAATATTTTGCTAAAATATGCTCCCAGGACAAATTTGGTGATGACTGTTTTGGTAATTATCAAATTAAAGTACGTAATTGAAAATTTTATCGATACATTGATGACGTTTCTCGTTTTTATTCCATTCTTGTGCACAATTTCAACTAGCTAGAAAATGTTTTGTGTACGGCCGGGAACACATGATTATTATTATTATTATTACCTGGCAATTATGTTGAGCTCTGATCCCAGTGGACTCATTCCCCTTTGTCACAGAATCAGTGACATCGAACAAGTAGACTTTCACAGGCACGACCGAGGCATCATCATCATCCCATTCCACATACTCTATCGTGTACTTGAGATAAAGGCTTCTACTGCTGTTCTGGTATCCTTCCTTGAGCCCACATCTTGCCCCATCCGTACAGCATCTCAGGCCACCAAGGTAGCCACGGGGCAACGGTTCCGGCATCGTAATATTACTGTATAAATCACACGTGCACTCGAGGCAGCCCCGGCTGTCCACAGCACCACGAAGGTCGATCACGTGCACGTTCATCATCCAGGCTTCCTCAAACCCCTGAGGGATATCCGCAGGATTCCCGACCTCAATTCCGTAAGGTTCCGGATAGCGAGTGAGCGTCCTCCTCGTCTCGGCTCCCACCCCAAAGTAAAATATAAGGCCACTGTCAAGATTGCACACCCCACTGTTGGGAACGAAGCTCATATTGGATTGGTTATTAATCTCTTGATCGTATCGGATGACAATCCAATGGTGCAGGTACGCTTCGTATAGGGGGACGGACTCGCCCCTGTCGTCGACTACCTCAGCGTGGAAGCTCTTGACTGCGATATGGCCCTTGGGGAAATCGATGTTGTTGTAAATTTTGTTGGAAGATTGGCCAGGTTCGACCTCAATTTTTGGGGATAGAAACACCTGGCTTTTGATGTTTTTTTCACTTTGAGAACTTTGCACCATGATCAGTAAGAGGAAAAGTAGGATAAGTAGGGATTTTGAAGCTAGAGGACCCATTTTCTAAAAGGGAAAAGGAAACCCTTGGGGTACTATGGGATTGACTATGAGTGTTTTATTTGGAGAGATTTAAGAAGGTTTACATGCAAAAGTAACAAGACAGAGGGTTTTATATAATGGAATAAAGGATTAAGGTGGTGTCAACACTCAACACTCTTAGCTTGCCCCATTTTTATTTTATTTTTAGTGCATATCAACTGTCATTATTGGGGATGGGGATAATTTTCTTCACGTCGTGTTCCCCGACTCCTAACCTACAGGTTGAGGATTTGATTCCCAACCTCCCTTTATTCATTTGTAATTTGTGTGGTATGAACTCTCACCACCATTTCTTAGCTTATAAGTTGTTCAGCGAAAAAAAAAACTGTCAGTATTGCAGAATAAAATGGTTTCATCCTGTCTCAATCACTATTGCGGAATTCGTATTCGGTCCTATTAAAATCAATCTCAATTAGTAATGGAGGTTACTGCTCTTACCCTATTTGATAATATCAATTTTAAGTGTACCACGTAAATTCCTCTTATATATAGAAAAACCTTGTACTCCAAATATTAGAAAACCTAGAAATTTTAATGCAATAAATAGTACTACAGTGATTTCGATGGGTCTATTTTATATAATGCGAGTAGCGAGGTGCATGTAATTTGGTGCGTGCGGGAAATCACGGAAGGTGTGTGTGGATCCACTTAATAACTTCCCAAATATATCTAAACATTAGTGATTTAGGGTTGTAAGGGAGACTCGAGAGAGCTAATAAGTTGCAACCGGGGCAAGTTTTTTTATTTTATAGTAGAAAATATCTTCTTCTTTTTTTTAAACATTGAAACTCATGTGTCGGCAAAAGTGTGTGGGAACTCAAACCACACAAATTACAAAGGAGAGGGATAGGGACCGGGTGGGGATCGAACCCCAAACGTATTGGTAGGGAGCGGAGGACTTCACCACTAGTAGGGATGGCAATTCAACCCGGTAGACCCGAGAACCGACCCGGACCCAACCCGTTTAGCTTGGTTCGGGTCTTCATTTTCGGGTCTTGGGTCGGTTCTGGGTCGGGTCCATGTTGTTCTTTCTCGGATCGGGTCTCGGATCTAACCATGGACCCGACCCGAGTATTTTTAAGTATGCACAACTATAAAATATTCCTAATTGTTATATATTTATTTAAGTATTTGGAAGAGAACTAGTTTGTAGATACTCGTATATTATCTGTATATTTGTATAATTTGTAAAAATTTGAGTAATGTGATATTGTGATGTTTTTAGCTTCATGCTTTTTGTAAATAATTGGATTACTATTTGAATTTAAATAGTGTTATTATGTAAATTTGAATTTTGGGTGTGGTCTAGAGTATTTTGTTAAATTCATTCGGGTCCACAGTTCTGGGTCGGGGTCTTCTCAGGTCGGTTCTGTTCGGGTCTAAGGGAGTGTATCTCGGGTCTTGGGTCTTAAAATTTCCCTCGGTTCGGGTCTCGGGTTCGTCTGGACCCGACCCAGACCCAACCCATTGTCATCCCTAACTATTAGGGTAAGTCTCCAATCCCTATAAAATATCTTTTAGGTATAGTAGTAGCTTTTTTTATAAAAAAATAGTTAAAAATAGAACTAAATCGAAAAATAATTTCGAAATTTGCTGAAAGCTACACAGAGTAGTTTCTATTTGCAGATATTTGCAAAATTCTTTTTACATGTACAGCTTTTAAAATATGATGTAAAGAGCGGGACTTTTATTTTAGTATACAATTTAAAGCTACTAATTAAAAATTGCACGTAACAACATCCTTAAAGCAATGTCTCTGGAAATAGTTTCTCAGAAAAACTTGCATCATTCAATCATCTTACTGACCTTTTTAGTTTTCTTAGCATGATATTGAAAATCATCAATCCGCGGGTTACTAAGATGAATTTGTAGGGTATAATTAAAGTCATCATTCAAAAATATTGAATTGTTATTCAAAAGTGATGAATTTATGTTTTCAACATCACTTAGTTAATGTTTAAAAAAAAATTCACATTTTTAAAGGACAATTCATTCATATGTTGGGAATGGGACTTGACTTTAGTCTCCAGTGGTCATCTCCCACATGCCTTCCAACTATAGGTTGGAGTTTGATCCCACCCGGCCCCCTATCCTTTCCATTTATCCCATTTGTAATTTGTGTAATTTGGGCTCACACACACCTTTTTCCAACACATAGGTGTTAATGTTTATATTTACAAAAACAACACACCATCATATGCAGAATCAAGCATAGAACTTATCTGGAAAATCATTACTATAAATATAAAAATTTTAGTTACCGACACTTGACACTATAAATAAGATTATTTATTGGTAACATATAATTATCATACTTCTTTAAATGTATAAATACCTTATCGTAAGATTATCACATAGGAGTATTATATAATCTTGTACGCCAAACCTTAAAATTACTTATAAGTTATAAGTACTAGGATTTTTGCCCGCTACGCACGGGCGGTTCGTTCATAAATTTTTAAGTAAACAAAATCAAGAATTTTTATGGCATTGTTATAGTTAAAAGTGTTTAGGTACAAAAACACTTATCGTGGGTGGGGTTCACCGAACAACGGGGAAGGATAGTAGACTATTAAAATGTGGACTATAATTCACAATACCCTCTTGTAAATTACTTCATCCTTTCTCTTTTAAGTGATTCATTTGCATAGTATCAACTATTCATTAAGTCATTTAATCAAAAGTTTAACATAGTTATGTAAGAGAAAATATAGTCAAGTGAGATGTTGTTAGATTCGTCTAATCACGTAGGTTTATACTACAATTTTTACTTATATACAATTTGAGTTATTAATATTTAAAAATGTGTCTCGCACTGCATGAAACGCAGAAGGAGTTCATTTAAAAGAGAACAGAGGAAGTATAAGCTAATCAACAGGGGAAGAATGTCAAAACTGAGATACTGAGACAAAATTTAGTTGATTACTCAAAAGGATCGAGATAAAAAATTGAAAAAGAAAGAACAAAACTTTAAGAAAAAACATAACTGAAATTGAGGCATTTTTTCGAACACATTGAGTGTTGCCGAATTTTCTATATATAATCCACACATTAAGAAACCTAAATGTAGAAAGATATCAAATTCATTGTCATTGGCATCGGGAATTCCAAAATCTAACAAATCAAAACAAATTTGGAACGAAAATAAAATTGCTTAAAGATCATCATTCAAGAATCCTTGAATCTTATGAAGACTATGTTATCAAGAGAAATAGTGGCAACATAAATTTATTGTGGTTTTTCTGAAGTGAAAGAAAAGAAAAAAAGAAAAGTCATAAACTTAAAATTCAAGGTTATGAAGACTATTAAGTAGTACTATTTAATAATTTAGTGGCAGAATTGACTATCTAACCCAATATTTTAAAGTTGAGAAAACATATTTAGTACTACTATTCAAACTAAAGTCAGGGGAGAGCGGATTATCATTCATCATTGATGGAAGAATTAACAGAATAATAATGAAAAAATAATAAAGATTCATTCTTATTTAGCTGATCAATTGAACACTGTAAAAATAATTTAGTGAAACTGATGTAGATAATGTAAAAGTTACACTAAGATTATGTAACTTAAAGAATACAAAATCTGTTCATAAGTAGTTGTATTTGAGACATAAGAGAAATGAAGACAATATATATATGTTCATAATAGTACTACTATTATGTTCATATAAAAGATGCAAGAAATTATCTAGAACAATTGTTACCAAAGTTTTAAAAGCCAAACTAAATTAAAAATTAGCTATATGTGAATGTAATTCACCCAATTTAACTGACAATCCTTGAGCATGGGGAATTTTTTTTGGTAAACAATGCCTCATCAGCTACTAAAAGGGATGAAAAGAAAAAAAAAAGAAACAAGAAAGAAAAGAAACCAGAACGAACTAATCTCTAAGAACGCAAAATCTATCTCTATCTTCATGCAACAACGATATCACTTGATCCGGTGGGAACGCCCATGTAGTAAAGAACTGTTCCTCCCTGCAAGCTAATTTCGCCAAGGCATCCGCTACCTTGTTCCCCTCTTTATAGACATGCCGAAATTCACACCTCTCAAGATTGTCTTCACATTTCCGGATCACCTTAACCAGCGGCCAAAGCTTATGAATCGGCTGATGCAATGTCTTGATAAGCCAATAAGCTTCCAATAATTGTATTAAAAAATTATAATTTCGCCATGGGAATATGTTAATAGTTAATATCAAAATTATAATTATATTTATACTTTATGATTTAAAAATTTCAATAATTATTTTAATTTATATTATGTAGATTATTAAAACTATTTTTATGTTAAAAATTATATTTAAAAATTAAACCTGATACTAAAAATTATAATTAAAATATGATTATATTTTATAACGGATTTTAATTTCTTATTAATTATATATAGTTTGATAAATTAACTGAATTATATTTATTATTAATTAATTTTTTAATTTATTATATTGATGAGGTTAATATTTCTGGCTCAAATTTTTATATAATTAATATAATATATTTGAAAATACAATATATTCAATTAAATAATATATATCGAGCAAAAATTAAAGAATATATATTGGTTTAACTAAATCTATCATAATATCAAATACATTATAATTTATTTCCAATTTATATCCTTTTCAAATATATGAAAAGATTTTTTCAAGATTTAATTATACTAATAAATAGATTTATTACCTAAATAAGATTTAAAAAATTGATTGACTTGGCAAGTATGATAATTCAGCATTGACATGTAATTAATTTGGATGATTGTACGTTTCTGGATGATTAATCAGCGTTTACGTGGAAACCCAATGCATAATTACAATATAACCCTTAAAATTAAAAAGGATGGAATATATTTAATAAGGGCAATACAGTCTGCACATGCCAAAAAACATTCAGGATTTATTATATAGATATTTATACTTTATAATTTAAAAAAATTCAATAATTATTTTAATTTATATTATGTAGTTTACTAAAACTATTTTTATGTTAAAAATTATATTTAAAAATTAAACCTGATACTAAAAATTAAAATTAAAATATGATTATATTTTTATAACGGATTTTAATTTCTTAATAACTATACATAGTTTGATAAATTAACTGAATTATAGTTATTATTAATTAATTTTTTAATTTATTATATTGATGAGGTTAATATTTCTAGCTCAAATTTTTATATAATTAATATAATATATTTGAAAATATAATATATTCAATTAAATAATATATATCGAGCAAAATTTAAGAAAATATATTGGTTTAACTAAATCTATCATAATATCAAATACATTATAATTTATTTCCAATTTATATCCTTTTCAATATATGAAAAGATTTTTTCAAGATTTAATTATACTAATAAATAGATTTATTACCTAAATAAGATTTAAAAGATTGATTGACTTGGCAAGTATGATGATTCAGCGTTGACGTGTAATTAATTTGGATGACTGTACGTTTCTGGATGATTAATCAGCGTTTACGTGGAAACCCAAGGCATAATTACAATATAACCCTTAAAATGAAAAATGATGGAATATATTTAATAAGTGCAATACAGTCTGCACATGCCAAAAAACATTCAGGATTTATTATATAGATATTTATACTTTATAATTTAATAAAATTCAATAATTATTTTAATTTATATTATGTAGTTTATTAAAACTATTTTTATGTTAAAAATTATATTTAAAAATTAAACCTGATACTAAAAATTAAGATTAAAATATGATCATATTTTTATGACGGATTTTAATTTTTTATTAACTATATATAGTTTGATAAATTGACGGAATTATAGTTATTATTAATAATTTTTTAATTTATTATATTGATGAGGTTAATATTTTTGGCTCAAATTTTTATATAATTAATATAATATATTTGAAAATATAATATATTCAATTAAATAATATATATCGGGCAAAAAATAAAGAATATATATTGGTTTAACTAAATCTATCATAATATCAAATACATTATAATTTAATTTCAATTCATATCCTTTTCAAATATATGAAAAGATTTTTTTAAAGATTTAATTATACTAATAAATAGATTTATTACCTAAATAAGATTTAAAAGATTGATTGACTTTGCTAATTAATTTGGATGACTGTACGTTTTTCGATGATTAATCAGCATTTACGTGGAAACACAAGGCATAATTATAATATAACCCTTAAATTAAAAAGGATGGAATATATTTAATAAGGGCAATACAGTGTATACTTTTCCAAGAGAAAGAGAGAGAACGCCGATGAACAGGGAGGAGAACGCCGGGAGGTGGGAAACCAAGGTCAATGGGCGGCTTAGGCAGGGGACAGTGACGAGGAGTAGCAATGACGATAGAGTAGCTGAGGCTCGACGTAACCTGGTAGGAGTTTATATAGGGAATATCCTTGTGGGAGCTGGAGTTATGGTTCTCATCAAAGAAATTGATAAAGTAGCATACGTTCAAGATTGGTTTTTCCCTACGAGAAGTTGGCCGGAAAACGGATTCAAGTACGGTTTCTTTAGATTTTCCGGTAAGGATGAAGCGGGACGAGTCATCAGAGAGTTGGATGGGCGGGAATGGTCAGGAAAAAAGTTAAAGGTTAAATGGGCTTCACCAAGTGGTCAGGGATCAAGGAAGGAAGGTACCCGGAATAGCAACCCTACGATTCCAGCAGGACCATCTAACCAGGCAGGGAGGAGAGGGGCAGGAAAGTTTGTAGGCAAACCTGCATGGCGTGACGGTCGAACGTTTGCCGAAGTTCTATCAGGAAGTAGGGAACGGAGATCTGATGTAAGAAAATTAGGGCAGGTGGACTTGATAAAACTTGAAGTAGTTCAAAAAGACCTGGAGTGGCTAAATAGGACGGCGGTGGTGGAAATGAGTCATTTAGATATGTTGGTTGGTTTTCAAGATTGGCTCCTCAAATCATATCAGGACTGTGGTGAAATAATTTATGGAGGGGGGTACACAGTGTTGGTAGTGTTTAACAGTAGGGTGAGGAGAGATAGCTATTTGGCCGATGGAGGGGATAACCAATTTATTGTAGGGAAGAGAAGATGGGTAGCAGGTTTTGTGGACAAGAAACTGCTTGTGTGGATATACATCTATGGAATACCCTTCCATGCATGGAGCTATGAGAATTTCAAAAGGGTGGTTGAAGGGTGGGGAAAAGTGATTAATATGGACAAAGAAACGAAGGAGAAACGTAGGCTGGACCGGGCGAAAGTTTTGGTGGAACTACCAGAAGGAGGTACTGTTCCATCGGAGGTTTCTGTTCAGGTAGAAGGTCTATCGAATGTACTCCAGATAGTGGCTAACTTCGGTGATAGGGTGGTGGAGGAGGACGAGGAAGCGGAGACTTGGGAGCCTCAGCGGAAAGATGAAAAACCGACAGAGGAAACGGAGCACAGGTGGCCGGAAGCGCCGGGTGGGGAGAGCTCCAGGACTAAGATTGGTGGGGGAATCGGAACAGTCACCTGCAAGCTTGCATTGGAAAACAAAACATGCTCATAAAGTTGTGGCGCCAACGGAGGTCATAAATGAGGCATGCGGGGATGTTCTCCAAGAGGAAATTCAAAGTGCAGAAAATTATCGGGCAGTTGGAGGAGAGGAAGACCTAGTAGTGGGCCTGGAGAGGACTATAGATGGGCCAAATCCAGATGGGTCGAATTCAATTGGTACTGGGCCAGAAACCAAAAAATGGCGGGCTGAAGCTAATAGAGAAGAAGGTGTTGAGGGCTGTGGGTCTTCAGTCCAGGAAGGGAATAGGGCTCACAAATCCGGAGATCATAGGGCTGGAGTAATCGTAGATCTCAACTCTTCTAAGGAACCAATTAACGATGTAGAGGGGAGTATGCAGAAAATAGGCATAGAACCTATCGATAATTCTCAGGGGAGTATGGTGAGGGTGTCGAGAGAGACAGTTCAGCCGGAGGAGGTAACATAAAGGAATTGGCAGTGGATTGAGGTAGGTGCGAGTGATTCACATCTGGCACCAATTGAGGAGATACAGGATGAGGGACAATTAAAAGACGGGGATAAGTGGGAAAGAGTCGAGAAATCAATCGCAGATACTGAAACGGACGGAGATGAGTCTAGAGCAGCGGCTGAAATAAGTAAGGTGGAGGAGGTTCTCGCAAGATTTTTGTCTGGGAGGCCGCGGATGCATAGAGGGGGTCGAAGAAAGGGCATAAAAAGCGAGCCAAAGAAGTACAAGAGCCGATCTAGTGGATATCAGATTGGGTGCGATGGTTTTGCCCAACTGGAGTTCACAACAATTTGGGTAGGGGAAGAAGTAAAGCTCGTTGATTTCTCAGAAGCGGAGAAGATTATAGAGGTAGCTAATATGTTAGGATTAGGGTGCCGATTGAATCGTGAGGAGGCTGTTGCCAGGGTTGTGGAAGATCGGGTGGGTTAGCAGTTGACAGGGGGCGGTCAGGCTTGAGCGTTTGAATTTTGGATGCGGATCATATCTTGCAATTTAAGGGGATTGAATGGAGGGGTGAGACGTAGGGCGGTAGTGAGGTTATGCAAGAAACTTAAGCCATCAATGTTATGCTTTCAGGAGACGAAAATGAGTGAGATCAGGGATCGTTTGATATATAGATTATGGGGGTCGAGAGATTGTGAGTATTGTTTTCAACCGGCCAACGGAAGTGCAGGTGGTCAGTTGGTGATTTGGGGTGGGCAGGGGGGTTCTTTTAGGGTTGTAGAGAGTGAGCACCATTTCATCTGGGTAAAGGGGAGTTTTAGTTGCTGGGGGCAGGGGGTTATTAATTTTATATGTATCCATGCGCCGAATGACAGGTCGGAAAGACTGGCTTTTTGGAATTTGATTATCAATAAGTGCGACACTAAGAATGGGGAGTTTTGGTGTGTGGTTGGGGATTTCAACGCAGTGGGGAGGGAAGGGGAGAGATTTGGAGTGAGTGAGGATACCGGTTCGATTAGGGAATTTAGGAAATTTATCAACCACATGGGTTTGGTAGATATTCCCAAGCTGGGAGCCCAATATACATGGTACGGCAGGGGTGGGCGAGCAGGGAGCAGATTGGATAGGTTTCTACTTTCGCCGGAATGGTTGTGCTTGGAGGGTGGGGTTATCCAACGGAGAGGTGAGTCAGTGCTTTCTGATCACTACCCTGTTTGTTTGGAGGTGGGGGAAAAAACTTGGGGCCCTAAGCCTTTTAGGTTTTTTAATTACTGGATGAATGAGAAAGGATTCCCGGATCTTGTTCGGGAGGCATGGATAGGGGTGGAGCAGAATCAAGGGAACAGACTGTTCAGTAGGCTCAGGTCGTTAAAGGGGAAGATCCGTAATTGGGAAGGGTATGGGGCGGCAGATATGGAAAAATGAATCCAATGCATTTTGACGGAGATTGAAGATCTGGAGGGAAATTTTCATCAATTCGGATCTAACGACGCTGATAGGGAGATCTGGAAGGGAAAGCGTTTGGAACTTAGGTCTCTGTTAATGGCGGAAGAGAGGAGATGGTTTCAGAAATCGAGACTCAAGTGGATTAAAGAAGGCGACCAAAACACGAGGTTCTTCCATGCGGTGACGGCTCTCAACAGGCAACAAAGTTTTATTGGATATATTAGAGTGGAGGGGGAGATGATAGATGATCCGGGTCTGATTAAAGATAAGGCATTTGAATATTTTCAGAAAATGTTCTCCAAGCAAAAAAAGGACCTTTTTCAGATACTAGATACTGGGTTGTCTAAGGTTAGTGTGGTAGACGAGGAATGGTTGTGCAGGGATTTCACGGAGGAGGAAATTCGGGCGGCTGTTTGGAGTTGCGATAGCAATAGGGCTCCCGGCCCGGACGGATTCAACATTGGTTTCTTTAAAAGATTTTGGGAAGTCTTGAAGGGGGATTTGCTGGCTGTTTTTAAAAATCTGGAAAATGAAAGCAGACTACCTCAAGAAACAGGTGGGTCATTCATTGTCCTTATTCCGAAGGTGGAGGATCCTAAGGAATTTAGAGATTTCCACTGTAACATCCCGAATAATTAATTCATGATTAAATCTATTTAGTTGTGATTAATTAGTCAATTGGGCTTCAATAATTAAATACAATGGGTGTATAATTATTTCAAGCCCAATGAAGAAGTATTGGTGATCCAAATCAAACAATTCAACAAGGGGAGAATTTGAACTATTAGAATGATTTGGGGCTAAAATGAGAATAATAAATTGTTACAAAGTCCCTTAACCTTATATTGGAAATTTGGGGAAAATTCCCACTCAACCCGTCACTCTCCAAATTGAGAGAGAAAGAACAAGGGCTCGATGGAATTGGGGATCTCGACTGGGAGCAATGGAGACAACAATTGGGATGAAATCGAAGCTTTTCCTCTCAAGGTATGAAGTTCTCCTTCCTTCTCCTCCTTCCCTGTTTTTTCCCTTCCCGTTTCTTGCTCCTTTTCTCTGTCGGAGTTCGATCGGTGGCGGGAGGTGGTGTCGCCGCTGCGGTGGCGACGAGGAGGGCCAGGGCCGACGCCTTCTAGCCATGGCGAGGCCGGAGGCAGCGCCTCCGGCGGTGGCAACGCCACAGCGCGTGGCGCTGTGGCTGTGAGCAGCGGCTGCTGCCGCTGCTTCTGCGGAGGTCGCGCCGGCGACTCGCCGGTGGTGCGGTGGTGGTGATGACTGGCGGTGCGGTGGTGGCCCGATGGTGGAGGGCTGGAGGCAGCGCCTCCAGCCGGCGGTGGTGGCGCACAGCGCGCCTGTCCGCGCTGTGGTGGCGGCGAGCGGCGGCTGCTCTGCCGCCGCTGCTGTGGTTGCGCCGGCGGCGAACCTCCGGCGTGGTGATGGTGGTTGTGCATGGTGATGGGGGCAGAGGTGGTGGTAGTCGGCGGTAATGGTGGTGGTGGATTTTGGTATTTTCTCATTTTTGGTGTTCTTGGCATTTTGGTTGAATTCCTTACCCCACATTTGAGTGTTAGAAATGATTTAATTGTATATTATTGTTTAAATGATATATTGTAGATGTTACATGTTTTGGTTTTGGAATGTTCAAGAATTGTTAGATTTTGGTTCTATAAGTTCTTGGTGTGCTAGCTAAGGGGTTAAAATGGATTTATTGAATTATGATGAGTTGGAGGAATTTTTATTTTAAATGTCCTATGAAGGTTTTGAGTTTGTCATCTATGTGTTAGAATGATAGAGATTATGTGGATTTGGATTCTTAAGATTAATGTTATCCTAATATGAGAGTTGTAATAGTTTCGTCCTATATTATGTGTGTAATAATTGGAATTTTAGTTTGCTAGTCTTGTGAGATTCTTTGTGTTGGATTTTATGATTTAAGGTGCACTCAATTGAACTTGGGAAAGTATATTGGTGGTCTAAAGTTATGAATTTTTGATGGTATAATTTGGATCCTTGAACCGTAGTGAACTAGATAGATAGATTTTGAAATTGAGGTTGGTTTTGAATAATAAAGTTGGGAACCATGAATATTGATGTTTTTCCTTGTAATTGTAGATTACATTTAGATTGGAGTATGTATTAGAACATACGATGGTTATGTAAAATTGGTTAATGAGATTTAATTGTTTAAATTGTTGGGGTTTCTATAAACTCTTTAAAAGTCCTTTGGCATTGTTGATTATAGCGGTGTATCTATGTATTGGCTTTGTTGGACTATTTCTAGATTTTCCTAATTCTATGTTGGTAAACTTAGAATGGGAAAATGTTAACTTGGTGTTGGTTTGTGGGATCTTGGAAAGAGATTGTTGGACTTTTATTTTAGTTAAATGGCTCTTTGTATATTTGGATTGAACAAAATGGAGTTATGTGGAATATATGAGATGTGTAATTGTAGAATTGAATAAATTGGGATACCTTGTTAGTATTTTTATGTTGTGAGATTAATTGAATGCTTGGAGAACTTGTAGTATATAGTGTGACATGTTGGATTGAATTATTCTTTATATTATTGATGTTGTTGGGTTATTCAATATTAGTCAATTCTATGTTGATAAACATAGAATTGGAAGTGTTGGGTGGTTGATTTGGAGGGATTATAAAAAGGGGACTGGAGGTGGTTGTTGGTATTGGAGATAAGAGGAGATTATGGAATTGGTATTGTTAAATTATTTTAATTCTTATGATGATATTATTGTACAGGGAACGAGTGTGGACTTGTATTGAAGCCACGTGAAAGTTGAAGTTGTACAAAGGAAGCTTGAAGATTTATAATAAAGGCAAGGTTTAGAATAGCAAATTAGATCGGGGTTAGGAATAGACTAGTATAGTCTATGTTGCCTTAGTATTGGGAACTCTCGTGTGTACGGATTCCCTGCGCATAATGAGGATGCCTTAGAATTAGGCTAGAACTGCTTGCGAATATCTCACTAATTATTATGCTCATAATCTGGAACTTAGTTGCAATTAGAGAAGATCTACCATGCCTTAGTTTAGGATGGAATCTTGCGTTGCTTCTATTTTGATGTTATGAGTTGAGTGCCGATACGTGGGACTTGGCACACCCCTGATTACACTTAACTCGTGATGAGTTGTTTATTTTGTCATGACGCGTAATTTACGTATTGACATGTGTGGAATTAAATCTGAATATGTGTTGATGCCGATATGTGGGACTTGGCACACCCCTGATTATACTTAACTCGAGATGAGTTGTTTATTATGTCCTGATGCGTTGGTTTGCGTATGGACATGTGATTGAATTGAATCTTGATATCTGTGATGATATCTGAATATCTGTGATGATATGTGAATATCTGTGATGATATGTGAATATCTGTAATGATATGTAATATCTGTGATGATATCTGAATATCTGTGATGATATGTTGGTGAATCAAATAATGCTACGCGGGTAAGATACGCTAAGCTTACATTCGGTATCCGATGGGGCATAGTAGTATCTTTCCCGGGGCATTGAATAATGCTACGCGGGTAGGATACCCTATGCTTACAAATCGGTATCCGATTGGGCATAATGGTATCTTTCCCGGGGCATTGAGACTGAAAAGGATTTATATCCTAGTCTGTATTTGGCTAGAAAGGGCTCATGACCCTTAGCCTGACCCGCTTGCCGTAAGCCACGATTTCAGCTGTTAGTGTCCGCGGCGGGGGCACTGTGGGTATGTCTCTCGACCATTAAGGGGTGTGGACCCTTATATGGGAGGGAATACCGACCATGGTACCTAGGTGCGCGCTAGACATGCTTATGTGTTGCATTTAGGGTAGATAGACATCTTAGGTCATAACATATCATCTCATCATCCATCATTCATTTTACCTGCAGTGGTTGAAGCACCGGTATGGGACGGTGTGATGTTTACTTTCTGTATTTATTTTATGTCCTTAATTATTGTTATCATTATTGTTATTATTATTGTTATTATTATTTATATAGTATAGTGTTATCATTATTGTGCCCCGTTTTCCCAGCTATATCTATTCCTTGCCAGTACGATGTACTGACACCTTGTTGCGGTTATCTGTTTTATAGATCTTCCTACGGATGGCGCAGAACACGATGTTGGGGTACGGGTTGAGCGAACTAGCTAGGCTGCATCCATTATATTTATTGTTTAGAATAAATATTATATGCTCTTGCCTGACCTTTGATGAAAATATATGTTATTCCTTAAATGTGAGCGGTTGTCACATATGATTTACTTATTGGTCATTCCTGGTATTGGATGTGCGACCATGTCATTATGTTATTTCAGGGCTTGTCGCCCGGATATGCCATGTATTGTTCCTGGGGTTATATACTGCTTTGTTGGCATTTATTTGAGTGTGATACAGGTTTGTATTTATACCTCGCTTCGTATTGACTATCTAAGCTGAGTGATCAACAGTTTAGAATAGTTAATACGGCGATGACGTCACGAAAATGGCTTTAAATTTTCGGGGCGTTACATCCGCCCGATCTCGTTGGTAGGCAGCATTCACAAAATTATCACAAAGGTTTTAGCTAGGAGATTGCAGGAAGTATTAACCAAGGTTGTTGGGAGCTCTCAGATGGCCTTTGTAAGAGGTAGGCAAATTTTGGACGGTGTTTTGGTTGCGGCAGAGGTGATCCACTCCACTCAAGCATCGGGTCGGTCGGGCTTCGTTATTAAGTTAGATTTCACCAAGGCATACGATAACGTGTCTTGGGATGCCCTATTTAAAATATTGGAGTCTATGGGGTTCGGGGAAAAATGGATAAATTGGATGAGAGAATGCGTGACAAAGGCGTCGGCTGCTGTTCTCATTAACGGGTCGCCTACTAAGTTCTTCAAGTTACAAAAAGGATTAAGATAAGGAGATCCTCTCTCACCGTATTTATTTGTCTTGGTGGCCGAAGTGTTGAATATTTTAGTTACAAGGGCTACTGGTATGGGGCTGTTCACAGGGCTACAGGCAGGGAATAATGGTCCTAAAATCTCCCACCTTCAATATGCGGACGACACTATCATTTTCTGCGAAGGAGAGATTTATCAAGTGGTAATGGTTAAGAGAGTTTTAACATGCCTTTCTTTATCTACGGGCCTTAGAATCAATTATGGGAAGAGCTGGCTCTACGGGATTAATTGCACTAATGAGCTGGTAAGTGAAGCATCATCTATTCTAGGGTGCGAAGTGGGAAGTTGGCCAATGAAATACTTGGGGATACCAGTAGGAGGTAGGGTAAATAGCACGGCGATATGGCAACCGGTGTTGGATAGGGTGGAAAACAGATTGGCGGGGTGGAAGGGTCGGATGCTATCCCAAGCCGGTAGACTGTGCTTAATTAAAGCGGTGTTAAGCAGCCTTCCGGTTTATTTCTTGTCGATTATCAAGATTCCCAGGATGGTAGCAGAACGTCTCGAGAAATTGAAAAGGAGATTCTTTTGGAATGAATGGGACGGAGCAAGGAAATTACATACAACTAACTGGGAAACTATATTCTTGCAAAGGGATGAGGGTGGCCTGCATATCCAGAATGTACAGCGACTCAATCAGGCTCTGTTGTTAAAGTGGAGGTGGAGATTTGGGACAGAAAACGCGTTGTGGAAAGAAGTGATAGATGCTATATACTATGATAAAAATGCCCCTTTAGTGCCGGAACCAAAGGTAGGTAGAACATTGTGGGGGAGAATCTGTAGCTCTTGGGATGGAGTGATCTCGGAAGGGGAGGGAAGTGGATTTAGCATTCAGGTGGGGGATGGAATGAGAACGCGATTTTGGCAAGATATTTGGCTGGAGAGAGGCCGGCCACTTAGAGAGATGTTTCCAAGGATATTTGCCCTCGCTGACAACAAATATGGGAAAATAGCAGATTATGGTATTTGGAAGGGTTTTGAGTGGGAGTGGAGAATCAATTTGCGTAGGCCTTTATTTGATTGGGAGAAAGGAGTATGGAGTGACCTATTGCATGTAATAAACAAGAAGCCCTTGTGTAGGTATATGGTGGACAGAGTAGCTTGGATGAGAGAACCAAATGGCCAATATAAAACTAAATCATGCTGGAATCGAAATGGAGAAAGAAGTCAGGCAGAGGCTAGTCAAGTATGGCGACGCTTATGGAAGATCAAATGCCCCATGAAAGTGAGGCTCTTGGCGTGGAAACTGTTACATGAGGCACTTCCGGTAAGGACGCTTTTAGCCAACAGAGCACAAATACAGGTACAAGACATACAATGCCCCCTGTGTGGAAATGATAATGAGTCTATCGAACACCTGTTCTGTAAATGTGATAAAATAAGTAGGCTATGGTACTAAGGAGCAACATGGTTTGGGATGGCTTGGGTGCAGCCTGGGAAGGTTAAAGAATTAGTGGAGGGATGGTTGAGTTTCGATGGCAAGATAGGGAATAGGGAGGCTTGGTTTCTAATAGGTTTAGCAATCATATGGACAGCCTGAAAAAAGCGAAATGAGGTGATTTTCGGAGGAAAGCAATTCAACTTAGTATTAGCATTGGAAGAAGTCAGGTGGGCGGTGGGAATATGGTGGAAATCAATGAAGAGGGATTTTGATGTAAGTATGGCATGTGTGGACTCCGACTTCCCTAAAA
Organism: Hygrophila difformis; assembly: GCA_030278955.1. Lineage (NCBI taxonomy): Eukaryota > Viridiplantae > Streptophyta > Magnoliopsida > Lamiales > Acanthaceae > Hygrophila > Hygrophila difformis. Next base: position 16,649,495 of record JAOANR010000010.1, on the reverse strand, counting down.
ACTTAACACAGGGGAACAGCTTGGTCCACCAGGCTCCGCGACAAGGGTTGGTTTGGGAACGGCCAAGAGAAGGCTGGTGGAAGATCAATACGGATGGATCATCTATGGGGAACCCGGGGCCGGCCGGTGTGGGGGCTGTCATCAGAGATAAGGAGGGGAATGTTATCTATGTGCTGTCGGATAACATTGGCTTTACATATTCGACAATGGCCAAATTTTCAGCTATCAATCGGGTGTGTAAGGCGCTGATTCAAGACCAGGGATTCCCTCTACCTAGGTTGAGTTTCGAATGTGATTCAATCAATGTGGTTCGGTGGCTTAAGGATCCAGGGAGAGTACCATGGAGATTTCACCATTTGTTAAGCCCAATTCTGGAAATTCTGAATTTTGCTGGCAAAGTATCAATTCAACACATATTAAGAGAAAGAAATGATGCTGCGGACCGATGGGCAAGACTAGGGGCAGCTGGGGAAGATGCGATTGAAAAATGGTGTTAAACAACATGTTTGCGGGGGAGGGATGGTCTTGCAGATCTAAGGGCGAAGTAGGGGCTACTGGTATCGAATCAATGGCCTGTAGTAATATGAAAAGAGAAGCAGACCAACTGGTATCGAATCAATGGCCTGTAGTAATAAGAATAGAGTAGCAGATCATATGCTAGAGTTTTTGAAGCTCCTCGGAACTCGCATTGGAGTAGGGGGTTTTTGTATGGAGGAACATTAATGGTGATAGGTGGTGGAGAGGGGAAGGAAATGCCCGGTTGTGGGGCTAGCCGAGAACTGTCTTGGATTTTCCTACAGTGAAGGAAAGATTTGAAAAATATTTTTGTATATATATATATATATAATAATCTCTATGCAGGTATTCAAGAAGCGGGAACGGGGAATGTATAGAGGGATGGCGCTTTTAGCATGTTCAGAGGCGATGTGCAATTCTCAAGTCAATAAGGACTGAAGCTAACTTGACGCTGAGTGTTCTATTGCTAAATTGGTGCTCCACAATGGCGTTTCATCTACTGAGAAAGAACTGAAATCATACTCCATTGCTAGGATAAGTACTCTCATATATTGCCCGGTGAGATCTTTGCCATACGTGGTTTAATGCATACATTTGTGGTGGTTCAAACTGACAGTCCTGAACTTGCTAAAACATACATAATCGAGCATGCATTTTACTCATATTCAGTGTATGGAAGAGGTTAAGGGCATTGGGACAAACCCGTTTGGTTTTTTTCTCCCATAATCCTTTATTACCCCTCATGCTAGAGCCTACAATTTCTTCTAGCTTTTTCCGCTCCACACTTTGTACCATTAACCTCCAGCCTCCTCCTCAATAGCCACACAAATTTTTGTCCTTTTGGGGTGAGTAGGACTGATCATGAATCATCATATGGAAAACTTGTTGTGATGACGCAATTTTGGGGTTGTAAATGCTTAAATGCTTTGGAAAGCTATTGGAAAGGGTGTGGGTGTGCTCCAATTAGCATATGATTGAGGTTAGGATTTGAAATGGAGAACTATAGTTGAAGATCGGAACTTATGCTTAAATTATTGGCATTGGACTTCCAAAAAAAAAAGAAAAAAAAGAAAAAAAAAAGAAGGAAAAAGATATTAAAAAAAAGAAAGAAAGAAAAAGTGGAGCTCTGAAAATGTCGTGGGCCAGTTCCAAACTGATGAGTTTTCTGTGCAAGTTAGCATCTAGATTTGAGATGAGCTTCTTGGTTTATTGGATTAGCGTAGAACATGTTCTATATGGTTTTGGAGTTCTACTGATTAGTTACATGATTTGAGTGGTGATATGAGCTTAATGACCCTCACTCTTTAAGTTGCATACTGGTTTTGGTATTTCAAATTGCTTGAGTTTCAAATTTATGGTTTGAGCTCTCTCTAACGATCCCTCACCCCTTTTTAATCTTTTCCTTTCCCTCAACATTGTCCCCTTCTAACCTACCCTTTGGCCTTTGGTTCTCTATACACTGGACTAGAGTTTTTTTGCTAGGGAGATATGTTGTTGTTTCTAGCAAGTTGTAGGGACTGCCTTTGGACTTACCAAACCCAATGCTGTTGATATTCCTGAGGTGCGGCGATCTACGGGATGGCTGATATCATGGGCAATAGTTGAGCTCCGGGATGATATACTTGAGAAGGGAGGACGAACGAAGTACTACAACCTCTTGGATGGGTTTTTCTGAATGATGCAAATCAGGCAGCAGATTTTCCAAGTGGTAGGGAGTAAGCTGCTAAAAATGTTTGTCGCTTGATTGATGTTGTTGCAGGAGGCTGCTTTTGTTATGAGGCTGCTGCTATGGTATGAGGCTGCTTTTGCATAACTCCTGCGAAGATCCAAATGTCTGATGTTGCTTTCGGGTTGTTGAATGATGATGCACTTTATGAGGCTGCTGCAGCTGAGGGTTCTAAAGTTTTGAATAGGATATAGGGGGAGGAGAGGCTGACTCCTGGTGGTGCAAGGTGGTGGTGTAAGTTTTGGCCGAATCTGTATCTGTTGTTTGCACAGTAGAAGGTTGCCAATCTTGGCTTGGGGAGATTTTAAGCATATGTGGATTTGAAGAAAGGGAAATTAGTGGTGCAAGTTTTGGCCGAATTTTATACTTTGAAATGCTGAAAAAGCATACTGATGGTAGCTGTAAACTTTTACATTTTGAGGTATTGTTCTCAGGCCTAAAGTCTGCTTTTGTGGATCAAGGATTGGTGCTGTGCAGAATTTCCATATTGAGGTTCGTGAATGGAACAAGGGATATTAAAGTGTTTTGGAGCTGCAATATGTTGGACTGAGACTCACTAAGACTGGTTTGGATTCCAGTTTTCTTTCTCATTTTCAGATAATATTATGTAAATTTCCAATGGCTTATAGAGTGTGTGGAGTAAGGTAGTTTCTAAGTGTTGTACCTGGGGCACTATTGTAATCTTTCAGTCGGACTGAAAGGCTTTTATGAGAAATAAAATCCTTCTTCTCAAAAAAAAAGGGCAATACAGTCTGCACATGCCAAAAAACATTCAGGATTTATTATATAGATAGATAATGTTGTAGTCGAAAAATATCTTAAGCCGACTGCTAGATGATCAATCGATTAATGATACATATACCTGTAAATTTTGAAGATATTAATTTATTAAATAAAAACGAACAAAGAATTAGAATAATTTTTTTTTGGAATGGAGATTTGGCCCAATTAATAGTAATGTTTCCTGACTTCCAACCTTATGGTTGGCTGTTCGACTTCACCTGACCCCTTATCATTCCCCTTTAATTTATCCCCATTTGTAATTCGTGTGGCTTGAACTCTCACGTACTTTTGCCGACACATAAGTATCAATATTTAACAAAAAGAAAAAGAAGAAAATAGTTTTATTATTGCAATTGTGTTATGGTACAGAATTTAAAAATCTTGACATACTGAGGGGAAGTCACAACCCTTGATGGATGTTGTGATCGAATGGTTGATTAGGGTTATTTTTAATTTGTAGTTTAGCACATTTTGGCAACAAAGTATTACAATATAATATTTCTAGGTTTGGATTTTTATTTTTTATTTTTTCGAAATTTGATTGCAATTTAGAAACCTCACATCGAGTAGATAGATTTTCATATAAAGAGTGTCCAAATCCGAATTCATTTGAGAAAGTTACATCCATTTGAAGTTTTTTATGTAGGCATTATTGTATATAACAATGTCGCTGAATTGTATAGGCATCGTTGCTGACATGCAAATGCTCTGTTGCTGAAAATCGTAATAAACTTCAAATGACTATAATTTTCTCAAATGAACTCGAATTTGGACGTTATCTGTATGAAAATCTATCTTGTCGATGCGAAGAATCTAAATACTCTATCAGATTTCAGAAATTTCAATTAGAAAATTAGCATTTTCTCATAACATCGAGCATCAAGGCTTCCACGACATAGATAAAACATTTCAGCGACATACCCAATATACTTTAGCGAAAAGGCCTATGCAATACAACGACATAGTCTATATAATTCAGCGACATATCATATACTACAATTCAATGACATAGCCCATATCTTTCAGCAACAAATTGTATTCATTTTAATGACATAGTTCTATGCATTTCAGCGGCGTCATTGTATGAGATATTGTTTTAATTTGTAAAATTTGATAAGACATTTTTATTCCTTGGGTCTAGTAGATTGATTTTCATATAAAGAACGTCCAAATCTGAGTTCATTTGCGAAAGTTATAGCTATTTGAAGTTAATTACGATTTTAACCAACACACAGTCTTTACACCTCATCGACGAAGCCTATACAATTTGGCGACGTGTCTTATGCATTTCAGCGACATTGCCTATACAATTCAATGACAAGCTAATAAGGTATATACAACGGAAAAAAAAAAAAAAAAAAAAAAACCTAATGGCCCCATAATTTTGTTCGTTTTCTCAAATCATCCCATAGAAAATGAATCAACCCAATTCATCTGGTAACTATGTTAATTTTCGCCAAATCCATCCCACCCCCTAATGATGATTAATGCTGACGTGACAACGGATTAGAGCGCCTAATGACCATTAATGCTGAAGTGGCAGCAAATTAGTGCGTCTAATGTTGTTGACGTGACAACACCATATGATGTCACGTCAGCATTAATTGCCATTAGGGGGTGGGTGAGATGGATTGGGTGAAAATTAGCATACTTAATGGATGGATTGAGTTAATTCATTTTTTATGGGTCGGTTTGGGAAAACGAATAAAATTATGGGACCATTAGGGTTTTTTTCCTATATACGACACAGCCTACACAATAAACTTTGTATGACTCTAACTTTCTCAAATAAACTCGAATTTAAACTTTGTTTATATGAAACGTCTATCTACTTGATGCAAGAAATATAAATATTCAATCAGATTTTAGAATTCCAAAGTGAGAACTATTAGATTATGACGGATTAGAGAAGGACGAGGGTGAGCGATGAATAAAAATTATCTCATTTTATTATGGCATTAATTATACATGATTACTAAAATTTAACAATTTATTTTGTTACGAAAATAGGATTATAGGTATATGTTAGACAATTTTGTCATCTTAATTTATTTTATAGCCATTGAATATTTTTGTATAGTTAGATGATTTGTCATGACATACTTCCATTCACATTGAAAGCACCCATAACCATTTATTCACAAACACAAATCATTTAGATACTTCCTCCATTTTTATTTATATACTTTGTTATTATTGAGAAATTTGATCAAATCTTATATTCCCAGGGTGTGTGTGATTGATGTCAAAGCGCACTGAAAAGATCTCACATTAATTTATGGGTTTAGTCTTCACTCCTGAGCCGCCAATATCTAGATTAGCAATATGTCTTTCCGGCAACATCATTTATATGAATTCATATTCCCATCATATAAAAATATTCATAATTTTCCATCAAAACTTTGTGACGAATTTGTATTTTTATTGGAAACATGATTATATTTTTCTCAACAAAATATCAATTTGTTGTAAACATTCACTGTACTTCGCTAGCCTGAATAGGCTGATATGCAAAAAAAAAAAAAATTATTGTAAACGTGCGACGAATTTGTTTTATTTTTTATTTTTTGTCAGAGATAATTTTTCTGTCTTAGTGCTGATTATTCTATTTAAACCAATCTAATTATTTTCGATTGTCATATTTTATAATAAAATGATGTTTACTTATAATATTATTATAATTGTCAATAAAACATATACTATAATATTATAATTTTTAAAAAAAATTATATTTACTTTAAAGCTTTGTACCCGAAAGATTACCTAAATACCTAAAAGGAATCATTGACCTGCTGCGTAGCAATTTCAGAGTTCAAAACCAAAAAAAAAATAAAATAAATAAGAGTTAATAAAATATTTTGGCCATCAATAGACACCTAATAAATTTTTGGGCCATGTTCTATTGCATTTCTAATTTTAGGCCATTAGAAACCAGTTTCTTTCGATTTTAGGCATTCAGACTTTTCAAAATTATTACACTTTGACCCCATATTTTAGTTTTTTCATGAAATATAGTCCAATAACAGTCCATCATGCTTCCGATAATAAAATTAAGCACTAAACTCCATACCTTGGGTTTGACCGCCTTGCTACCGGGTTTCTCAAGTTCCGAGATTTTACGGACTTCCTCCAACCACGGAGCCACGACCGATGGTTCACTGATTTTTGGCTCCTTCAGCAACAAACAGCGCAGTCCTATTCCGTTTCCTACCTTAAGACGTAACAAGATATGGGTAAAAGGTTTTTAACTATGTTATCGGGATATTTGGAATATTTGGAAACCTGGATTTTACAGAAGAAATATTAAAAATATTATTCAAACATAATTTCCCCTAATGGATGAGACAGACACTTAGTTCCTCATAGAGGATACAAGACACTTGGCAAAATACCCCATACTTTTACAGATTTGAAAGAAAAATTTGCAGAAAGGGAAATATTACAAATATTTTGAAGAGTTGATAGGATTTTCGATGCATTCCATATGCTTTAAACCCATTTACTTATAGGCGTCCGCAGACCTCAGCTGCGGATTCCAAACCTTCTCTAATTCATTGTGACTTCACTGCGTTCATCACATACTTTGGATTCCAGCTGGTTACATTATTGTCCGGCTGCATTACTGTTAATGAATTAACCAGGAATGATCTATTTAAATTATTGGAAAAGATTTTAAATGAATATTTGACATTTTCCATCTCCGTGAGACAGACCCAGAATCTCGATGCTCGTCTAGTCGAGATCTCATCTTCACTGATGGAAGATACCAATGGTGCCTTGTCATCAATAGACTTGACTCTGTTGAAAGCTATCATATCATGTCTTTGTAATTTAATAAAATGGAAGACCGAATAAGAACCTTTTCCAACAATTTCTGGGGTTGCTGATATGAACTTTAGCTCCAGAATATCTCCTCTTTGCAGGTGTAGGTTGTTCTGGCATGATTCATGCACCGCGCTGCTTATCCAACCCGGAAGTTTTTCTATTTCCAGAAACCCTGGTGATGTGGTATGAACAGATGCTAAAGCTCCAAAATCATACCACTTCCAAACCTCTTCTGGCTTCTATCCCTCAAGCATCCAGACCTTGTTGCATCTTCCGGATGTTTCGATCACTGTCTTCATGGGGTTAATTCCCTTTTTGAAAACCAGGTGTTTCACATTTTCGTTGGTAGTCCAGCCAGGCTATAGAAATGACATTTTCTTCTAAATTATAAGTCATCACATGGAAAACGGTTAATCTTTTCAGTGATGTCAAATATAACTCGTATTTCTTTCCATCCTTCAGGGCATTTAATCTTTATATTATATAACCCAATGGATTGAGGAGTTAGATCTTTGATGAACTCCTTTCCTTTATATGCCATAATTCTGTCTTCTGTAAAAGACATACGGCTTGCATACTCAATTCTAGCACTCATTGATCTGTCTAGAATTGGGTGATCTCTTATTTGTACGTCTACTCCTTCTAAACTTGGAATCTAGGTAGGGTTTGGAGTCATGACTTTAGCGAATTCCTTGAAAATTCTAGGAGTATATTCTTTCCTGAGAAATAAGTCAGAATGATGATTATTGGAAAGTGCACAAGAAATTCTATAAGTTATAGAATATGGCATGTTCTCTTCTTTCATTAGATCTTTTCTTTTCAAATCCTGATGAAGGGTTAGAACTCTGCTGAAATCTTGGTCAGCTAAGTTATAGGAAATTCGGGGATGAATGTAAAACATTAACTTCCCTGCGTATAAATTTCCTACCATAGTTCCAAGAAGACCATCTCTAAGGTTATTGATTCTTCTATCAGTAACTGATAGATGCAATTCAGAATCAATACCTACTTTAAAGGTTGCATGTTTTACTACTTCGTTGGCTCCTATGTGGATCCATTTCATAGTAATGGCAATTTCTTCCTTCATTCTACTTAATTCATCAAGAATTTCTTCTTTAGGAATTAATTGCATATCCATAACATTACAAGTAAGGTCCATAGGAATTGCAAACTCACCTGCACTTACCTTGTAGATAATGTTATGTCTTCTCTGGTTGAGTCCCATTTGGTTGAGGACTCGTCCAATCCCGCCAATTCTGAATCCGCCATATGGGCTGAGGTTGGAATCTTTTCCCATTATTCTTTCCATGGTTCAATTCGAGATCGTCATCCTTGAAAAGAATCCAGACAGGTTTTCAGTGGTCTGAATCTTGTCCTCTTCAATCAGACTCGGTTGAAGATCCATCTGAATATAAGTCTGAGTCGCTTCTTAATTTTTCCTCGTAGTTATTTTCATCCGAGGGGATATCTTCAAACTGATATACTAGTAGCATCTTTCCATGGTAAACTGCTTCCACGATATCCTCTGTGGCGACGTACATTCGTATCTCACGATTCTGGGGTTAATCGGGTGAGATATGGCCTCTGGATCCATACTTCCAACAGTTACAATCTTTGAAAATTTCGTTTGCTCAGGTATGGGCTCGTCTGAACGTTCTTTTTTGACGTCGTTCTCCCTGTGCTCTTTGCTACTGAGCTAGTTGAGCTTTGGGATGAACTCTTCGTCGTTCCCGTTCTTTGTCCAGTTCTGTATGTTCTGGCTTCGCTTTTGGACCACCACGCTCTCCTTCTATGTAATGGAGGTCTTCTGAAACTCTACCTGTATGAGCCTCGACTCTTCTTCTTTCTTCTCTTTTCTTCTGATTCTCCTATGATTGTTGGAAAATCATTATTTTCACAGCAAAGAGGGGTTCTTTTTATTTTACCTCTTAGTTTTTTGATGTTATTTTGAGTTGCTGCCTGTTGACACCATTCTCTGAGCTTATCCTTTAGGAAGAACATTCTTCGAGCTATTGAGTCCACCGTACCAGGGGGTACTGAGTATGATTGTCCATGGGCTGCAAATCCAATAGAGCTTATGTATAGACCTTGACCTTTTCGGTTTTCTTTTCTTCAAAATATCCATCTCCTACAAAATGGGTTTTGAATAAGAAACCTAATCGTTCGCAGATTGTGCTTTCAGATTCTCCTTCGAGGATTTGCTCTTTTAAAGCCGCCGTGGAGTTTTTTCGGCCCAACTTTGCCGATCCTTCGAGACTTAGCTCTATTAATCTCACAAAGTTTTCTTTATCAAGATCCAGGGTGGTTGCTACAATCTTCATTGAATCTACCCATTCGTCAATCAGCTCCTCGATGTTTCGGAAGTCAATAACGTCGAGGTTCAGTGTTATGCCATATGAATTTAATGATTTTAATATTGTCTTGGCCCACGGTGTGGATTTTGGTGCTCTACTCGGGTTCCATCCTGGGTTTTATCTATTGAGCATCACCTCGGGATACCTATTCGTCTGGAAATTCGTAGCTTCTCTCATCGGAACATCTGGTTTTCGTTCGTGAGTTACATTGGATCTCGTCTCTTCCGCGTAACCCAATTGTAGAACTTCATTGAGTTTTACATTAACTAGATCCATAATCCCAAGTTGGGAAAATGGTTCTGCTAGTTCTTGTAGATCTGATAGATTTTCTCTGGAAACACTCATTCGATTGTTTTCAGGAGATCAATCATAAGTTCTTGTGATTTGTGCTTTAGAATCATGGTTGCTTTACCTTTTTTATGTAAAGCTTGTATAGGTACGAATGCATCTTTAATACTTGCTTGGTTATTCTTGGAAGATCCAGGAATATCCTTCTGCCTTTTCTTGATATCCAAAATTTCAAATTTCAGACTCGAAATATTTTTCTTTAGGTCTTGAAATAACTTCAAGATCTCCTCTGTTGATTGATTCAAGTTATCAATTTTTCCAGGTAAAATTAATACCCAGTTACCATAATCTTGAATCGTCTTTTGGATTTTTCTCTTAAGTCTTGTGAGAACTTAGAGCTATCCGGATCAATTTCTTTCCGATCTGTTCCTCTCATTTTTAGGAAAGAAATTAGTTTTAATAATATCTTGTCTCATGGACAAGTTCAAGAATTTCCTTTGGAAATTTATATTCTTTACTTCCGAATTTTGGAAATAACACGTAGGTTCCAAATTAATTGAATCCATTAAATAATTAAATCTTCACCATTAAGAGATAAAATATTATAAATAATATAATTAATATTTTCTTCAATAAAACCTAGGCTCTGCTACCAATTTTCAAGCGCGTTGGGTGTTGTTTATATAATGTAAACTAAGAGATAATGAAACTAAAAGCTATGGGGTTTAAATGAAATAAGGGAAAAGTTGTTGGGGTCATTTATTAATTTCAAAAATGTCATTTGGCTTAGTTTCATACAAACTTGAATTCTGATGGCCTATTTTCAGGAATGCAACTATTCGTGGCCTAAAAAATTAACTGCCTAAAAAATTAACTGCCTTTTGTGGCCCTTTTAATTCTTTATCTCAATAAATAAAATAAAAGAAAAGAAATGAAAAAAGGAAAAGTTATCTTGAATTATTTGCAGAAAAGAGCGAACGTTACACTGCATTAATTGTAGAGATAATATCTAAAGAATTTTAAATATAGTACTATAATAAGTGGGTCTTACTATACTATATTAAAATACTGAGCCCTGTGCCAGAGTACTTAACACCGTATTAGTCGGCCCTGATTCTGTTTCATAAGCACACAACACAAGCACACTGCCATAGTCAACGGTAGCCACGAAAACAAATTAGGGTTGTGTACTTGACGGGGGTGGTCGCCCCCCGATGAGGCCCCTGCATAGGTCCGGCTTTGCTCCAAAGAAGACAATATGTTGTTGTCGTTGACCATTCCAGCTTTCAATTGTGGTATTTGAGCTAAGAGAGGGGACACAAATGGTGCTCTGCCACAACCATTCTTCATGGAAGAGATCTTATTCGACTTTGAGACAACATAAAGATTGCAGAAGTCCGGTATTCCCTTCGATATGTTGTTCGGTATGTTGTCGTCCGCCGTCTTGAATCTTCTGCCGCACAAAGTTTTCGCTGATTATTAAACAACCACCAGAAAAAAAAAAAAATGTGGCAAAGCAATACTACTCCGTATTTGAAAAAGTTAACATTGGCATAGTAATCACTATTCATTGAGTAACTTTGATTCGTTTTTTAACAGTTACATAAGATAAAACATAGTCTAGTGAGATCTTGTTAAATTCGTCTAATCACATAGTTTTATAATATTAAATTTTTATAATTTTTGATTTTATAAAATTTGAGATATTACTCTTTAAAAATGTGTATTGGATTGAGTGAAAACAGTAAATGTTACGGAGGAAGTATTAAACATGCTAGTCGTACAAGATCACCTGATAAATCCATGCGACGACGACGATGACGTGCCAAGAACCAACGTATCGATCGCAGCATAGGAAACGTACTCGATGATTGCTCGTGCTACATCCGAGTCCTCTAGAACGACGTCGTAGAAATGTATCTATTAAAGAAAAGAATTTTAACCGGGATATCAAAATGGCCATTATTGTATCAAGTCGTAATCAACATTAGAATACGGATCCAATATTTTATCATACTTCTTTGCGCGTACAGAAGATATGGAAGGGAAGAAACATCCTCTTTATTGGAAATTCGAGCACTTTCGTCTGCCGTATTCCGCCTCCAACGAGGCTGTTAAGATCATATTCGTTTCTGGCTGCATCCAAAAAATTCAAAACTTTTAGATTGATCCCACTTATGGGTTTGGAAACCGATTACCTGATTATATATATATTGTGTTTTGCAAATATTGCAATGGTCAAATAATTTTGTTTGATTTGTATACTATCTGAGTATATAAAAATAATGTGCAGATCAAACAAAATAAAACGCAATAATCAGATAATTGCTTATTAAAACGCATAACTTGAAGATGATGATGGTGATTTCGGGACAACATGAATGAGGATTACGGATCCGCCGCGGGGGATGAGGTGGTCGACGGCCCATTTGATGGCGTGTTGGCTTCCTTTGTCCTCATCCACGGCCACAGCAACCAAACCATTCCTCGTATTCCTTTCCACACTGGTTAAGTTTGAACTTAAAGTTGGAAACCACATTTTAGTCTATTAATGAATCTTTCACGTACAAGGTTGTTCGTCTTTTTTGTTTGTTTGTTTGTCTTTTAATTTCTCCTTGGGTTTTGATCATCGACCAGTTATACTTCTTGGCAATTGGCATATGGAAATTCATCGTTTGTGCTCATCTGGTGCTTTTGTTATATTAGTTACTGTTTAGTTCTAAATATGGAATGTAGGTAATTGGTAGTTGGAGATTTGCTTTAATTCGTGAAACAATCAACAAAGGGCACCCAATGGCACCCCTAAAATTTCTCTTTTTTTTTTCTAGTGAAACTTACGTATTCAAATAATTTGTTAAGTAAAAATTAAAAGTGGTACTACTACGAGATCATATAAATTTTGTCTTTAGTAATTACTAGTATTTTTCCCGCCCAATGGGCGGAAATATGAATAAAATTATCCAATTTAACAAATAAAATTGTTCGATTTTGTTATGTCGATTACATTCCCCCAACCTCCTTAAACTATTTGAAGCATTACATGAGTACATCTATACATTCCATAGAAATCGACCAATATATATCATTACCAATATTTATATATTACTACAATTTAGTATCTTAAAAAATACTTATACTGCAAACAATAGTTGAAAGAAAAAAAAAATGAAAAAGCAAAGACAAAACATTTCTACTCACGACTCTAATGTCATACATTGACAAAAAAAATTCGTGTAATCGTATTATACTCGATAATTGATTATTGATATTTATTCACCCTAAAGCGTTGAGATATTAGAAATTTCATAAAAAGATGTAAATATTTCCAAATTAAATTAGAAAACTATAGAAATACTCTTGTAAATCAATCCATCGACAAATTAAAATGACTATAGTTCATTTAACTATAATTTCAATTAATAGAGTATTGGTTAAAAATAATAACAAATATTGAAATTATATTTAAAGATTAAATATAATATCCACCAATTAAATTTGTGTTACATCCTTTATTTGGTAGTATTCTTTATCTATAATAATTAATGAAATTAAATTATCAAATGTGAATTTCGCTTGAATTTGGTTCTCATGAAGTATTTTGAAAGTGCACTATGTTTTTTTTATAATTCATTCATTTTTATAGTGAAAATGAATTGACTTTTGCTACGGTTTATTATTCAACTTTGACTAATACATATATAACAACTATATTGGATCTCGTTAGATTCGTCTCATTGGGTAGTTTTAAAATATCAAATTTTTAGAATTTTTCCTTTTACACATTTTGAGTTATTGCTCATTAGAAATGTGTATCGAATTGCGTGCAGAAAGTGGATGTTGAATAAATAAGTAAGTTACTGTTTATAAGGGAATTTTTGTGAGAGATAATTGATATGTTACTGTTCATAAGAGTATGTTACTGTTCATAACGGATGAACAGATATTGTTTTAATATATTATATAAATATAGATAGATGGATATAGATATATATAAATATAGATATTGTGTTGAATTAGGGTACATTTCGAATGGACGGATTTGGGGGAGGATTTAAAATTCATAAGAACAAATTTCTTCTCTTGTTTAAATTAATTAAGGGTGTGTTTGGTATAGAGAATGGAATTGCAGAGAAATGGTGGTAGAGAATGGAATTGCAGAGAAAAAAAATTGAGTCGGAAAAAGAGAATTGATTCTCCTGTTTGGTAACACATGGAATGAGAATTGATACTTTTGTTTCTATTTGAGTATGACAGAGAATTCAACAAATAATCAACTGAATTTTCTATTTTTAATATAATATAATATACTAATATTTATTTTCTATTTTTTTATATATTATAATTTATTTTAAAATAATATAATTATCATATAATTATAGTTTATTAATTTTATTTATTATTATTTTAAAAATATTTAATTATATTTTTTCAATTTAAATTAAAACTAATATAATTTTATTTATTTTTTTGTTATATTGCATATATATTTTATGTAATTATCATTTTATATTAATTTATTTAAATTATGAATTGATTTTATATTTTATTTAATGTTAAATTTTAATATCTTATATTTTATATTATTTTATATATGTTTTTACTTTACTTTTTATATTTTATATATGTTTTTACTTTTTATAATATAATTTCATTTTATTTAACATAATTAAATTTCATTCTTCAGTTATATATACATATATTTTAATTTAGGTTATATTTAATAATTTATATGATTAATTATATTTAACTATTTTAATATATTTAATTCATTTTTCATTATTTAAATTTTTAATTTAAAGTTAATTGGATATTTTTATATTTATCCATATTGTATATTGAACCCACAAATTTCAATTCTCCCCATTTCTCCATATATAATAGTGAATCCAAAGTTGGGAAGTGGGAATTCATTTATTTCTCAACTTTCAAATCTTCAATGTAACTAAACAAGAGAAATGCAATTAATTCCCTTTCTCTACCTTCATTTCTCTATACCAAACACCAAGGGATTTGGGAAGGATTTGAAATCTTCCCTCAATTTTTTTTTATACAGTCTACACAGTTTAGGAAATAGGTAGTGGGGATCTTCACCTAATTTTGAGCTAACTGGGAATGAATTTGAAATTTACTGGGAATGAATTTGAAATTAATTTGAAATTCATTCCCCAAATTTCATCCCAATTTTCAAATCCACCGATCCAAACACAATCTTAGTGAAGTAAAATGGCATGCAGTACGCAATCTAAGCTTCAGCTTCGTTCTTGTCATCTTCAACATATTTTGTGCTAAGGTAACACTGTGGCCGATTGTCTTGCAAAGTTGGGCGCGGGCAATGAACTTTTCTTCACTATATTGGCATTTCTTCCTGGCCATGTGTGCGACCCTGCTGGCAGCACATGACAAGAACTTGGTTTCCTCGCCACTAGGATTGCTTTGATTGTTCCATCATTTGCTACTTTTCCTTCTATATTCCACTAGCCTTTTATAGGCTGTTTCGTTAATATATATATATATATATATATATATATATATATGTATATATATGCAATATCATGTTCACTTCATTTGCCAATAAGGATTGGTTTTAGAGAGTATTTTAAAAAGTAAATTAAAATAATTTATTTTATGATAAATTTGAAACCCTTCTTAAATTAGTTAAAAATCAAAGAAATGGATTCGAAATCTATTCAAAACCCCTTCCATTAATCCGTGGAAGGATGACAACTTACAAATATGCTGATATCTGTATAAATACTATCCCCATAGCTAACGTAATTAATGTAAACTTATTGCTCATCAAGCCTTTGACTATGAAATAAATTGACAAAAATTAAAGATTAATTGAGGTAGAAAGCAAGAAGTGTATAGAAAACTCTGTGAGGATGTTGTGGAGGCTCAGCTGGTTAGGCAGATGAATCAGCAACCAAGAGATAAAACAGTCCCATGACTCCTGTATGCCTCACTGTACTGCTGTAGTTTGATACCAGAGTGACCATCTCCCCCGGCGCGATCTTGACAGAGCCAGGCCGAGGGTAGCACGTCGACATCCCAACCACGTACCCAGCCTCATTTCCAGGTCGTCGCCCTGTTCCATATTTCGTGTACGATGTGCAAATCTCCCTTCCTCCCTGTAATCAAAAACATTGAACAATCGGTCATCAGTATGCGGGGACAAAAACATGGTGCCAAATATATCCCATAATTAACTTTTCCCATTCGTATTTGGCCGTACAAACTTATTCCAAATAGGTTACTATGCTTATTCTAGATATGCATAGTGTTGAATTGTGATTAAAAAGTGCTGAATGATTATTTAAACACTAACTAACTGATGTTATAAATATAAATTTACCACATTTGAATGTTAATTCAGCACTCTGTGTTAGAAATCAATGCAAACTTAATAATGTTACAAGTGTCATTAAATAGAATATTCTAGAATAATAAAGAAATGGACTTGTGTAGAAGTCCATAGAAAAATCTAGATTAAGTATTAAAATAATCTTATTAGAATATTCTAGAAAATGGGGGAGTAATATAGAATAATCTAGAGAATAATTAATTATGATATTTATAGAATTCTCTAGAAATCTTGGCCCCCTATAAATAGGGGTGTGCCCCTTCATTTGTGGAAGTAGAAGATGTGTGTGATGAGTTGAGGTGTAGTGGTGAGTTGAGTGAAGAGAGTGAGTTGAGTAGTATTGTGAAGTGTTGAGTAGTGAGTGTTGAGTGGTGAGTGTTAAAGGAGTGAAGAGTGTTATAATTGTGTTGTGTATTTATAAAAGTGTTCTTTTTATTTAAGTCTCTCGGTTAAGCCTTGGTTTGTTAAGTTCTTGGTGCACTTGCATTAGTTATATGGTCGGCCCTGCCGCCTAACTAATATATGGTCGGTTATACCGCTTAATGATATATGGTCGGCCCTGCCGCCTAAGTATCCTTGTGCACTAAGAATTTTAGTTAAAGGCTAACCAACATTAAAGTGTTGGTGTTGTGTGAGTGAATCGTCATAGGTCCTCTATAGTGTGTGTGTTTGTGTTGGTATCAGAGCTTATTTTTCCCAACACTCTGCAATCTGCATTCATATTTTGCACGGTAATTAGATTGAACTTATTCGTTCAACTAAAAACTAAGCGATTTCAAGTGATGAAATACCTCTCCATAAAGAGCAATAGATCTGCCTCCCACGTGAAGGTGTCCAACGCCATAGATTACATCGCCACCTTGTTCGAAATCAAAACTAAGCGTTCTGCTATCGATGCAGCCCCTGTTGCCACTAGGACAAGCCTCAACATCGTGCTCAACCTGTAACAGCACAATGTTAGCAACAGGGCAACATTTGGAGACCACACAAGATTCAAAAATATGAAAATCCAGTTAGCATTCGTTTAATCACCTGGCAATTATGTTGAGTTTTGATTCCTGCGGTCTTATTTCCCAGAACCACCAAATCAGTAATATCGAGAATGTAGACTCTAACAGGCACGACGACTGAGGCAGCCCAGTCGACGTACCTCACCGTGTACTTGAGGTAAAGGCTTCGCGTAACATTCGGATACCCTGCGTTCACCCTGCATCTGGCTCCATCGGTACAGCATCTCAAGCCACCATCGTAGCCACTTGGCAATGGCCCGGTCATCGATATATTACTGTATAAACTGCACGTGCACTCGAGGCAGCCACGTCTGTCCACAGCGCCACGAGTGTCTATTGCATGAACATTAATAAGCCATCCCTCCTCGTACCCCTGAGGAACACCCGCAGGATTCCCGACCTCAATCCCATAAGGATCCGGGATACTAGTAAGCGTCCTCCTCGTCTCGGATCCTAGCCCAAAATACTGCACGAGGCCACTGCCATCGCCGCACACACCACTGTTGGGGATGGTCACCAGAGTGGACTCATTCCCAATCTGCTGACGGTACCTCAACACGATCCAATGGTGCAGGTACGCCTCGTATAGGGGCACCGAATTCCCCTTCTCATCGACAACCTCAGCATCGAAGCCCTTGATCGCGATATGGCCCCTGGGAAAGTCCACGTTGCGAAAAACTTTGTTCGAAGCCTGACCAGGTAAGACCTCAAATTTAGGCGACAGAAACACCGCGGTTTTGACCGTGTTTCGGCCGTGGGAATTTTGCAACATTAAGAAGAATAGAAGGGATAAGATCACTAGATATTGGGAAGCCGCAGCCATTTTGGCACTAGTAAATGAGTGTTTGCTAAGTTTGTGGAAGAAAAGCAATGAAACAGGAGAAAGCTGGCCACTTGGGACACTATGAAATGAAATAAGTATGATACAATAGTGTGCTTTCTTTTCGTTAGGAAGGTAGTTTCAAAATTTTAGGGATACAGTAGGAGTAACAAGTAGTGCCCTTTATATAATAATCTGGCGCACTTTAAGTGTACTACATGTAAGAGGATGCCAATTTCATTACAATAACGTTGAAAGAAAAATCGGAAAATTGAAGTGTGGAAGGAAGGAAGATTGGAGAGTTGACAATTACACAGAGCAAAATATTCAACAAGGGCGTGCTAAGGGTGATGAAAAAGACTGGTGGACCTACACGCTTTTTCCCTTTAATGTACTATTAATTAGGAATCTAAAGAATAATTCGCAATTTCTTGTTTCTCAAGAATTGAAAAATTCAACATTTTTGTTAATAATTCGGATATATTTGGAAAATAATTAGATATTAGAGTGTGGAATTTAAAGTTTGCAGTTTAGAATTAATGATGAAAAATAATTTAAATAGAAATAGTTTGAAGTAATGGTGTGTGGTTGAGAGTTTAGAGTTTAGAAATCAAAATTTAGTTGGTATTAAAAATAATAGTATTTAATTTATCCACAAAATAATATTTACTAATATATATTCCCTCCGTTTTCTTAGGTTTGCAACATGATAACTGGCATGCATGCCGATTCATAGTTTCAACGATTAATAACTTAAACGATGTACAAGTAAAAATTATAAAAAGTTGATATTCGAAAACTACAAGTTAAGACGAATTTAACAAGATCTCACTTAATTATGTTTTTTTCTTATATAATTATGATAAAAATCTGAATCAATGTTAAACTGTAAATAATGTAAAGTAATGGAGTGGTGACCCTATTCCTAAAACACGGAGATAGTAATTTTTTATGGTATTTTTAATAGTTAAACATTGTTCAGAAACCTCTAATGGCTCCGAAAAAAATATACTAACACTGTGAATTATCCCCGAATGTAGCTGACGTCGGGCATGATCTTATCCCCTCCCACTTGCCCGTTAATATTTTGTATTTTTTTTTTTTCTCAAAGTTATTGGTTAGAAAAATGATAGTAGGAGATTTACTTCTATTGATGCTGTTGATAGTGCACATCAATTTGTTTTTTTTTCTCAAAGTTATTGTGACGATGCTGTCGATGGTTGTAGGATCTGTTCTGCATACAGTTTTTGTTTTTGGAATCTTCTTTTTAGAAGCTATTTCTGGTAGAGTTAAAGATTAGATACTCCCTACAGTTCCAGCTTGCAGCTACAACTCTGCGTGCAAAACAGACCCGTAATAATCAAGAAATGGTTAACAAATAGATAGAGGATGGAATTAAAAGTTCTTTAAATGAAAAACCCTCGGTTCTAATCAAATGCTGCTTTGTTTGACTTGCAAGTGTCTGGAGTGGAATAGTATCCTTTCGCAGAATAGTGTGTTAAAGGAAAATTTTTCTACTATACATTTTTAAACAAAGTTATCATCGAGTGATTTTAGACCATGGATATATTCTCTTAAATTTATTTCTTTATAACCTATTGCTTATTTTTATTAAAATATCATATCAAATTATATAATTAATTAGATCAAACCCAAACAAATCATACCAAAATCATCATAACAGATTAAATTAATTAGACCATACTAGAAAATACAGGTTTTGTGACAGATTTTATTGCAATTGCAATCGAAAATTAAAATTATTTTAGTAAATTATATTATTTTTCATTATATTTAATTTTCTTTATTATATTTTCATTTCTATTACACAATTCAATTCACGTAATTTTTTTATTTACTTCAATTTATCATATTTATTATATTTAATTTATATTTAATGTATTTTAATTTTTAATTGATGTTAATTTTTATTTCATTTATAATTTTTTTGCTAAACAGCCTATACATGCTAGGGAATGAGTAGTAAAATCCATGTCACACAACTTACAAGTGGAATAAAGGGGCGGATTACGGACCGGGTGAGGAGTCGAACCCCCAACCTATAGGCTGGGAGTCGGGGACTTGACCAGTGGCGGATCCAGAATTTTTTATTTGGTAGGTCGAATATTATGAAGAGCAAACAACTAACTTAGTATATCCAATCAAAACTTTATTACATTTTTTTGGACTTTTAAAAGTCGGTGGATTTAGAAAATCGATATACTATATGTAGAGTTTGCTGACTTTATATAGACTTGCATAATTCATTGATGGAGTCTTGAAGTCAGTAGACTATTGAATAATTAAAGATTTTTTAAAACTTATTATTAAAATATTATTGAATACCTCAAAATTTGTAAAGATTTTTTTAAAACACGGATTGAATACCTTGTGAGTTTAGAAAAAAACTAAATCCAAATTGAAAACACTAAAATGTTCATAGAGTCGTGAATCCCTTGAAATATTGTAACGCCCCAAAAATTTAAAACCAATTTTTGTGACGTCACTGCCGTGTTACCTCTCTTAAACTGTTGGTCAATCAATTTAAGATCAATAAAACGAAGTCAGGTAAACAGAAAACCAAAGAATCATAACATCATAATAAAAGTTCAGAAAGGAAATATCACATCATAACAGACGACCGGCTTACAAGCCTAAATCGTACGACATAACTGTCTCATCTCAACCTATCAAAGATACCAAGTACTACACAAAACAGAACATAGTGCACCAATCAATACCACAAACAATACGAGGATATGGTAATTAAGTCATAGCAAGACAACATAATATCCAAGACAAGCATATAAGTCCACAACATGCTAATGCATCTCTAGATAGATCACTCATCCCCAAACCCCACATCGTGCTCAGGCTCTGCGTCCTCCTCGGGAGTATCAATACAAGAGACAATTGCAAAGGGTCAGTACAAGGTACTGAGCAAGAGTAGAAAGAACCGGCATAAGGGGAAATAAGAATTAACATGATTCTATAGAAGTATATATATATAGATATATTACATACATAAACAATTATTAGGCATAACATAATAACTGAACAATGTAAACAGATGAACATCACACCGTCCCATACCGGTGCTTCAACCACTGCAAATAAGATGAATGATGGATGATGAGATGAAATGTTATGACCTAAGATGTCTATCTGCCCTAAATGCAACACATAAGCATGCCTAGCGCGCAACCTAAGTACCATGGTCGGTATTCCCCCCCATATAAGGGTCCACTCCCCTTAATGGTCGGAAGACATACCCACAGTGCCCCTGCCGCGGACACTAACAGCTGAAAACGTGGCTTACGGCAAGCGGGTCAGGCTAAGGATCATGAGTCCTTTATCAGCCAAATTTTCAGACTACGGACATAAAATCCATATCAGTCTCAATGCCCAGGATAAGATACTAACTATGCCCAATCGGATACCGACTCATAAGCATAGGGTATCCAATACCCTCGAAAGCATAATTTTGGATTCACAGTAATGTCAATACATGCTCAGGCACAATTCACGCGTCATGACAAAATAAGCAACTCACCACGAGTAAGCATAATTAAGGGGATGCCAAGCCCCACGTATTGGCACTAAATTCATAACCCAAAAATAGAAGCAACCCACGATTCCACCCTAAACTAAGGTATGGTAGATCACTTCTAATTGCAACTAAGTTCCAGATATGAGCATAATGATCGTTAAGGCATGTTAGAAGAATAAGAAAGAACAAGGAGCAAGAAGGAGGAAGAATCAGAAAAACGAGCAAAAGAGATATGAAGGTAGCAGAGACCGCGCGGTCTGGGGGGGGGGGGGGGCGCGACGACCGCGCGCCCTGGGCACGGGCGGCCGTGCCGTTCGTGTCGCGCACTAACGCGTCGTGCGCGCGCCGATGCGACAGAACGATGGAAATGGCGATTTCCAGCCATTCCACCGGATTTGCCCCCATTTAAGCCTATTTCTACCCTTGCCTTGGATGTAGACGAGTTTTCAAGCTTCTCTCCTCAACCTCCAAGCTCCCAATCCACAATTCCAAGCCTACATTGCAAGAATTCAACCCAAAGTATCAAAATCTCCCAAATCAAACTCCAACACCAACATGCAAGTATATTTGAGTTGAGTCTCAAATTTCAGGCCAACAAAATCAAGTCAAATACTTACCCCAACTTCTCAATAAAAGCCTCAAGCTAAAATGGTGGAAATCCAAGCTCCAATCAACACCAAAAGCAAGAAATCCTTCAAACACCAAATTTTCGCCACTTTGAGAAACACCCCCAAAAACATCTCAAAAGCTCTTCAAAAACAAGATGTAAATAGTGGAAATTACTTACCAAAGCATATATAAGCAATCCCCCAACTTAATTTGAGCTCAAACTTGCCAATTCCTTCCCAAAGGCATCATTTTTCCCCCTTCCTCAACAAAAACGGGATGAGCCCTAATTTTTCAAGTGTTGGGGTGCAAATGAAAGGTATGGCTGATTTGGGTGTTTTGATGGAATGTGGGTCGACCCGGGTTGACAAATGGGTCGGGTCGGAAGATGAGTTAGTGGCTTGGTTTACTTGTCTTGACCAATTCTACCATTTTACACCCATTTGAGTACTTGACTCTTATTATCTTGTGAGTTGAACTCACTTATTCCTCCACTTCAATCTTCATACACCTACAAAATAATTCACATTCTAAATCTCTTGTTAATTACCCACAACTAAATTAAATTAATTATGAGTTAATTAAATCGGGGTGTTACAAATATACCCATATATTTTATGTTATTTTGTCTTATAGTATATATAAACATATTTATAATAAAAATAATAACCAATATACTATTAAACTCCTACACCCAAATTACTCAATACTTGGCTTAAAGTTACACTAATTCTCATCATATCAAAATATTAGTACTATTTTTTTTCTTAGTAGGTCAATTGACCCATGTACCTTGCACAAGAGTTGATACGCCATTGAACCTGATCATTATGGTAAGTCTCCATCCCTTACATAATATATAAAATTGTTAATGCATAAATATTGTAAAATTTAGGTTTTCCTCTAGTCTTTATTGGTTGTTGCGCAAAAGAAATACTCCCTCGGTCCCACTCAAAGTGTCTCACTTTGACTTTTGATACTGTTTATTTATCAACTTTGACCTAATGTAATCGTAATTATATACGAAATAAATATAGTCAAGTTCGGTCTTGTTAGATTCGTCTAATCATATAGTTTTCAAATATATATTTTACATAATTTTTACATATGTAGATTTGAAGATCTTAAGTGTTTAAATTAGTGCATTGGACGACGTGTCCAAAAGTTTTGAGATAGTAATAATGGGACAGAGGGAGTATAAAGTTTAAGCTGGTTAAGGGTGATGTTTTGAAGTGGTTGAAGTTTGATCCTTTCTATCAACATTTTTTTTTCCATTTTGGCAGTCTTTGCTCCCAAAATTTTCCATCGCGAAAAGAAAAAAAATTGCTATAAAATGAATTGCGACAAAATCTTTTTTTGTCACGTATTCTGTAACAACTACCGAAAATTGTCTGTTGAAATGGAACTTTTTTAGGTGAATACCAGGATATTCTCAAGCCTCATTGGACCCAATACTAATCCTTCGATGATCGGGTGGGCATTGAAGGGTTGTCTCTCCGAAAGCATAATTTTACATACAC
Organism: Hygrophila difformis; assembly: GCA_030278955.1. NCBI lineage: Eukaryota > Viridiplantae > Streptophyta > Magnoliopsida > Lamiales > Acanthaceae > Hygrophila > Hygrophila difformis. The sequence continues at coordinate 16,626,136 of JAOANR010000010.1, read as the reverse complement.
AAAGGCTCGAATCCGATATATTTGCTTAAGCTGCTAGAGTCTCATACCACTCAGGCCAACTGCGATTGGTGTCTGTTGTAATGGAATTTGCTACACTAATTTAAAATTATTTTTGTCCTTTAAAATATAACAGAAGTATAATACTCCTTCCTTTTTTTTAAAAAATCTACTATTTGCATAATATATACTATTCATTAACTTTGATTCATTTTTTAGCACGGTTATACAATAAAACATAATCAAGTTAGGTTTTGTTGGATTCGTTTAATCGCGTAGGTTTAGAATATTAAATTTTTATAATTTTTACTTATATATAATTTGAGATATTAATGATTTAAAAATATGCATTAGATTGCATGCTATGTAGAAATGTAGAGGTTAAAAAAAAAAAAAAAAAAAAAAAAAAAAAAAAAAAAAACCGGATGGGGGGCATATATATTCATTCCTTTTTTTAAAAATCTACGGAAAAATGGTAAAAATGTGTACATTTGATACAAGAGTATTTAACTTTTAGCAATCATATATGTGAACGGATAGAGTGCAGTAGTCAACTGCACTCTACTGTTGTAGTGTTAGTATTATATTTTTTGTAATGTCTCTTGCTAGTGTGATGTGCACTATCACATTTTTGATACGTTGGTTTTAGTTTTTAAATTTTAGATTCTTTTGAAAATAATTTTCTCCCAAACATCATGAATTTATGTTCGTTATCACATATAATATCACGCACATTACTATAACAATGTTTGTCATTACGTCTTCAACAGTTAACAGCTACTACTTAAAAACATGACAAAATCCACTTCTACCATCACGATTGCACCTACTGCCAATGCCCACTCTGCATAACCTATTATTCATATGTGAATAATCACAAATTAGTTAATAGTCAATTTGGGCAATAATGTGCAGTTGTGCATTCTTGAATATTAAATTTGTGTAGTATTCGACGTGATGATATCTAATTTGGCTTTTACTTATATGGCCAAACGATTATTAATGCGTAAAAACGCGCAATTAAATTACGTATGTCGCCCCATATGCATGCATATCAATTTCAAAATAAAAGGCATATATATTGGATATTTCCTGATCGATATTCGATACCTTTTTCTTTTGTTCCATTGGCACTGTGGGAGAAGATAAGGGCTATGGCAACTCGAACCGATTGTCCTGTTGCGATCGGAGTTAAAGGCTTTCTCCAATCCCTTCCTAATCAATTGATACCTACTTGGGTTAACTTATGACACAAAAGTCATTTATAATAAACAATATGCTACATTGCTACTATCCAATTTCAAAATATTGGATATTTTAAAATCTAACTTTTCGTTTGAAAATTTGTATTTTATTAAAACCGTCACGAATTTTAAGTTCTTGTTATGTGAGAGTTGTATAAGATTGTTAACACTCGTTTAGAGTAACTTTTAATTCTATAGAAAAGTGTTTTCAGGATGGAAAGTAGGATGAGGATCATCTCAAGGCATGCTACTATCTACAGCATTGCGAAATAAAGGAATTTAAGTACATGAAAGCTTGTGAAGAAAGTATTAAGGGAAATGAAAGACTTTATTAAAAATCGACATTGGCATAAATGTTAATTTTGTGTGTTGGTGTGAGAACCATTTTTTCTGCATATAATATGTCTATTTATACAAGTATTTGTGTCTTTTTGCGAAAAGACACCTTTTGGGGATGAAGCGAGCACCGTTCGGATTCTGGTCTTCATCCTTGTCTCATTTCCTTGGCGCGGATAAAGCCATCTTGAGAGTACGGATTCTTCCTTATTCGGATCATATTGTCTCTGGCATGCTCTGGAGGACCTTCTTCGGATAGCTTCCCTCGAGCAGTTGTTGCTTAGAATGCTGATTTTCGAGCTGTGCACCTTATTTTGCTTCTGGCCTGATTGTTTTCTCAGATACCATAATGCGGGTCGATTGTTCGGGCGGCAGCCGACATGGCATGATCAGAGGATGCGGACAAAGGGATCAATGAAGATGTATTTCTGTCATTACCAGATTTATTTTGCGATGTTTTAGGTTATCACATTGCCGGTAAAAGAATCACCCTTCATGAACTATATGTGCCACTACAGTTTTCCCATAGTCACATGCTGTCATTGTTTTCATCTTATGATGTTCTATTGATCTATTAATTTGTATCATAGTGTTTGGCCACTGATGTGAGCCACGGACCTTTTTCTCTTCAAGAGAGGCTATTGGAAAAGGATCAAACTGATTACGGGTCCGGAATTTAGTAGTGCACCCAAACTTGACTTTCAATGAATTTCAATGGCAAAGTTAAACAAACCAATGGAGAATCTACTAGCTGCTACGAAACACCGGCGGATTATCCTCACTAACTACCAAAACTACCAGTTGTTAAGGAACAACGGTTGTTTGGGAAAAGTAACTGTTACAACTAGGTTAAGATCTAGTAAAGCTGGTAAAGGAAAGCAGTAAAAGATACAAAGAACTAAATTGACATAAAGGAAATTTGGGGTGGATTGGTCTCCCTTTGTGCTCTGCATCCCCTATTTATAGTTGGAGCTTCATAACCATTTCCTAACTGTCTTTTGAGCCGATTACCGCTCCTCTCCCTTTCGGATGTCTTTGCTTTTGCCAGCTTCGGCCTATCCCTTCGGCCCTGGGGTTTGGGCTTTTCTTAATTCTCTTCTTAACCCATTGCTCCCCTTCTTCCTTCCTGATCCAATTGTCTGGCCCAAACTCAATCCACTAGTTTTTTCTTGGCCACAACACACAGTGTTTCAGTAATCCCATTGTGCCTCATCTTATGCTCCTTCTATAACATTTCTTTGGCTGGTAATCATCCCTACCACGTACTCCCTCCATTTTTAAAAATTTATAACATTCATTTGTTTCACGTTATCCAATGTACATTTTTAACGCTTAATATCTCAAATTGTATAAAAGGAAAAATTATAAGAATTTGATATTCTAAAACTACGCAATTAGACGAATCTAACAAGATCTCACTTAACTATATTTTATCTTGTATAACTGTATTAAAAATTTGAATCAAAGTTACTCTGTGAATAGTAACATCTATGCAAATGTTACAATATTTCCAAACGAAAGGAGTATATTCCAGGCAGCACTACAAGAAAAATCAGCTATAGCGACCGCAACCCGCGACCGTCACTATACGGTCGCTGTCTGCGACCGCACTAACGACCGGCTCTGTCTATCGCCATTTTAGCGACCGTCAACACGACCGGCGAACGAATGGCCTGGTGGGCCGTGAGTTAACGACCGTCTGTACGACCGGGTTTGGCCCGGTCGTTAGTTTACGACCGTTTCAGCGACCGATTTTGACGGTCGCAAACTTAGGTTTTAATTCCTTCCCCAATTCGCTGTAATTCACAATCACAGACGGCCAATTCCCAAATTCACTTGGCGATTAACTCCATTTACCCGTTCCCCGCTCCGACCGTCTCTCCGACCTCTAGACCGCGACCTCCGAGCCACCCCCCCTTCGTCCAAGCCCGTGGTTGAATATTCAAACTTCCCGCCACCCTATTTGAAGAAACGCCGACGCTTCCGTCGGCGCAAGCAAGGCGTCGGAGCCCCTTCCAGAAACCGACGTCGAATTGGAGAGGGTTGGGCATCGCCGGCGTATTCATTCTTCTCCGGTTGTGTGCTCGCCGTCGAACACTCAAGGAGGAGCAACGGTAATATTTTTTTTTTTTGTTCTTACTGATTCAGTTTTGCAATCCTCCAAAATCATATTGCCATTTTGTTCTTAATGATTCGGTTGTGGCGAATTTGTGAGCAATTTCATATCGGTTTGAGTTGTTGGCTTTTTTTTTTAAATTTTTTTTTTGTTGACGGACCAGTAAAGGTCGGATGATTCAGTGATAATCTTGTTCTTGGTCTCTTCAGTGATAATCCAGTTCATAATGGTTCATATTGAGTTCTGTCGAATTTGTGCAGCACCAGTTTATTATGTTTCCTTCTTGTGATTTTGCAGTAGTACTCCAATTTGTGTTTCTGTTGTGTCCAAATTGTGTTTTGCAGTAGTGTTTTCCTTTTTTTGGTTTGCTTGGATATACTGTAGGGTTCTTGCAGTAGTGTTAATTGGAAATGGAATTGCTAGTTCTAATATATATGGTTAATATATTTTGAGAATTGTAATAACAATGTTTTGAATGTAGAACCTGGTATCATTCTTCCTATTTTGAATACTTGGATGAAGAGCCGAATCATATATGAAAAAATTGATTGGTAGGAGAATAATGGACATGAACTTAGTTTTAAAAATAAAATTCAGTCAAAAGGTTGAAATTCATGTCCCTGTAGAATGTAGACCTTGTAGCACACTATTTCCCTAAGTCAAGCATTTTCCTTGTAGGTTAAAAAAATCCATGTTTTCGTTTAAGCATTTTACCGCTTTCTTAAAATTCAGTTAGATAATGGATCGCACTGGGATGTACCGGCCACGCGGTGGGGAGCTAACACATGAATTCAAGGAGGGCGTTAGATCTTTTCTTCGTCTTTGTCGTGCAAATCCCGATTGTGATATAGTAGAAGGGATGATACGTTGTCCTTGTGCAAGATGTAAGAATAGATATTATTTATCAGATAAGGAAATACTAGGACACCTGTACAGGAAAGGATTTGTAGCTAATTACGAGCGATGGACTTGTCATGGAGAGCCACACAACTTTCGCCCTCTTTATGATGATGAAGCACCTTCGGTCAGAGATTCACATTCAAGCGACTATAGACAGATGATAATTGATGGAATGGGGTATGGATTTCCCACTGACTTTCCAAATAACGTAGATGATGAGCCTTTGCCCCCTGAGGAACCCAATCCACAAGAGAAATTATTTTATGACATGTTGGATGCAGCGGACAAGGATTTGTGGCCTGGATGTAAGAAAATGACATTATTGTCAACAGTTGCAAGGTTGTTAAACATTAAATCGGAGCACAATCTATCTGAAAGATGCTTCGATACCTTATGTCAGCTCATGATTGATACACTGCCAGAGGAGCACTCAATGGTTAAGAGTTTCTACGAGGCAAAGAAACTTCTCGAGGGCCTTGGATTACCCGTTAAGAAAATTGATTGTTGTGATAAAGGTTGTATGCTGTATTGGAGGGACGATGCGGCCTTACAGAATTGCAAGTTTTGCCATAGGCCGAGATTTAAAGATTCTAACAATGGATCACAAGTTGCAGTGAGTTACATGTTCTATTTCCCTTTAAAGAACAGACTGAAACGTTTGTATTCATCGGAGGCGACTGCGAAATACATGACATGGCATGTAGGGCATGACCATGGGGGTACTGGTGAGATGTGTCATCCATGCGACTCCAAAGCATGGAAACACTTTGACAACATTCATCCCGATTTCGGTTCGGAGGGACGAAATGTGTGGTTAGGGCTGTGCACCGATGGATTCCAACCGTTCGGTCAATCAGGGGCCCAATACTCTTGTTGGACCGTTCTATTGACACCGTACAACCTCCCCCCAGGTATGTGTATGAAAGATGAGTATATGTTCTTGACAGCCATAATACCTGGCAAATCGAGTCCAAAACAAAGGATAGACGTGTACCTACAACCGTTGATTGAAGAGCTACTGGAGTTGTGGGACGTGGGGATCACCACATACGATGCATATAGTAAGCAAAACTTTCAGATGAAGGCGGCACTAATGTGGACAATTGGAGATTTTCCAGCGTATGCGATGTTGTCTGGTTGGAGTACCTAGGGGAAAACTGCATGCCCGGTCTGTATGGAAAGAACTGAGTCTATACGACTGAAGGAGGGTGGGAAACAGTCGTGGTTTGATTCGCACCGGAAGTTCCTGCCTATAGACCATCCATTTAGATCAGATAAGGCCAGATTTATAAAGGATCGGGTAGAGCAAGGGCTTCCGCCAACCATTAGAAGTGGGGAAGATGTGTTGGTGGATATAGAGACACATGGTCTTAAGCGTGTCTTTGAAGTAGGTAGTGAGGAAGCAAACACAACCATCAGCAAGACTTGTGGTTGGAAAAAGAGGAGTATATTCTGGGATCTACCATATTGGAAGTCAAATTTGGTCCGTCACAACCTGGATGTGATGCATATCGAGAAAAATGTGTTTGAGAATGTCTTCAACACTGTGATGGATGTACAAGGGAAAACAAAGGACAATGCTAAAGCACGTGAGGACATCGTTACTCTGTGTAATAGGCCCGAATTGCATAGGGATGCCCGAACTGGAAGATATCCAAAGGTTGTGTACACAATGGACAAGGATAAGAGAGACGCATTTCTGAAGTGGGTGGCAGGCTTGAAGTTTCCCGATGGGTGTGTTTCGAACTTGGGTAGATGTGTGGATACGAATAAACACAGAATGTTTGGTATGAAGAGCCACGATTGTCATGTCTTCTTGCAACGTCTCCTTCCCATCGGATGGAGAGAATTACTACCAGTGACCGTGTGGGAGGCAATAACAGAATTGAGTAATGTGTTTCGTGCGTTGACTGCAAAAACCATTAAGGTACATGAAATGGAGAGATTGGGGTTAGACATTCCAGTAGTTCTTTGCAAACTAGAAACCATTTTCCCACCATCATTCTTCGATTGTATGGAGCATCTTCCTGTCCATCTGCCTTATGAAGCTAGTGTCGCTGGTCCAGTTCAGTGATGGATGTATCCCTATGAAAGGTACGAATTCAATGGCATTTTCAATTGCAATGGCATTTTCAATATGACTAATATATTATTTTGTACTGATTATTTATTCAAGGTACCTAAACCGATTAAAGCGTACAGTGCGCAATAAGGCACACATTGAAGGGTCTATCTGCAACGCTTATCTGGTGCGAGAGGCATCATTTTTTTGTTCTCATTACTTTGAGAAGCATGTGTTCACACGTGAGAGAAATGTGCCAAGGAATGACGATGGTGGTTGCCCGTTCGATGATGATAGACTTATTAGTGTTTTCAAATTAGGAGGACGTGCACAGGGTAGGTCCAAAAGAAGGCGGATGACCGAGCAAGAGTTAAAGACCGCCCACAATTACGTGCTCCTAAATTGCACAGAAACAGAACCGTATATCGAGTAAGTACTTTGTATTTCTAGCGTATGCCATTCATTTATGTTATATTCTAATTTAACCTACCCTTTAACAACCATTTAAACACAAGCGTTTTCAACTAGCCGCATTCAATTACCCATTTCGACCACTTATTTCTCACTCACCCGACAACGGTTTTGAGAAAATAAATGCACTACGACAATCTACGCGAAACGTAGAATTCGTATACGCTATTTAATTAATCCAAATTAAATATCGTCATTACGCAAAAAGGAGCTCAAAACCCCCTTTTTCCAACAATCCTCCACATGAGTGGAAATAACAGCAGCAGTGAATGCAAAGCAGATGCAAATGCCCCGACTCCTTCTTTAAAGAAAGGTTACTGCACGGGTTTAAGTAGTTTTTGGCTTTGAACTTAAACCATATCAATATTATCGAGTATACAGGCGGCGTAGTGATTTTACTCTTGAACTATCCCCCACAACGTATACTAGTCCAATAATAAAGAATCAGTAACTTTTCAGACTCTTTGTCCGTTCTCACGTTTGGTTCCATTCCAGGCCATGGAAACCCCCTTTGGATTCATAAGTCTCTACTGAAGCGGCCACACTTCTACTTATATAGGTGATTCAAACAAGTATCCTGTCATACTTATATGAACACACAGTTCCAGAATCATTAAGAGTCATTAAACTCAACCTCTACCACAGACAGGCATCAAACACTTTATCATTGCTTCTGAGGGAAAGGATGAAGATTATTCTTCAAAAGTGTTTTCACATTTGAAATCATACATCTTAGTTGTCCCTTTGAACCAAGTTTGTGGGATCTCCACGCATCATGGTTGGGTTACCAATGTAATCATTCTTTAGGTGTGGGTTTTAACCCCATTCCCTCTCGCAATTTGCAAAATTGATCTCTGTTCACAGCTTTTGTTAACGGATCCGCTAGGTTATCTCCAGACTTCACATAAGTTAGAGAAATCACCCCACTAGAGATCAATTGCTTAACGGTATGATGTCGACGACGGATATGTCTCGACTTACCATTATACATCTCATTTTGTGCCCTGCCAATAGCTGCTTGACTATCACAGTGTATCATTACTGTTGGCACAGGTTTCTTCCAACATGGAATTTCCTCGAGGAAATTTCGAAGCCATTCGGCTTCTTCACCAGCTTTATCTAAAGCTATGAATTCAGATTCCATGGTGGATCGGGCTATACACGTTTGTTTTTGTGACTTCCAAGACACAACCCCTCCCGCAATCATGAATACATAACCACTTGTGGATAATGAATCACTTTTCTCTGATATCCAATCGGCATCAGAGTACCCTTCAAGAACAGGAGGATATCTCGTGTAATGTAACCCCAACTCTTGAGTATATCTTAGATATCTCAAGACTCTCATAATAGCCTTCCAATGCTCACGACTTGGATTGCTAGTATATCTACTCAGTTTGTTAACTGAATATGCAAGATCCGGGCGAGTACAATTAGTCAAGTACATTAGACTACCAATTATTCTTGCATACTCTTCTTGAGCAACAGGTTCACCCCTGTTTACTTTCAACTTTTCACTGGGATCCATAGGCGTCTTTGCCGGACGACTATCATAAGCGTTGAATTTACTTAATACTTTCTCAATGTAATGAGACTGAGAAAGAACAATCCCTTCGGGATGCCTTATGATTTTTATCCCTAATATGACATCGGCTACACCCATGTCTTTCATGTCAAAATTCCTTTTTAACATGTTCTTGGTCTGATTAATCATATTCAAGTCACTGCCCATGATCAACATGTCATCTACATACAAGCAGACTATAACAAACTTGTCTGTTATTCCCTTGTAGTAAACGCATTTATCACATTCATTGTACTTAAACCCGTTTGACAACATCACATTATCAAACTTCAAGTGCCACTGCTTAGGCGCTTGTTTCAGACCATACAGAGATTTAACCAGTTTGCAGACTTTATGCTCTTGTCCTTGAGCAACAAAGCCTTCTGGTTGATTCATATAAATCTCTTCATCTAGATCACCATTTAAGAACGCAGTCTTAACATCCATTTGATGTATCTCAAGATTGTAAAGTGCAGCAATCGAGAGAAACACTCGAATGGAGGTGATTCTAGACACCGGAGAATAAGTATCGAAATAATTATCTCCTTCCTTTTGTCTAAAGCCCTGAACTACAAGGCGAGCCTTGTATTTATCGATTGATCCATCGGCTTTATACTTTCTTTTAAGGACCCAACGACATCCTAAGGGTTTACAACCTTTCGGTAGATCAGTAAGAACCCAAGTGCGATTCTGCATAATGGATTCTAACTCACTGTTTATGGCTTCTTGCCATAACGCAGCATCTGGTCGAGCCAGAGCTTCACTCACAGTTCTTGGCTCATTATCTAACATAAAAGTGACGAAATCTGGACCAAAAGTTTTAGCCACTTTGGCCCTATGGCTACGACGAAGTTCAACTGGTTCAGGAGAAACACTTCTCTTGTCAGTTTGCTTCGGCTGATCAGAACTCGTAGCTTCATCAAACGTTCTTTTATTTGAACATTCCACTCTATCCTTGTAAGGATATATGTCTTCAAAAAACACGGCGTTTCTTGATTCAATTATCGTTCCTTCACTTATACCAGATATTTCTGACTTATGTACCAGGAAACGATACGCGCTACTGTTGAGGGCATACCCTATAAAGATACAATCAACTGTTTTAGGGCCGATTGTAACTTGTTTAGGCGGTGGCACCTCAACTTTCGCCAAACACCCCCACACTTTGAGGTATTTGAAAGAAGGTTTTCTACCTTTCCATAACTCGTAAGGTGTTACTTCCTTACCTTTGTGAGGTATTTTATTTAAAATATAATTAGCTGTTAAAACAGCTTCCCCCCACAAGTTCTGGGGTAACCCTGAACTAATCAACAAGGCATTCATCATATCCTTTAGCGTACGGTTCTTTCGTTCCGCAACACCATTGGACTGTGGTGAATATGGCGCTGTAGTTTGATGAATTATTCCGGATTCGGCACACAATTCAGCAAATGGAGCAACATATTCTCCTCCTCGATCACTCCGAATAACCTTAATTCGGCTATTCAATTGAGTTTCAGCCTCAAGCTTGAAGTTTTTAAAAGCTTCAATAGCTTCATCTTTGCTTCTCAACAAATAAAGATAGCAATAACGAGTGCTATCATCAATAAAAGTAATAAAATACTTTTTACCACCCCGAGTTTGCAAAGATCTAAAATCACATACATCAGTATGAATTAAATCCAGGGGTTTAGTATTTCTTTCAACACTTGGAAATGGAGGTTTTGTCATTTTCGCTTCAACACAAATTTCACATTTGTTTTTATCGTTGAATTTCATTTCCTTTAGTAAATTTAAATTTACCAATCTCTTTATAGCATTTTTATTTGCATGTCCAAGTCTACAATGCCATAAATTAAAACACTCAAGCAAGTAAGAAGAACCTTCAATTTTATTACCAGAAGCTTGCTCAACAACTTGGCGTTTAGCCATTACATTAAACTTGAAAAGACCATTGGTGAGATAGCCTCTACCAAGGAATTTTCCAAACTTAGTCATGATAAACTTATCAGACTCAAAAACAAGTTTGAAACCATTACTAACTAGCAGCGAACCAGAAACCAAATTCTTCCGGATATCAGGGACATGCAGCACATCCTTCAGAGTCAAGTTTTTGCCACTAGTCAGCCTCAGTATCACATTTCCAACGCCAACCACATCAGATGATGCTTGGTTACCCATGTGCAGCTTTCTGCCTTCAACAGTCCGGTATGAAGTAAAGAACTCCTTGTTGGCAGCCACATGACACGAAGCCCCGGTATCAACAAACCAACCTTTAGCATCATCAATATGCAATACTGCTTCAGACACCACTGCACAAAGGTTGTCTTCCCAACCTTCAGGTTCAGCCTGTACCATATGAGAGGCAGGCTTAGCAAGCTTCTTATTCTTCGGCTTTGGGCACTGATTGGCAAAGTGCCCAACCTTGCCACAGTTGTAGCAATTCCCGGAGAACTTCTTCCTCTTTTGGCCATCGGCAACCGCTTTTCCTTTGCCCGCAGCGGTCGGCTGCTTGCGTTTACCGGTCGTTTCAGTCAAGTTCGCCTTGGCCTCCACAGAATGGCTCTTTGACACGGCCTTGCGATTATCCTCCTCGATTCTGATCCGTGTAACAAGATCTTCAAGGGACATTTCCTTTTGCTTGTGCATCAGGTAGTTCTTGAAGTCTTTCCACGAAGGAGGCAACTTCTCGATCACAACCGCAACGTTAAACGCATCGGGCAATTGCATTCCCTCAGCGTGAACGCCATGTATCAGTAATTGAAACTCTTGAACTTGTTCAACCACTGAACGCCCGTCAACCATCTGAAAACCCAGATATTTGGAAACGGCATGCTTTTTAGTACCAGCATCCTCGGTTTTATACTTCCGTTCCATCTGAATCCACAATTCCTTTGCACCTTTTACAGAAGAGTACACAGCGTACAAAGGATCCGTGAGAGCACTCAGAATGAAGTTCTTACACATGAAATCACTGTGAACCCATTGTTCTTTGGCGAAGAGCTTCTGAGGATCGGTCTCCATCTCAGACAGGAACGGCCGGCTGCTCCTCAAAAACCCGGCCAAACCAAGAGTGGTCAGATAGAACAACATCTTCTGTTGCCACGTCTTGAAATCACGCCCGTCAAACTTTGACGGCTTCTCGGCCACTCCAAATGACCTAGGCAGCGCCATAGGGACAGAACCCGTTGACGGCCCAACGCCCGACACGAAGGCCGGCTCCGACTGAACATAAGTTGGCAAACTAGTGTTCAGCGGCCCAACGCCCGGTTGCAAACCGGTGTTCATATTATTAAGTCCTGCGGGTGTAACCCCGACTGTTTGTCCAGAAAATGGCAACGACGCCCCAACGGAAGCGTTGGGCTGGAACGAAACAGTTCCAAAAGAGTGTCCAGAAACAAACTGCCCAGAATTGGGCAGAACGAACCCGCCAGAGTTGGGTGTCGGCGACGGGGGCAGGAAGGCCGCCGTGGGATCAATCAAGTATTGATCGATAGAGGCGTTTGGGTCTGCCGTCGGCAGCGGCAACGGCAGCGGCAGCGTCACGGGTGGAGGGACGACAGTGGGCGTGGTCAGCATCGACGGCGCCGCTGCGGTTGGGGTAACGACAGCGGACGCCTGGACAGAGCCAGGCATGGGAACGGAGGCGGCGGCGGCGGATGAAACGTCGGCGGAGGCGGTGGCGGCAGCAGTGAAACCGTCCATTTTAAACGTCTTGCGAATGTTAGAAATGGACGGAGGCAGCAATACAGGAAGCTTCGAGTCGAGTTTGGAACTCTTCCCGCAAGACGTTTATACCCCGGTAGTGCTCCGGCAGCGGCAGAACGTCCCCAAAGGTAAAACGACGAACGTCTCGACGTAGCAGCACCGCAAACGTCGACGACCGGCAAACAGAACAACAAGAGAAGAGGGAGTCGGGAGGAGAGAATGTATGCAGAGAAGAAGATGCAGAAAGGTGTGTATTCTTCCCCAAGGCTGGAGCTGCCATTTATAGGCGTTGGACGAGACGAAACCGCCGACGGTATTGATGGGGCGGTTTCAACTCGAATTCAAATGGTTTTTCAACAGCTGAAATGGTATTCAACAACTGTTGAAAGACAAATAAACTTTGACTAAAAAATTAGACAGGCCCAAAGCCCACCCAAAGCCCAATTACCAAGATCCAAGATCCAAGTCCACGGGCACGGGCGACGGCGCGGCGCGGCTCGGCTCGGCTCGGGACGGGACGGACGCGCGCGTGTGGGCTTCCCCCACACTTGATCAATCTGTATTAGTTTAATTGTTTCCAACACGCAGAACAATATAAACTAATTCAACTCCCACTGCTTAAGCGATGTGGGACGCGCCACTTTTACCTACCCTTTAACAACCATTTAAACACAAGCGTTTTCAACTAGCCGCATTCAATTACCCATTTCGACCACTTATTTCTCACTCACCCGACAACGGTTTTGAGAAAATAAATGCACTACGACAATCTACGCGAAACGTAGAATTCGTATACGCTATTTAATTAATCCAAATTAAATATCGTCATTACGCAAAAAGGAGCTCAAAACCCCCTTTTTCCAACACATGGAAGTGACAAAAAGAGTAGATCCTGTACTGTTGCTTGCTTGTTACAGGAAGTCTTCAGTTGATATTCACTTTGGGCCTTCTTTATGCATTTTATGCCTTTTGTGTAATTGGGCCTCAGTATTGTTTGTAAGCCCAGTCCAGTTAGCTTGTTATTGTTTCTGTTTTGGCCCATTGTATTTATACGCCTCCTTCTTCTTCTAATGGTGTTCTGTATCTGAAAACTTCATTCAATCAATAACAGAAGAAACCCTTATTTACATTTTGCCTTTTTCATTGCTCTCGATCTCTACATTATCTAATTTTATATCCTAAACCTGTGTGTATTTTTCCGGATCGAGGCCACGGTTTCCACTGGTTTCTCCTTGTTTCTGGCACCGATTCATTGGAAATCGTCTCATTCTTAGTTATCCCATTTCTAATCTGGAAAACTTTGCTAATTCGTATACCTTAATCCAGATCTAGAGTTGAGAAACTTTTGTTAAACATATGTACTATTTTAGCCTTCTGCATTATCCATGTTGAATCTGATTTGAAAATATTAAATGGCCTTTGTATAGAGAAGGGGTTTCCAGATCTGGGGTATTCAGTGATATACTACTATACATTCGTGTGTCGTGTTGTACCACTTTCACTGATCTAGGGTTTTATCCAGTTGGTAGAGTCCGGATCCCCATTTTGGATCTTACCAAAAAATTGTGCCGATTCATCTCATGTTGTGCCATATTTACCCATATATTAGTTTTTACTCTCACCCTCCCATTTAACTTGTCTTGTTTGATTTCTCCAGTGAATTTTTACAATTGTTAATATCTCAAAATATATATAATGAAAAATTATATAAAATATATATTCAAAAACTATATGATTATACGATTCTAACATTACCCAATTCGACTATTTTTTTCCAAATATATACTTGCAAGAAAATTGAGTCAAAGCTGAATAATGAACACTGTCAAAAAAAATAAAACTAAACACATTAACAGGAACGGAGGGAGTACATAATTTTGTCTTTTGTGGTTTGTATGGTAGCTTTTTTCTGTCTTTTGTGGTTTGTCTATATCTTTTTCTTTGTAGACAGGGTATTGAGGAGGCCAAATCTGATGTCTGCCCCCTTGGATGTTCAAATCTAGGTGCACTAAATACAGTATAAAATAATGGATTTGGTAAGCTAAGCAATTTTCTATTTCTGTATTTCTTATTCAAGTTTTTTGGCCTGGGCAGTGTAATTGTTCCCCAGTGTAATTGTTGCGGATTGACGAACCTGTTTTGAATAATTTTTGCATGCAAATTGCATCCTTTCAAAAATTTAAACTTTCTTTTCTACTGTATACTCCCTCCGTCCCGTGAATTGTGGCTCGTTTCTTTTGGGCACGGTAATTTATGTGGTGGAGTGTGGTGAGGTTTAGTGGTTAAAGTGATGTGGGTATTTGTGTTTAAAATTTTAATGAATTTTGACTTTTTTTATTGTTTAACTTTGACAAAATATTATTGTAATGATTTAATTATAGAAAAATATTCAAGTGTGGTCTTGTTAGAATCGTCTAGACGTCTAGATTTAGAATATATATTTTATATAATTTTTATTTGTACCAATTTTAAAATATGAAGAATTAAATAAATGCAAGGGGCTTTGTGTAGAAAAATAAAAGTGTATTGGGAATTGTGCAGAATAGTAAAAGTGATTACTTTTTAATGGGATTTAGAAACCATTAAGATTCTAATCATATTTATATTAATTAAATTTATCTAAAAATGGAAAGTGGCCACAATTCGTGGGACAGCCCAAAAAGAAATACGAACCACAATCGTGGGACGGAGGGAGTACTATTTTTGCTCGGTATATTTATTTATATTTAAGTTTAAATAATTCCCACTCACAGCTTACTGATTTTATCTTCAAAATGCACTTGTCGTGGGACCAAACATATAAGGGCATCCATACCAATAGGTAGCAATGCATGTGCTACCACTAGGGCATCCAAAATGCACTAGACCTCGGTAGGTTAGGTCATAGGCCCATGTCGGGTAGCCTGGCTTAGCCTACCGTAAGCCAGGCCAGGCCAGGTTTTTTTATAAACAGACTAGGCTTAGGTTAATTTAAAAACCTATTTAGTTAAATAGGCTCATGTCAGGCTTAATTAAAAGTCTTTTAAGCCTACCAAGTAGGCCTCATATTATTAGTCTATTTTTATGTTTATTACATAGGAATATGTTGTATTATCAGTATTATATTATGTAAAAGTAATTATTAATTTGATCTTATATAGATTTTTAAAATATTTATGAATTTTTTCTCTTATATAAATAGTTCAACCCTGTATATAAATAGTTTTGGATGAAAACTTGCCCAAGTGAAAAATCATGTAACACCCCGGTTTTGGTCACCCAGGCCGGGATGCTACCGCCACACCTTCCCAAGCAAGACGCGAACCATTTCGAGCTCACTTGAGAAGATGCTAAGGCTAAGTTGTACCAATACTTAAAAATAATTTAAAAACCATTCAATAAGTGCCCGAAGGTTTAAATCAGAGTTAAGTCTAACATACATAATTTTAAACAGTGCGGAAGGTAAGGGCCAAACACGGCCAAACATGAGTTTGGGATTCGTAAAAGAATTTAAAAACAAGTGCGACAAGTCTTCGGAAATTCCCATCCCGTAGTGCCATGACTTACTCTGCGAAAAATAGAAAACAACAATTTTTATCAGTACAAACGGTACTGAGTAAGTTAATGTATAGCATAACAAAATTTAAAGATTTAGAAGAGCAAAAGAAGATTGGGAATTTAATTTAACAAACGAGTAAAAATAATTTACGGGGATTTCTTTCTACGCATTACCACACCAATGTTCATTTTGATCGAGGACATCCAAACATTACCCGCTTGGGCGCTTATGTCCACAAGCTGCCGGCATCAACGATCCTGGGCCTTAGCCGTTTGGGATCAATTACCCGCTTGGGCACTTATGTCCACAAGCCGACGGTATCCACAATGTGAGAGCAGCGGACCCTATACAGACACACTCCGGAGCCCTAGGTAACCCCTACGGATACACCTAGGAGTATAGACTCATACAATCACGCAACATAATATTTCCTTGGCGCCGTTTTGGCCACCAAAAAGAGGGGGCGGCCCAACGAGCCCACGCCAAGTGCACTTACCCTCCAAAAATTGGGCATCTAACTCGATCAAAACTCACAAAGTTTCAAAATCCATATTTTAATCATTACAACTCATGTCTACATTTCCAGAATTCATAAGATTCATAAAAGAGTAGCAATCGACTCAATAACCATCAAAACGTACGAAACCAAATTTTACCGGTAAGAACACACCGTAGCAGTTTCCAAATTCGTACAAGGAAATGTAGTAAAACTTTGTAGAAAATTCTGAAAATTTTACAGGTGCTAGGAGACATCAAAATAAACATTTTTCTCAGAAATAGGCCTTAGCAAATTCGGACTCTAAGTTGCTCAAAAAAAATCATTTCAGAAACTCATTTCCAAAAGGGTGCAGAGATCACTGTTCATCCGACCACAGTTTACTTAAAAATCCATAACAATTCGAAGGTTGATCCAAAAATTCTGAAATTTCACAGGGATAAACTAGACACATAGATGAACAATTTTCATGAAGAAACTAACCATCAAAAACGACCATAGCTAGGAGTAATACGGACTACAAAACTGAACATGCTAGGGAATGAAATCTGTCATCATGCACTTCAGAAAATACCAGATCTATTTTCGACGACCAAATCAAGTCCAAAAATTATGAAAATTTACAGAGATCATCTTTAAAGTGTTAGGAACATTTTTCATTTAGACAAGTTCTTCCAAAAACGAACGGATCTAGACGAACAAAGATGAACAAAAGAAACTATCCTGAAGAAACCCTAAATCACAGATTTGACAAGGAATGGATTTCGAGTTGTATCTCCATGAATACTCAACCAAAAGCTCTAAAATTTGAAAGGCACAACACTAACTTACATTAGAGTTGATTGGAATCAATAAATCCTCAAATCAAAGCCTTAAGATTGCCCCAACACTTGCAACACTCTCCAATGAACCTATTTTTGGATGGAGTGCAAATGGGTGGCTTTGGGGGCTGATTAGTGTATCATTAAATAATGAATGGGATTGGGAATAATTACTAGGCATGTCATGGATTGGGAATAGGTTGGATTGGGAATAATTGTTAGGCATGTCATGGATTGGGAATAGGTTGGATTGAGAATAATTGCTAGACATGTCATGGATTGGGAATAAGTAATGGGATTGGAAATAATTGCTAGGCATGTCATGGATTGGGAATAAGTAATGGGATTGGAAATAATTGCTAGGCATGTCATGATTGGGAATAAGTAATGGGATTGGAAATAAGTTGGATTGGGAATAAGTTGGGAAGGATTGCTAGGCATGTGACATTTCAAATGCCATAATTCCTTGACAAATTTGGTAGTCTAGATACAATCCTATGCCAATTGAAACTTATCCTATAATTCAAATATTAGAAGTCATCCTCATTATTGACATATATTAACTTGAAATTTCTAAAATTAAAAGGATTAATAATAATAATAATAATAATAATAATAATAATAATAATAATAATAATAATAATAATAATAATAACAACGGAACGGAATTCATTCGGGTAATTTCTCGGGTATTACAGTCTACCCTCCTTAGAAATCAACTTCGTCCTCGAAGTTGGGTCGCATTTGGACTGATAGCAATGCAGGACAATGATTGGTACGTAAAAAGAATAATTTTGTTAATGCACATGCTCCCCCCCAAAAATAGTGCTAATTTTTAAGACTTGTCGAATTTTTGAGATATACTTTTCCATGGGTTTTAAAATAAAATTCCTTATCCATGGAAATAATACTCAAAATGCTTAAAAATAATATTGAATAATTTGGGCCTCTATAGTGGGCCGAAAATAATAGCTTAAAAAAAATTCGGGCTCTGATACCACTTTGGTATCAGATATTTTCTTTAAAATAAATAGCTTTAAAATAGTCTGGGCTCTGATACCACTCTGTAACACCCCGGTTTTGGTCACCCAGGCCGGGATGCTACCGCCACACCTTCCCAAGCAAGACGCGAACCATTTCGAGCTCACTTGAGAAGATGCTAAGGCTAAGTTGTACCAATACTTAAAAATAATTTAAAAACCATTCAATAAGTGCCCGAAGGTTTAAATCAGAGTTAAGTCTAACATACATAATTTTAAACAGTGCGGAAGGTAAGGGCCAAACACGGCCAAACATGAGTTTGGGATTCGTAAAAGAATTTAAAAACAAGTGCGACAAGTCTTCGGAAATTCCCATCCCGTAGTGCCATGACTTACTCTGCGAAAAATAGAAAACAACAATTTTTATCAGTACAAACGGTACTGAGTAAGTTAATGTATAGCATAACAAAATTTAAAGATTTAGAAGAGCAAAAGAAGGTTGGGAATTTAATTTAACAAACGAGTAAAAATAATTTACGGGGATTTCTTTCTACGCATTACCACACCAATGTTCATTTTGATCGAGGACATCCAAACATTACCCGCTTGGGCGCTTATGTCCACAAGCTGCCGGCATCAACGATCCTGGGCCTTAGCCGTTTGGGATCAATTACCCGCTTGGGCACTTATGTCCACAAGCCGACGGTATCCACAATGTGAGAGCAGCGGACCCTATACAGACACACTCCGGAGCCCTAGGTAACCCCTACGGATACACCTAGGAGTATAGACTCATACAATCACGCAACATAATATTTCCTTGGCGCCGTTTTGGCCACCAAAAAGAGGGGGCGGCCCAACGAGCCCACGCCAAGTGCACTTACCCTCCAAAAATTGGGCATCTAACTCGATCAAAACTCACAAAGTTTCAAAATCCACATTTTAATCATTACAACTCATGTCTACATTTCCAGAATTCATAAGATTCATAAAAGAGTAGCAATCGACTCAATAACCATCAAAACGTACAAAACCAAATTTTACCGGTAAGAACACACCGTAGCAGTTTCCAAATTCGTACAAGGAAATGTAGTAAAACTTTGTAGAAAATTCTGAAAATTTTACAGGTGCTAGGAGACATCAAAATAAACATTTTTCTCAGAAATAGGCCTTAGCAAATTCGGACTCTAAGTTGCTCAAAAAAAATCATTTCAGAAACTCATTTCCAAAAGGGTGCAGAGATCACTGTTCATCCGACCACAGTTTACTTAAAAATCCATAACAATTCGAAGGTTGATCCAAAAATTCTGAAATTTCACAGGGATAAACTAGACACATAGATGAACAATTTTCATGAAGAAACTAACCATCAAAAACGACCATAGCTAGGAGTAATACGGACTACAAAACTGAACATGCTAGGGAATGAAATCTGTCATCATGCACTTCAGAAAATACCAGATCTATTTTCGACGACCAAATCAAGTCCAAAAATTATGAAAATTTACAGAGATCATCTTTAAAGTGTTAGGAACATTTTTCATTTAGACAAGTTCTTCCAAAAACGAACGGATCTAGACGAACAAAGATGAACAAAAGAAACTATCCTGAAGAAACCCTAAATCACAGATTTGACAAGGAATGGATTTCGAGTTGTATCTCCATGAATACTCAACCAAAAGCTCTAAAATTTGAAAGGCACAACACTAACTTACATTAGAGTTGATTGGAATCAATAAATCCTCAAATCAAAGCCTTAAGATTGCCCCAACACTTGCAACACTCTCCAATGAACCTATTTTTGGATGGAGTGCAAATGGGTGGCTTTGGGGGCTGATTAGTGTATCATTAAATAATGAATGGGATTGGGAATAATTACTAGGCATGTCATGGATTGGGAATAGGTTGGATTGGGAATAATTGTTAGGCATGTCATGGATTGGGAATAGGTTGGATTGAGAATAATTGCTAGACATGTCATGGATTGGGAATAAGTAATGGGATTGGAAATAATTGCTAGGCATGTCATGGATTGGGAATAAGTAATGGGATTGGAAATAATTGCTAGGCATGTCATGATTGGGAATAAGTAATGGGATTGAAAATAAGTTGGATTGGGAATAAGTTGGGAAGGATTGCTAGGCATGTGACATTTCAAATGCCATAATTCCTTGACAAATTTGGTAGTCTAGATACAATCCTATGCCAATTGAAACTTATCCTATAATTCAAATATTAGAAGTCATCCTCATTATTGACATATATTAACTTGAAATTTCTAAAATTAAAAGGATTAATAATAATAATAATAATAATAATAATAATAATAATAATAATAATAATAATAATAATAATAATAATAACAACGGAACGGAATTCATTCGGGTAATTTCTCGGGTATTACAAATCATGTCTTCCAACTTTATTATTACATCCGGATATATATATATAAAAAATTTAAACTTATTTCTGAAATAGGATTAATCAAGGTTTTAAAATATTTAAAAACTGACCTATTTAAATAAATAGACCAGGCTTATGCTTATAACATAGGCCAATCAAAGGTAATAGGTCAGGCTCAGGCCTACGAAAATCGACGTAGGACCAGGCCGTACAAGCTTAGGCCTAGCCTATTTCCAACCCTGGCTACCATTACTTAACCGTACAAGCTTTTGATGTTTTTAAATTTAAAATTTTGATTATAAAAAATTAAAAAAATAAATAAATTATATTTATTGAAAAATAAATAATGAAGTAATGATGAAATGTGGGTCCATGCATATAGTAAAAGTTGGGTAGTGTTGCTGTGGAAAAATTTAATGATATAGATAGTAATGTAGATAAATGCTTATGTGGCGCATATGTAGAAAAAATAGGGTAGTGTTGTTGCTTGTTCACTCTATAAAATCCACCAAAGCAACACTCTCTTCCTCTTGGACACAAAACCCTTCAATGTATGGCTTGAGACAATGTCTATTAATAGTAAATATTTTCTCCGTCGACAAGCTTCGAATTTCTACTGCATCACAGAGTAAAACATCAGTAAAAACAAAAGGGTCAATCCATCTTGAACGAAACTTACGAGAGGAGAGTTTAAGCCTTGATTTGTACAACAACACTTTCTGCTCAACATTTAATTCTTTCCTAGAAATTCTTTGGTCATAAAATGCCTTTGTATTTTCGTTTCCCAGGAAGGCATAATTCAAGTTTGAAGATAAAGGCTTTAATTCCAACTTAGGGGCCATCTCCAGTAACTCTTCACCAACAGCAGCATCATCTCCAATTTCTTCCAGGTGGTTGAGGAGTGCAGCTTCTAAGGAATCCTTTTCACTTTGTCGAAAAACATTCTGCACGCATTCATGAACTATATCCACACTAAAACAATCATGAGATGCAACTGGATATTTCAAGGCATCAAAAATATTGAATTGAATTTTCTTACCATCAAACTCCATAGTTAAAGTTCCCTGCCTCATATCAATTTTTGTTTGTGCAGTGCACATAAATGGACGTCCAAGCAACAGGGGTGATGGATTGGGAGAATTATCATCATGTACATCCACAATAGTAAAATCTCCTCCTGGATTAGTATCTCCTAGATGTAGGCAGTGTGCTGAACTGGGTCAACATTCCTTTGAGTCTCCTTTATGTTCTTTATGCTTGATTGATTATCTGTTTATCTATTCCGTTGTGCATGTTAATCTGGTTTGGTTTAATCTGTGTTCATTGTGTTAGACTAGGGGTAATTAATGAGTAGTTCTACTCGTACTCGACTCGGGACTCGACTCGAAAAAAACTCGACTCGTACTCGACTATCCCGACTCGACTCAAGCTCGTATCAAGTCAAGCTCGACTTGAGCTCGACTCGGGACTCGACTCGAGCATTTGAGCTCGACTCGACTCGATAACATCCATGACACACATTTTAAGTAATCTTTATCTCATACTCCCTACAGTCCACTCTATTTTCTATTAGGAAATATGTCAGTTATTTAAAATATGTAAACGAGAAAAAACATTCATTCTAAAAAATTAAAATATATTTCTAAAATATTTTAGTTCTATCATATTGTATGATAACCAACACAATATTCAAGTATCAAATTGAATTGTGTCTTTCAGGCTATGGTTAAAACTCCAAGATCAAATATTAATAAAAAATAAATCAAAATTCAAACTTAAGCTACAGACTCAAGTTCGAGCTTAGGAAAAAAAAATATTCGTGAACTACTCAATCTCAAACTCGAACTCGATGATACTCGGCTCGAACTTGAACTCGATGATACTCGAGCTCGAACTCGAATATCCTTTGTCAAGCTCAAGCTCAAGTATTATAATACTCAAGCTCAGACTCGACTCCATATCACCCCTATGTTAGTGTGAACATGGTATACTAAACTACTGCATAAAAACATATATCTTGGTTAGTGGGGTGGACCTAACACACACAAGTACTATTAAAATGCTTTAAAAAATCCTTGAAAGCAAACAAAGATATATCTTTCAACGACCGAATTCGCTCTGCGTAGGTGACCCCACACGGAGCGAAGCCCTTGTGGCCTTATGGTTAATCAATACGGAGTATCAAATGAAGTAGTACTTCATAATTCAGACTATGGAAGTTGCAGAAATTTCATTTCATACACTTGAAAGAAAGATAGCAGCAGTGCATTGTGAAATTTCAAGTCAGATCTGAGAATTTAGAGGGAATGGCGTCTTGCTATGCCGCTCTTGTTTCTCTTCAGACCACCATACATTCTATCCTCAATCATCCCAATCCTCCCATTGCTCTTGACCACCACCAAGCTGAAGCACTGCTCCACAACTCAGCTTCCTTACAGAACTTTCTCGAACACCATTCCCATCGTGAGGATTATCCCACCGATGAGCTCAAGAATAAAATTAGGGACGCTGTTTATGCTGCTGAAGACCTAATCGAAAAGTGTACCGCCATTGGATCTTCTGTCCGATGCATTCTTCAACAAGGAGCTGAATCGGTCCCTGATGATGATGGTTCAGATATTGATGAATTTTGGATGAAAAAAATAATGGAGGATTATAATCTGGGTATTTCTGTTGCTATTCAAGATATGAATGCTATCATCAAGGAAATAACAGAGGATGAAGAGAAACCTGGAGATCTCCAGATTGTCAGTTCCACATCCAGTCCTTCACTTGCCTCCTCTCCTTCCGCTAATAGGCATACTGCAACGGTTGAATTTGATGATGTGCTGAACACGCTCTTGGATATGCTCACTGGAGATCCTGCATCTAGTCGCCAGATAATTCCCATCACTGGTATGGGAGGAATCGGTAAGACTACACTTGCAACTCAAGCTTATCAAAGATTCTCTAAGGTCAAATACTTTGATGTTCGTGTTTGGGTTACAATTTCTCAAAATTTCAGAGAACGGGAATTTTTTCTGGATATTCTTGGTCAATTATTTGCAAAAGAAAATAAGGAAAAATTCTATAAAATGGACAAAGAACAGATGCTGTTAAAGACATATCAACACTTGAAGGGTAGGCGATATTTGATCATATTTGATGATGTATGGAGTATTGACGAGGAGTTCAGTCCATTGATCACTAGCAACAGCGTCTTTCCGGATGATGCAAATGGAAGTAGGATCATAGTTACTACCAGAGTATCAAGTGTCGGGGTTCAATTATCCAACAACAGTAGTAGTGGCATTCAAATGAGTCTGCTCGATGATGATCAAAGTTGGAAGCTCTTTAGTGAAACAGTATTCAAAGGAGAAGTTTGTTGTCCATCTGAATTCGAGGAAATTGGGAAAACAATTGCAATAAATTGCGGAGGGCTTCCATTGTCTATTGTTGTGGTTGGAGGCTTTCTAGCAAAGTCAGACAAAACAAAGCAGTATTGGGAATATGTTGCTAGAGATTTAACATCAATTGTGAATTCAAAAGATTATGTACTTTCTGGTGAGCATTACTCTTGTGCAACTATTTTTTGATCTTCTTCAGTTGTAGTACTATATTGCTTAGAAATTTTTTGATTTATGCATATTATGATGTCAGTCATTTATACATTCGGACAATTAAGTTCTTTACTGTCAAACTAATTGGTTATTTCACAGTAAGAATACCATGGGCATTGTATAACTTGATGTAGTATTTGATAACGAAATTCACCATTCTAATCCAAAACATTCCTTTCCTCTGTGTCTGTCTGTCTGTCTGTCTTCAGGAGAATATAGAGACAATTGTTTGAACATACTATATCTGAGCTACAAACACTTGCCTATTCATTTGAAACCGTGTTTTCTCTACATGGGTATTTTGGGTAATGGTGCAAGAACTACCATGGCAATACTTGTCGAGTTATTAGTTGCTGAAGGGTTTCTAAAACCGATGAGCGACAAGTGCATGGAAGTTATTGCCCAAGAGTACATTGAAGAACTCGCAGATAGAAATCTGATTTCAATTAATGGATCCGGAATTCTTGGGAGATATTGCGGGATCCATGATGTTGTAAGGGAGCTATGTAAAAGAGAAGCTCGAAGAGAGAAATTCCTTCATTTTGTGGGAGGGAAGAATGATAAGACTGAAAGTGTCAAGAGCAAGAGTATGTCGGAAGGTGATATAAATAGAGAAAGACGAATTGTGGTGGAAGGTATGCCTTTTGATTGCCCCCGGCCCCTCAAAATTTTAGTCATTTGTCATTTCTATTAATTATTACATAGAAAATACTATATTTATTTATGTTTAGGTGTTAAAATATAGTAAGTACTATTTTCTCAATTCGGTTAAGGTATAGCTCATCAAAAAAAAAAAAATTCGGTTAAGGTATAGTTCTTTTAAAAAGTACTAGCTTAGTATATCCCCTGCTTGATTGAACGAAAATTTTAGTATGTGAATAAGTTAAGAATGGATGCAGAATATAATAAGCAAACAATCTTATTTATTCAATTGAAATTACATTTCAATAAACATATAAAGTTTTATTATAAATATTAAAATATCATTTTATAGTAAAAATTTATTCCATTTATGTTAAACCGATTAATGAATTGACATTTGAACATTCAACTTATTGAGTCCATTTTATGTATAATAACTTAATGGTTTCTGATTATGATTTTTTTTTTCATAAATGGTTGAAATTATTATAATTAAAAAATATATATTATATTCAATAGTGAGAAACATTGTATGAATTAGAATATGTAATATTTTTTAAAAAAATCTTATGATATAAGTACTAATTTACCTTATACTGTATTATATAATAAACTTACTTATATTGAAAGAATTTATTTATTAAAGTATATAAATATTATTATTATTATTATTATTATTATTATAAATAAAGTTTGTTAAGGTTCATAAAAGGATTTTTTGAGTGATAATAGATATACTATTACATTATTTACAAGTGAGATTATATTAGGTGAAATAGATAAATTAATTTTTGCTAGAAATAGTAAATATATTTAAATTTTGATAAGAAAATAGGAGAGTCTATTTCTGGAAAAATAAAGAACACTATTTATAACTTCAATAGCATTTATATACTATAGATGTATGTGTAGATATCACAAAAAACATCGCATCATAAATACATATCTCTCATTACATATCTTTCTATCACACAAAATATCTCTTGCATAACACATTCTTCCACTTATTTTATAACACAAAATATTTCTTTCATCACAAACATACCACCTTATCAACGCCTCTATTTTCTTTCTCATTTCTTTATTACTTCACACTTTTTTTCCATAAATCCCTACACCATAATCTTCTCTAAATTTGTACTCGATCGACTCCACCCTACACGCGTACGTCTCAATTCCCTCATCTGATTTTATATTTATTTCTAAATTTGTATTGTCGTTGTTTCTATAATTCTGCCGTAAAACCTCTATAAATGGAGTAACATTTTTGGGACCATGAAATTCTATTAATTTAAGAGATATTAAGATACATATATATATATTGATAATTTAATAATTTATTAATCAGAAGACAGACTTTTAAAATTCAGCAAATTTAGTGCATATGTATTGAGTATAAATGAATTCATGTATATTTCATTGATTATATTTATACATTAAATTAAAATATTAATGTATATCGTATACAATTAACTACTACCTCTGTTCCTTTTTAATTGTCACGGACCCACATTTCACGCAATCCAATATACGTTTGGGTTAGTCACGCAATCCAATATACATTTTTAATCGTTAATAACTCAAATTGCATACAAGAAAAAGTTACAAAAATTTGATATTCTAAATCTATACGATTAGATGAATCCAACAAGATCTCACTTGACTATATTTTATCTTACATAATTGTATTAAAAAGTCGAATCAAAGTTAGTCATTGAACAGTGTCAAAACACCATATGTGGCAATAAATAAGGAACGGATGAAGTATTAAATTTTATTAGATTTAAATGTTTTTTAAAAAAATCAAGTAACAATAGTAGATTTATATTTTAGCAAACTAGCGTAATATCTAATATCTATAATTGTAATATTCTATTTTATATTAAGCAAATGTTTGGGTTCGAGCCTTTGCAGAATTCTGCTTTGGGAGAGGTAACCCTTCAGTTTCCACTCGATCTTCGAGAGATTAGTCTTGAGTCCAATGAGGCTTGAGGATACCCTAGTATTCACCTATAAAAAATTTAGAGTTTTAATTAGGCCTTAAATTTATAAAGCGATTTTCTGAAAATTTATTTTATCTTATCAATATGATGATTTTTTACAAATGTCCAAGACAGGACTGGAAGATTTCAAGTATTATTTAAAGAATTTACTAATTTATAGAGTATTAATTTACAGAAGTTTTACTGTATATAGATTTTTTTTTGGTTTTTTTTTTGGGTTTTTTTTTTTTTTTTTTGGTGTGATCTTTGTGTTGGTTGTGTACGGTGATGATGGTGATTGAGGTGAATGTTGGTGACTATGAGATTCATGGTGAATATGATTGTTTGAATAGAAATTCAAGACACTGCGAAAAAAAATTACAAAATACAACTAAATTGTGTGAATTTATATATTTTGGCAAAAATAATGGATCTATTAGTTCTGATTTTAAATCTTGAAAAATGAAGTCTCCACCTAGCTATCACATCATAACATTGTCATCATATGGTGATCTTGCCTTATACTACTATGTTTTTACAAAAAAATTTATTTTCGTTTTTTAGATAAATAAAATTTTATTTCGAAATTTATATACTATATATATGAAATAAAATATTGTATAAAATGTGTTGATGATGGTTAATGTTTTTACATGAACTACGATGCGGCCGCCCCCTCATCGATTAGACATTCTGGCTCCGCCCCCATTGGAATGGAAGATGATATTTCATGAAATTATTATTGACGTGCTGCAGCAGTCTGGACCCCTCGTCGATAAGGAATCCCTTCGTGCTGTGCTGCAGCAGTCTGGACCCTTTAATGAAATGCTGCAGCTGTTTGGAGCCTTAAATGAGGAATCCCTTCTTGAACTGCTGCTGCAGCTGCTTGTAGCCTTTCTTGACCACCACCTGCTGCTGCAGCAGTCTGCATTAGATGATGATGCCCTCTCACGTGTACCGTATTTTGAAGAGCTAAAACATAGGATGCTGCAGTCTGCCTTAGATGCCTCACGTCAGCAGCATTTTGAAGAGGTAAAACATAGGCTGCAATCTGCATCGTCGGCAGATGCTGCCCGCTCACTTGTATCGCATTTTGAATACGGCAGTTTTCCGCTGCCCACTAAATCTTGCTTGTTGAGGGTAGTAAAGTTGATTGATGAATCCTCTTCTAAATACTCTTCGACGACGACGACGCAAGGAGGAGGAGGAGGAAGATACGAAGCAGTTAGTAGTAGTAGTAATACCATTGAGGAGGGAGATTTCGAGAAAGATATAATTCAAAGATTGTTTAACTCTCGATATGTTGCTGTCGGAATTGATGGTGATAAAGATTATTCCAATAATCCACCGCCGCCGCCATTCATCGTCCCTTGTTCACTCCCTCTCCTTTGGAATTTGGAAACACTGATTCTTCATGTGACTGACACAGTATTGGCACCGATTGAAATCTGGAAGATGTCTCACCTTAAGCATCTCAAGGTTTCCCCGGGTGTCTTCCTCCCTGACCATGATCATGATGATGATGATCTTGTTTTGGGAAAGCTACAAACACTTTGTTGTGTAATTAATTTGGAGGGTGGTCATTCACAGTGGATTAAGAAAATTCCCAATATCAGGAAACTACGTTGTCTCATGTATCGTGAGGAGGATGTAGAGCACTACTCATCATGCCTCAGCAATCTCCAACGACTGCACAAAATGGAATCTCTTTCGCTCTGCATCCTTGATCCACCACTAGTAGTAGTAAAGCAGCACAACATTATTAGTATTACCTTTCCACATTCGCTAAGGAAGCTGACTTTCCAGACCTCCGATTATGATTGGCAAGACGTGACCACAATGATTGGTGCATTACCCAACCTTGAAAACCTCACCCTGCATGAAATTAGAGGGACCGAGTGGATATTAACCCAAGGACAATTTTTGCATCTAAAAGCCCTACATCTTAGCGACTGTCGTGAATTGAAATATTGGAAAGCAGATGATGATCACACCTTCCCACACCTTGAGTACCTCTATCTCGGTTGTTTACGGGATTTGGAAGAGATCCCCTCTACTATTGCCGATGCACCAAACCTCCGAGAAATATCTTTAGAATACTGTAGCGATACCTCTGCTGTTTCTGCTAAACAAATAGTAGAGGGTCAAGAAGCCTACGGGGATTCAGAGCTTCTAGGCCGTGTGACACCCCGAAGAATGAGTCAAGAACTAAAGCGCTTGGAAAGCCCCAATTTTCAAGTATTCCATGGTGAGCACTGCTATACTCGATCTGTTCAACTATTTTTGATCAATTGTAGTAGTATATTATACTATTGCTTAGAAGATAATATTGTGATGTCAGTCGTTTTACATTTAGGAAACAATCTTTTACTATCAAACTTGGTTATTTCGCAGTAAGAATACACAAGACAGGTGTCATGGGCATTATCGCGACTACTTGCATATGTTATTTGAAAATGAAATTCATCATATTAATCCATAACATTTCTTTCTGTCTTTAGGAGAATATACAGACAAGTTGGTGGATTAGAGCAGAGCGAGGCAAGAGAGAAGGGGCTACTTCACAACGACGAGGTAAGGACATATAGTTTTTTGTTTGTTTTTTTTTTTTTTTTTTTTTTTTTGGTAATGTTCATAACGTGACCTTTTCTGATGGGAAGAGCCTAGTGGCTACTTAAAAAGTTAAAACGGTTTGTATGGTCAGTAGCAACAACTCTCGTCTTCATGAAATATTTTGAGATTTGTTCCTTATACTATTTTTGTAAATTATATTCTGGTTGTGGAATAGCATTTGCTCTTGGTTTGTATGGCTTATGAAGTATCTATCAGAAAGACAGAAAGTATCGCGGATGCTAGAGACTGGTTATTTCCAGTCAATTTCAAAGTTGTTTTCTATTAGTTTTAATAATACAAGAAGTTGGCATATTGCGTATCAGCTACAACAAGCAAATGTAAATTAGAACTAGGCCTATTACAAAACAAGGTAATCTGACATGAAATTGCCTTCCCAGAGAGTAGTAAAGCAGAACATTACCTTCCCACAGTCGCTAAGGAAGTTGACTTTCTGGACCTCCCGGGTTGTAAAAGAATCAAATATTTTTGGTTCGATTCGTGATTCGATTCGAAATTATTCAAAATTTTGATATTCGATTAATATTTGATTCGATTCGATATTCGATTTTATATTAAATTATATATAAATATATAAATTTATTTTGTTAAATAATTTAACAATTTAATTTTAGTGACTATATTTATTAACTAATATAAATATATTTATATATAATATTAAAATATTAAATTTGATCTATAAATCGAATTAAATATTTAAATTTAATAATTAAAATTATTTTTATTAATTATTAAATTATCTTATAGAATAATTCAATTCGATTCGATAATATTCGAAAAGCTTATCAAATCAAAGCGAATACTGTGGTATTCGGTTCTATTCGGTTCGTTTACAACCCTACTCCCAATTATAATTGGCAAGATGTGACCACAATGATTGATGCATTACCCAACCCTTGAAAAGCTCCGTCTGCTTCATATCAAAGGGACTGAGTGGATATCAACCCAAGGACAATTATTGCATCTAAAAATCCTACATACTAGTATTACCCCGCCAGAATGGGCAGAGGTTAGGTAGGCAAAGAGAAAATTTTACATTAAAAAGATCCACTGATTGTTGGAAATGAACCTTTAATTGCGGCTCAGTTTGGCCACACAAATAGCAAATAGCAAAATTAATAGCACAAACTCATTGGCACACAATCTCACCCAAACTAATTTAGCCATCTTTAAAGCCTTGGTTTGCAATTCTGAGTTTCTTCGATCAATTGCTCGACTCTACTCAGCATCAACTCCATCCAAGCCTTTTGACCTAAATCAATCCGCACAACATAGGAAAGAACAATTGAGAGTTAAGGGAGCAAATCATTAAAAATGCAAGAAAAAAGGAAAAAAAAAATATTAGCAATTTAAGACTGTAAAAATTCTTGAATCCAGATAGAGGATTTATCATAAATGATATATAAAAACATGCGCTCACATTGAATATATTTTGTTTTAACTAAGACTCTAGGAGCTTATGAAATCAAATAGACAATTAAAAATTGGTTGCCCTTTAATTAATCCAAAATCAATAAATCCAATGCCAAACCAAATCAATTCATTCAATAGCATAAAACGACGGAAAAAAACCCAAATCGTTCCATATTTTTCAAAAATTTTCGAAAACGTCCCTTAAAAGTTGAATTAACTTAATTCGTCCCATAATTTCCTTAATCCTAGCCAAATCGATCCCAAACGGCTCTTAATTGCATCAGAAGCTGGCGTGGCACACGATTAGCATGGTCAATAGAATTTGAACCGGGTTCATTGCTTTCATGGCGGTCCGGTTCAGATATTCCTCTCCCCCCCCACCCTCTCTCGCCTCCAACCACAACACCACCCAAACTCTGCCACCGCCGCCCAGCCATCGTCACCGCGTCGCCGCCTCTCCCTCACCTCCACAACCAAATCAGAAAATTAATAATATGAAACACCCAAAATCCCAAATTGGACAATTGGAAACATGCAAATTAGAAAATCAAGAATCTGATCTAAAACACCCCCTAATATCCACAATTGGACAAACTCTCAAGAATCCCAAATTTCAATACCCAAAACCTAATCTCATAAACTGAAAACAAGCAACTGAAACATAAAGAATTCATACAAGCTAGAGATCAGAAATTGGAAATTAGTAATGGAGGATATACTAATTAGAGGAAGGGCGGTTGTGCGAGTGGCGGAGTGGGCGCTGGCAGTGGCGCGGAAGGGCGGTGGCCAACGCTTGCAGGACGTAGCCAGCGTGGAAGGCGGCAGAGGCGAGAGAGAAAAGGGCCAACGGGATGGGGTGAGGCGACGAGAGAGAAAGGAACAACGAGTGTGGCTGGGCGGTGGCTCTTTGGTGCAGCGGCGGCGCTTGTAGCGCGGAAGTATGCTGGAGATGAGATCTAGAGGGGGCGGCGGCAGGTGAGTGGCGACAGGTTTAGGAGGGGTGGCGAGGGAGGGAGAGAGATACGAGCCGCGAGGAGAGGGCCGAGAGAGAGGCGGCGGCGCGGCAACAATGGCTAGGCAGCGGTGGCAGAGCATGCGTGGTGGAGTGGTTGGAGGCGAGAAAGGGTGGGGAGGAGAGGGTAGCAGCGGGGTAAGGGTTTCCATTTGGGGATTTCACCCATATGTCTACATAGAGTCCAAATATCTGAACCGGACTGCCAAGTAAGCAAAGAACCCGGTTCAAATTCTATTGACCACGCTAATCCACCGTTGACCACGCTAACCGTGTGCCACGTCAGCTTCCGGTGCAATTAAGAGACGTTTGGGATCGATTTGGCTACGATTAAGGAAATTATGGCACGGATTAAGTTAATTCAATTTTTAAGGAACGTTTTCGGAAATTTTTGAAAATTATGGGACAATTTGGATTTCTTTCCATAAAACAACCATCAAAGAAGTTAAGAACAGTATTATATAACCAAAGTCTAATAAAATCTGAAGTCTTTGTGTGGATACGTGTTTTTTAGTATTTAAATATCTTTTGTATTTGAAATTTTGTAGGCCTCGAGTGAAAATAAAATCAACTGTTGTGTGAATTCCAGGTATTGGTTTGAGAACTGCATATTCTAATTGTGTTAATTTTTTGGGTACTAAGAATTATGTAAATTTATAAGAAACTAATGATCTTGCTTCACTTGGAAGGTGTGAGCGCCATGCAGAAAAACATATTGAAGATATTTGTGCTGTAAATATGAAATGAATTGTTAAGACGAATGAGTTCAGATTGAACAGAAGTTATATAGTGAGAAGAAAAAGAAGAAAAAGTTATATAGAGACAAACAATGTCTCATGCAGGCAATAACATTGATCCTTAGAAAAATGGTAGCAATAACCTACTATAACTGAGCAAACCAAGGGTAAAAAGATGATCCAGAATGGGGACTTACAGGATTAATCACAGCAGCTCCTATTGCTTTGACGGACTTATCTTTTTGCGGCTACTGATTTTGCACAATCATGACTTTGTTCCAAGTCTTGCATGCATTGCCTAAAAGTAATTAATAAGATGATAGATAGTCAATAATCAAATTGCACAAAATAAAAAATTTAAGAAAATCACATTCGAAAAATTCTCCAATCTCTATAATCATTCCACCTTCAAAATGGTTTCTAACTGGTTAAAAATCGAATTGAAGAATTTTTTGTATACACATGCATAGAGATTCAGTACAAATTAAATAATGCAATTTTCAAGCTAGAACATTTAGATTCAAAGAGATACCAACATGTGAACGAATGAATCAGGATATCAAAGGTGACCACATAAGGCAAACCTGGTGAACACAGGATATCAAATCTAGAACATTTAGATTCAATTCCAAGAATTCCTAAAGTCAAGATTCATCAATTTACCATTTATATTCGATCAAGCTTTCATTAAATCTAATAACATATCAAAAAACCTTAAAGTAATTTCATAAGCACAAGCAAAGTTTTTGTACTTCTTTACTGCAATCAATAATAAAAAAAAAATGTATTATACTAATCATTTATAAGTCTAAGCAAGAGTTTTGAATGCAGAATTTCAACAACAACAATAAGGAAAAGCAAGTCACATTGTCAATACGGCACATTTAGTCACATTTCTGGATACGTAATAGGACAACAAACTATTTTCTACTTCCTATAGGTTTAAAGATATGCCCGTTCTGCATCAACCAATAATAGATATTTATCTAAAGAATTGAAGTGCAATTAAGCCGAAAAAAAAGAGGAAATAGACGAAAGGTCCTACTCTGTTGTTGGTTCTTCTCCATGGCCATTAATTGTTCGCTCAATGGTTGTAGTTTATTCTGCTAGATCTTTGTGATTTTTAGATTCACAACTGCTTTCCAGAGGTCTATTATCACCTTCCCAAAGTGCTACACATTAAACAAAAAAAAAAAGCTTATCATACAAAAGAAGTAAATCTCAAACCCCGAATACTTAAAGATTTTAAAGCTTAAAATTTCCGGCAATTGTGTGGACATCAATACAATAGGACACAACATAAGTAAAGTTTTAAAGTACTTTTTTTGAGGCGGTACGATTTTGTACCACCTCACGAGGCATAAGCCTTGAGGCGGTCAGAGGCATAAAATCGAGGCGTATATTGAAAATTGCTTAAAATTCTATATCATATATTAAAATAATTTAAGATATATCATTTTTTAAAATTCATCCAATAATACAAATTCAAAACAACTTAAAATACATAAGCACTTCAAGTTATGTACATTTTTTCAAATATTAGGTATTTACTACATCTTCTCAAATACTTATTTTTCAGTCATATTTGTTTTATAATAGTGTAAAACCCGGTTTTCAAAACTCCAAAAATGGCCGGAATGCTACCACCACATTCATTGTTTAAGCTTGCCGGATGCAACCTTACCCAAAGAAAGCTAAGGCTCGAATCGCATCACATACAAGAATATAATCATAATACTTAAAATTTGAAACTTTACGTGCGAAACATCCAACATAATTAATAATGCGGAAGAGTAATGCAAAGGCCTCCATGCCAAACAATAATTCCAGTAAAATGCATAAAGTAAATTCAATGCATTTTAGTAAATGCAGTTTAAAAGCTCTCAAATCCCATGCATGTTGGATGCTCACATGTGTTCGTCAAACTCTGTAGGAAAAGAAATAAACAACACACGTCGGTATAAAAATACTGAGTAAGCCAATCCATCACATATTAAGTGGGGTTTTAAAATGGATTGACTTAAAAATTATTTTTATGAACACTAATTTAAACGTTAAAAACTATTTAACCAATTCGACTAACATATAAATAAAGTACATTTTCACCATCGTGCATAAATTATGGGGACACCAAAAGAGCTCCAAAAATAGTGGGAATTCATCCCTCAAAAATGTCAACGGCTTATCTATATCGACACGCTCCCGAGACCCATAAATAACACTCGCAAGTATTATTTAGGGATATAGACACAATCACAATAATTATCATAAGGAGGGGAGAAGGTCCCTTATAATCAAGATTCAGTTAGCGTCGTTATCCGTGTATTGTAACTTTTTGTGAATGGAAAGCAACAAGAACGCCAAGAATTTGTTGACCCAGTTCGGTCATGAGACCTACATCTGGGGGATACCAATCCAGGCTATCTAGACTAAGAAGAACCAAAAACTCTACAGACTTCAACCTAGATTCAACTTAGAATCGGACTCAACACTAGACGAATTATCTAGATGAACTCCATTGTTAGGACTCCCCCTCAACAATGGCTTGCAGGAACACCTCCTGATCCGAATCTCCAGAATCGTCTTGAATCTGATCTTCTTCGTTATTCTTCTTTGATACACCTGAACCTTCTTCTCCAGACTTTTACAATAAGCTCATATCGATCACAACACAAGTTTTTCAATGCATAATCATCTTGAAAAACTAACTTACTTTCTTGAAGACTCAAGGACAGTGGAAAACTCTCAAGACTTACACACTAAAGATCTAAACAATGAATACTCAATCTCTATCTAAAAATACATACTCAATACAAATACATATACAAATCATTAATTCCAGTCGAGTCTGGTAACTGTCGTCGTCAAAGCAATGTGCTAACACACGTGTCAACATCTCAATGAAAAGTACAGGTTATAAAGTTCAAACAATGTATTAACAGTCTCCCCCACATTTCATGGAGATGATCCATCAAACAGGTTTCAATCAGAAAGTCAGATAAGCACAAGTTAGCACATTCAAAAATATATGATCAAAATATGAACAATTCAGAATACCAAGATTAGCATCATAGACGACAATTCAAACCTGTTAACAACATAGCAAAACCAAAACAAGCATAGCATCATCAGTACAAAGTTTTAACAACCATCCAGCAACCATTCAGATAAGCATCCACAAAAACAGATAAAAGTTTAGAGTTATGTTTACCAAACCATAGAAACGCATTTTACTCCCCCTTGATGGATCACACAACTCTATCAGATGAGTCTTCCTCATCAACAAAAGGGTTTTGCTCAGAAGTGCGGGCAGTGCTTGAAGAACCTTTCCTTAGACGGGACAGAGAGCCTGGGAGCATGCTTATGAGCTGGTTGATCTTCCTCTTAGTGGCAATGGCCTCTTGACTTATCTTAGTTTGCTTGTCACTAAGGGCAAGCAATTCAGCTTTAATTTGCTGCACACGATCAACACCAGACAGAGGAGGGCCATCCTTAAAATCATTATGCTTGTCCCGCAGGTTAGGAGTAGGGGCATGCACATTGATCTTGATAAGTTCATTCTTATCAACCTTGATACCATGCTTGTACAGCAAAAGTGTGATCAAAGCTGGATATGGAAGACTTGCAGATTTGGATATACTTTCCCGAGTAAAACCTAACATCCTTTTCAAAACAAGAAGACCAAAATTCATAAGCTAAATCCCATTATCAATAATAAACAGAAGTTTACCCATCTCCAAAGAAGGTTGTGAAGCATTCGTCGTTGGAAGAATGTTCGCACGACAGAGGTAGTATAGGCAGTGAAACTTCATGGTCAGGTCAGAAGAGCTGCACTTCCTTCTTCCAAAGTCAAAAGCTCGTTCATTGGAAATAACAAAGGCAAGTTCAGCAGGTTCTTGAGGCAAGTACTCCAAAGGGTCTCCGAGGTCGTCGTTAGGAGGAAGTTTCAACAACTCATTGATAGTAGCAGGGGTAAGTGTGATAAACTTCCCACGAATGTAAATCTTTCCTGCCCAAGGTGAGTTTACATTTAAAATATCAGGAGAAAGATTGGCGTAAAATTCTCTCACCAGTGTTGGAGAGTAGGACTTGAAAATGTTTGCCCATTTCAACAAGTGTCTTTCCTCCAAACACTCATCGAACCCCAACTCTGTGTAGGTTTTGTGAGTAAAAGCCTCTTCAGGTATGAACTTTATGTGTGCGAGATCATGAGTCCCAAACTCCATCTTTTCCTCCCTGACCATGATCATGATGATCTTGTTTTGGGAAAGCTACAAACACCTTGTTGTGTAATTAATTTAGAGGGTGTCATTCACAGTGGATTAAGAAAATTCCCAATATCAGGAAACTACGGTGTCTCATGTATCGTGAGGAGGATGTAGAGCACTACTCATCATGCCTCAGCAATCTCCAACGACTGCACAAAATGGAATCTCTTTCGCTCTGCATCCTTGATCCACCACTAGTAGTAGTAAAGCAGCACAACATTATTAGTATTACCTTTCCACATTTGCTAAGGAAGCTGACTTTCCAGACCTCCGATTATGATTGGCAAGACGTGACCACAATGATTGGTGCATTACCCAACCTTGAAAACCTCACTCTGCATGAAATTAGAGGGACCGAGTGGATATTAACCCAAGGTCAATTTTTGCATCTAAAAGCCCTACATCTTAGCGACTGTCGTGAATTGAAATATTGGACAGCAGATGATGATCACACCTTCCCACACCTTGAGTACCTCTATCTCGGTTGTTTACGGGATTTGGAAGAGATCCCCTCTATTATTGCTGATGCACCAAACCTTCGAGAAATATCTTTAGAATACTATAGCGATACCTCTGCTGTTTCTGCTAAACAAATAGTAGAAGGTCAAGAAACCTACGGGGTTTCAGAGCTTCTAGGCCGTGTGACACCCCGAAGAATGAGTCAAGAACTAAAGCGCTTGGAAAGCCTCAATTTTCAAGTATTCCATGGTGACCACTACTCTACTCGATCTGTTCAACTAGTTTTGATCAATTCTAGTGTATATTATATTGCTTAGAAGATTTATGTATAATAATATTTTGATGTCAGTCGTTTTACATTTAGGAAATAATTTTTTTACTATCAAACTTTGTTATTTCGCAGTAAGGATACACAAGACAGGTGTCTCGAGTACTTGCATATGTCATTTGAAAATGAAATTCATCGTATTAATCCAAAACATTTTTTCTGTCTTTAGGATAATATACAGACAAGTTGGTGGGTTAGAGCAGAGCGAGGCAAGATAGAAGGGGCTACTTCACAACGCGAGGCAAGATAGATTGGAAGAGCCTAGTGGCTACTTAAAAAATTAAGTGGTTTGTATGGTCACTAGCAACAACTCTCGTCTTCATGAAATATTTTGAGATTTGTTCCTTTTACTATTCTTGTAAGTTATATTATGGTTGTGGAATAGCATTTGGTCTTGGTTTGCATGGCTCATGAAGTATGTCTCAGAAAGCACCGCGAATGCTAGAGACTGGTTATTTCCGGTCAATTTCAAAGTTGTTTTCTATTAGTTTTAATAATACAAGAAGTTGGCATATTGCGTATCAGCTACAACAAGCAAATGTAAATTAGAACTAGGCCTATTACAAAACAAGGTAATCTGCCATGAAATTGCCTTCCCGGAGAGTAGTTGTGAAGTGGGCATCCAAATCCAATGGAGAAAATGGAGTTGATGAATTTAATGTAGTAGATGAAGTTAGTGGAGTGGATGGATTTTGTGCCTATAAATACCAAGGCCACTCATTTGTAAGATCATCCCAACACAAGCAAAGGCAAGAAGCTTGCCTTTGATCTCTCTTCTCCTATTGTAGTTTTTAGCCTTTATGAGTGTTTCTCGTTGAGAGTGTTTTGTGGTATAGGATTATTTCCTATAACCTTTTTGTAATATTATTTCATTTCATAGTGAAATAATAGTTCGGTGGGGACCGGAGGACGTAGGCATATTTGTGCCGAACCTCGTTAAATCTTGGTGTTCTCTTTATTATTTAATTAATAGCTCCATTATTCCACAACAATTGGTATCAGAGCCTTGGTTGCATAGTATGCTCTGTGGTCGCAGCTAAGCTGATCTTCCACATCAGAAAAGCATCTCGGTTGAGCTACCGTTTGTGAGCTATTAATTAAACTTTGAAGCAGAAATGGCGGATAGGTCCGGTGAAACGTCAACTTCAGATTCGAAGCCGTTGGTGACATCGTCATCACGGACGATGGTTTCAAATGCCAAATTTGATGTCGAAAAATTCGACGGTACCAATAATTTTGGTATGTGGCAGTGCGAGGTGTTGGACATCTTGTACCAGCAGGAGCTGGATGGGGCACTTGTAGAAACCAAACCAGATGGTGTTGATGATAAAGACTGGACGAGGATCAACCGTCTTGCGTGTGGTACAATTCGGCTATGTCTCTCAAAGGAGCAGAAGTATCCGCTTATGAGAGAGACGATGGCGCACAGACTGTGGAAAGAACTGGAAGATAAATTCATGAAAAAGAGCACGGAAAACAAGCTCTACATGAAGACGAAGCTGTATCGATTCCAGTATTTGCCCGGTACCACGATGAATGAACACATAACAAGATTCGATTCTTTGGTCACCGACTTATTGAATCTTGACGAGAAGATAGATGACGTCGACAAGGCGCTGATACTGTTAGCTTCGCTCCCCGATGAATACGAGCATATCATTGTTAGTATGCTGACTGGAAAAGAAACGATATCTTTTAAAGAAGTTGCCACTGCCTTGTATTCTAACGAGATCAGGAAGAAAGATAAGTTAGAACACAGAAGTTCGACTGGTGAAGCCCATATCGTTCGGGGCCGTAGCCAAAAGTACAAGTCGGACAGAAGAGGCAGATCCAAGTCAAAAAGCAGAGTGGCAAAAGACGAATGTATCCTTTGTCACGAGAAAGGACACTGGAAGAAAGACTGTCCTAAGTTGCAAAAGAAAAAGGGGAAAGCGGTTGCAGAGGCCTGTGTTGCTGATAGTGATGAGTCAGAGTTTTACTTAGCTTGTGCCTCATCGGTAACTAGCACTGACGGCTGGTTGCTAGACTCCGGATGCTCATTCCACATGTGTTCCAGGAAGGAGTGGTTTGTCAATTTTGAAAAAGTTGAAGGTGGAGTTGTCTACCTAGCCAACAACGGATATTGCCAGATAGCTGGAGTTGGCTCAGTATATCTGAAGAACCACGATGGAACAACCAAGGTGCTGACGGAAGTTCGGTACATACCGAAATTTGCCAAGAACCTCATATCAGTGGGAGCCTTGGAAGCCAAAGGCCACTCCATCAACATTCAGGATGGGATTATGAAAGTGATCTCGGGAGCACTTGTCATCATGAAAGGTATAAGGAAAAATAACTTATACCACTTCCAGGGCAATACAGTGGTTGGCATTGCAGCAGCAGTATCAGAAGCAGACAAGGAAGAGAAGATGACCAAGCTATGGCATATGAGGCTTGGGCATGCTGGAGAAAAATCCTTGCAGACTCTGGCAAAGCAAGGATTATTAAAGGGTGCAAAGACTTGCAAACTTGAATTTTGCGAGCAATGTGTTCTGGGAAAGCAAACGCGGGTGAAGTTCGGAACATCAATCCATAACACTAAAGGCATTATGGATTACATTCACTCAGATGTGTGGGGACCTACCAAGACGGCTTCTTTGGGAGGAAACCATTATTTTGTAACGTTTGTTGATGACTTTTCCCGGAGAGTATGGGTGTATCCCATGCGAACAAAAAATGAAGCATTCGGGAAATTCCTCACTTGGAAGAACATGATGGAGAACCAGACCGGGAGGAAGATTAAAGTGCTTCGATCCGATAACGGCACAGAATATCGAAATGACCCTTTTTTCGACTTGTGCAAGAAGGAAGGTATTTCCCGACATTTCACTGTGCGGGACACGCCACAACAGAATGGTGTGGCT
The DNA here is from genome assembly GCA_030278955.1 of Hygrophila difformis. Classification (NCBI taxonomy): domain Eukaryota; kingdom Viridiplantae; phylum Streptophyta; class Magnoliopsida; order Lamiales; family Acanthaceae; genus Hygrophila; species Hygrophila difformis. The sequence continues at coordinate 16,585,547 of JAOANR010000010.1, read as the reverse complement.
GAACGGATGAACCGAACATTGTTGGAGAAAGTTCGGTGTATGTTGTCCAATGCTAATTTGGGCAAGCAGTTCTGGGCTGAAGCGGTGACATATGCAAGCCATCTAATCAATCGACTACCATTAACTGCTCTTAAAGGCAAGACACCTTTGGAGGCATGGTTTGGCAAACCTGCAAATGATTATGATTCTTTACGTGTGTTCGGTTCCGCTGCTTATTATCACGTGAAAGAATCAAAGCTGGATCCGAGGGCGAGAAAAGCTGTTTTCGTAGGGATATCTTCTGGAGTCAAAGGATATCGCCTATGGTGCCCGGAGATGAAAAAGGTGATCTTTAGCAGGGATGTTACGTTCAACGAATCAATAATGTTGAATAAGGTAACCAAGCAGCAGACGGATAGTACTCCTCAGCAGGTGGAGCATTATCCTCAACAGGTGGAGTTTCAGACATCTACAACCAGAGAGGTAGATGGTCAACCAATAGAAAACGATGGTCCAAGTACCGAAGAAGAGCCCAGTGAAAGTGAGGTTTTAACCCAAGAACCTCAGGAGCAACAAGATTTACCAATTGCAATTAGGAGGCCAAGAAGAGAATTTCGGAGACCTGCTCGATTCGAAAGTATGCTGGCCTATGCACTTCCTGTTATTGAAGAAGGTATACCACAAACTTTTCTTGATGCAAAAATTAGTCCGGAGAAAGAAAAGTGGAAGAAAGCCATGGACGAGGAAATGCATTCCCTTGAAGCAAATCACACGTGGAAGCTAGCTAAACTCCCAGAGCGAAAGAAGGCAATTGGTTGCAAGTGGGTCTATGCTCAGAAAGAAGGATTTCCAGAAAAGAATGACGTGCGCTACAAGGCAAGATTGGTAGCCAAAGGCTATGCTCAAAAGGAGGGAATTGATTACAATGAGGTATTTTCCCCTGTTGTAAAACATTCCTCCATTCGAATTTTCTTGGCCTTGGTAGCACAGTTGGACTTGGAACTAGTTCAAATGGACGTAAAAACGGCATTCTTACATGGTGATTTGGAAGAGGAAATCTACATGACCCAACCAGAAGGATATAAAGTTGCTGGAAAAGAAGATTGGGTTTGCAGACTGAAGAAATCGCTTTATGGATTGAAACAATCACCAAGACAATGGTATAAGCGATTTGATCAATTCATGATGGGCCAGAAGTACACCAGGAGCAGTTTTGATCATTGTGTATATTTCCGTAAGCTACAAGATGGATCTTTCATTTATCTTCTTCTATATGTAGATGACATGTTAATTGCATCTAAAGATAGAGGAGAGATAAGCAGATTGAAGTCTCAACTCAGCAAGGAGTTCGAAATGAAAGATCTCGGTGAAGCAAAGAAAATTCTCGGTATGGAGATAACGAGAGACAGGAATAGGGGCACTCTGAGTTTGACTCAGAAGCAATATCTGAAGAAAGTATTGCAGCGGTTTGGCATGACAAACAAAACCAAACCTGTAAGTACACCGTTTGCTCCTCATTTCAAACTTAGTGCTTCACAATGCCCGAAGACGAAAGAGGAACGAGAATACATGTCAAAGGTTCCTTATTCAAATGCGTTGGGTAGCTTGATGTATGCAATGGTGTGTACAAGGCCTGACATTTCACATGCAGTTGGAGTAGTGAGCAGGTACATGCATGATCCCGGTAAAGATCATTGGCAAGCCGTGAAATGGATTCTAAGGTATATCTTGAAAACCTTAGATATTGGGTTGATATTTGAGAAGACTAATGTTACTGGTCAGCATATAGTTGGGTACTGTGATTCAGATTATGCAGGAGATCTGGATAAACGTCGATCAACTACTGGATACGTATTTACTCTTGCAAATGCACCAGTTAGTTGGAAGTCTACCTTACAGTCAACCGTTGCTTTGTCAACAACGGAGGCAGAATACATGGCCATTACAGAAGCTGTTAAGGAAGCCATTTGGTTACAGGGATTGCTGGATGACTTAGGAGTTGGTCAGAAACATGTAACAGTGTTTTGTGATAGTCAAAGTGCCATTCATCTAGCAAAGAACCAGGTATATCATGCTAGAACCAAGCATATCGACGTGCGGTACCATTTTGTGCGGGAAATAATTGAAGAAGGTGGAGTCAAGGTACAAAAGATCAAGACCACCGAGAATCCCGCAGATATGTTGACGAAGGCTGTAACATGTATCAAGTTCGAATATTGTTTGAACTTGATTAATGTCTCAAGAATTTTAAGTTGGCGCTGAAAAGCGCATTTGGAGGTCCTACCGAATTTCGTGACGAGAGAACCTTGAAGGGGATAATGTGATTTGAGATGCACCAAGGTGGAGATTTGTGAAGTGGGCATCCAAATCCAATGGAGAAAATGGAGTTGATGAATTTAATGTAGTAGATGAAGTTAGTGGAGTGGATGGATTTTGTGCCTATAAATACCAAGGCCACTCATTTGTAAGATCATCCCAACACAAGCAAAGGCAAGAAGCTTGCCTTTGATCTCTCTTCTCCTATTGTAGTTTTTAGCCTTTATGAGTGTTTCTCGTTGAGAGTGTTTTGTGGTATAGGATTATTTCCTATAACCTTTTTGTAATATTATTTCATTTCATAGTGAAATAATAGTTCGGTGGGGACCGGAGGACGTAGGCATATTTGTGCCGAACCTCGTTAAATCTTGGTGTTCTCTTTATTATTTAATTAATAGCTCCATTATTCCACAACAGTAGTAAAGCAGAAGATTACCTTCCCACAGTCGCTAAGGAAGTCGACTTTCTGGACCTCCCACTATAATTGGCACGACGTCACCACAATGATTGGTGCATTACCCAACCTTGAAAAGCTCAGCCTGCTTGATATCGGAGGGACTGAGTGGATATTGACCCAAGGACCATTTTTGCATCTAAAAATCCTACATACTAGTATTATCTCAGCCCGAAATGGGCGGAGGTTAGGTAGCCAAAGAGAAAATTTTACATTAAAAAGAGCCACTGATTGTTGCAATGAACCTCTAATTGGGGTTCGATTTGGCCGCACAAATAGCAAATAGCAAAATTAATAGCACAAACTCATTGGCACACAATCTCATCCTAACTTATTTGGCCATATTTGAAGCCTTGGTTTGCTCTTTTGAATTTCTTCAATCAATTGCTCGACTCTACTCAGCGTCAACTCCATCCATGCCTTTTGACTTAAATCAATCCGCACAACATAGGAAATAAAGATTGAGAGTTTAAGGGAGCAAAGTATTAAAAATGCAAGAAAAAAGGGAAAAAAATATTAGCATTTTAGGACTGTAAAATCAGCTGTTGTGTGAATTCCAGTCATTGGTTTGAGACCTGCATATTCTAATTGTGTTAATTTTTTTTGGGTACTAAGAATTGTGTAAATTTATAAGAAACTAATGATCTTGCTTTACTTTCTGGAAGGTGTGAGGGCTGATGCAGAAAAACATATTGAAGATATTTGTGCTGTAAATATAAAATGAATTATTAAGGCGAATGAGTTCAGATTGAACATAAGTTATATGGAGAGAAGAAAAAGTTATATGGAGACAAAACAATGTCTCATGCAGGCAATAACATTGATCCGTAGAAAACGGTAGCAATTGTTGGAAAACGGCATAAACGTCAAATGCCGTATTTGTTGAAGCCATCAAAGTAATAGTACGGCGCCATCCGAGTTGATTTCTCATCTACGGCGCCGAAAGTATTGAAGCCACTATAAGAATAGTTTTAGCATGTGTTGATTGTATTGTGTGCGTTTTCATTCCTATAAATAGGTACTCAGATTGTTGTAATTCTCAGAGCGAAGCAAAGCAAGATATACAAAGCAGCTTTAGCTAAACAACTCTCCGCTTTTGGTTATCGTCTTTAGATATCAAAAGTGTAAAGTGTTCTTGTGTGTGTGAGATATCAAAATCTACAAATTGGTATCAGAGCCTGAGTGATCCAAATTCAGAGCAAAACAATTTTGAGTATAAACACTCAAATTAAAAGAATTAAATTTACCGACCGTGGAGCTGCTGTCCACCACCTGCAACTCTCTGCCTTCCGGCGAACTGTCTGCCAGGCTCCGCCGAGCTGCCTCAAGAGCTCCACTAAGCCTCCGCTTCCCCCCCCCCCCCTCCAGTCCAGCCACTCGCATCCAGCTTTGCGCCGAAACCGCTGTTGCTCGGCCCCTTCTACTGTGCCAATTTGTTGCAGCAGTGCCGATCTGCTCCACATCCAGCGCTGGCGTTGCTTCCAAAAGGAAGTGTGAGTGTGAGTAGATTTTTTATTCAATTCATATTCCACCGTTGAAAAAAAGGGTAAGGCTCCAGGAGACAAGCATATTAAAGTGAAGGGCAACCAAAATTAAATTCTTATCTACCAAGAATTTAATACCGACATACATATACATAATATATTCACATAACGACAGAGTGGTCACTGCTCACGGGCTTTTCTTGACTTTGGAGATGATAACAACATATACATAATAGTAGTAGTATATACATATATACGACATACATGTATGATATAAACACAAATTAAATTAAAATAAATTATATATTGTGCCATAGAGGAAGTATATTATTTGCTTTATATATATATATAAAAGGTATATATATATATAAAGGTATATATATATACACAGGTCAAATGGCGAATATCACAGGACAAATGCCACTGCCGCAGCTTACAAAAGCAAATTACGAGAAATGGAGTATTCAAATGAAAGCCCTTCTTGGAGCTCAAGATGCATGGGACGTTGTTCAAAATGGTTTTGTAGAACCAGAAAATACCGGGAAATTAACTGCAGCAGAACAAAAGGCATTGAAAGATGCAAGATCCAAAGATAGCGGAGCCCTTTACATGTTATTCCGAGCCATTGACGAATCAGGCTTCGAAAAAATATCCGGTGCCACCACCTCAAAAGAAGCGTGGGACATCCTTGAAAAATCATTCAAAGGAGCCGACCGGGTAAAGCAAGTGCGTCTCCAAACTCTTCGTGGAGAGCTTGAAAGCATGAAGATGAAAGAATCAGAAAATGTGTCTGACTACATCACCCGTGTCCAGACCGTGGCAAACCAACTCAATCGGAATGGAGAAGAATTGTTCGATGCCAGAATTGTGGAGAAAATATTGAGATCATTAACCAATGATTTCGAAAATGTTGTGTGTGCGATTAAAGAATCAAAAGACCTCAAAATGCTCACCGTTGAAGAGCTCGCAGGATCTCTCGAAGCACATGAACAAAGAAAAAAGAAAAAGAAAGAGGAGTCACTCGACCAGGTACTCCAAACCAAGGCGTCAATAAAAGATGAAAAGGTTCTCTACACTCGAAACTTTCGGGGAAGAGGACATGGCCGTGGAAATCATGGCCACGGTCGTGGTATCCAAGGCTACAATTATGAAGGATACCATAAAGACAAATTTCAAGGAAGTCAAGCAAACTGGCGTGGAAGAGGACGCGCTCGAGGAAGAGGCGGTCGAACAAATTATTCCCACGTCAAATGCCAAAAGTGCCACAAATATGGTCACCATGCCGAAGACTGCAACAACGAGGGTTGTTACAATTGTGGCAAGATGGGACACTTTGCAAAAGAGTGTCGGGCCAATAGACGAGTGGAAGAAACAACCAACCTAGTCGTGGAAGAGAAAGCAAATGGAGGTGTTCTCATGATGGCGCACAACGATGTCAACGATGACACATGCTGGTACCTCGATTCTGGAGCAAGCAACCACATGTGCTATGATGAGCATCTATTCAAAGAAATGCAGAAAGTTGACAATGGTCATGTATCATTCGGAAATGCATCAAAAGTGCAAGTCAAAGGCCGTGGTACGATATGTTTCACACTGAATGATGGCTTGATAGGGACAATCCAAGATGTCTACTATGTCCCAGATCTCAAAAACAACATCTTGAGTCTTGGCCAGCTCGCAGAGAAAGGTTACTCAACCTTTCTAAAAGATCAGTTGCTGTACTTGAAAGACAAGCAAGGACGTCTGATAGCTCGAGTTGAAATGGAGAGAAATCGGATGTACAAATTGAACCTGAGAAGCTTGCAAGGGAAATGCTTACAAGTCAAAAGAGAAGATAAAGCATCGCTATGGCATCACCGCTTTGGCCACTTACACTATGATGGCCTGAAAAAGCTAATGAAGATGAAGATGGTGAAAGGACTGCCTAGCATGGATTTTGGAGGAGAATTCTGTGAAGATTGTGTACTCGGGAAGCAAACAAGAGCCTCATTTCAAAAGAAGGCCGAATATGAAGTGAAGCATCCGCTCGAGTTGATCCACACCGATATATGTGGACCAATTACTCCCGAATCTTTCAGCGGAAAGAGATACTTCATCTCTTTCATCGATGATTTCTCCCGAAGAACGTGGGTCTATTTGTTGAAAGAAAAATCCGAGGCATTCAAGGTGTTCAAATTATTCAAGGCGAGTGTTGAAAAAGAAACTGGCAGATCCATCAAAGCAATTCGATCTGATAGAGGAGGCGAATACACCTCGACAGCCTTCCGAGAATACTGTGAACGAGAAGGCATAAGAAGATTTCTGACAGCACCATACTCGCCCCAACAAAATGGAGTAGCTGAAAGGAAGAATAGGACCATCCTAGATATGGTTCGGTCGATGCTGAAAAGCAAAAAGATGCCCAAAGAATTCTGGGCAGAAGCTGTGATGTGTGCTGTGTACATACAGAATCGGTGCCCACACATGAAGTTGAAGAATCGAACACCACTGGAAGCATGGAGTGGTAAGAAGCCTACCGTCTCTCATCTAAAAATATTTGGTAGTGTAGCCTATGCACATGTACCAGATCCGCGAAGGATGAAGCTGGAAGATAAAAGCAAAGCATATGTTTTTATCGGATATGATGGACTCACAAAAGGATATAAGCTGTATGACCCGATAAGCAAGAAGGTGATAACGAGTCGAGATGTGCGAGTGAATGAAGCAAATGAATGGGACTGGAATAACTCAAAGGAAGTTACCAACGAAGTCGCAGAATCGTCAGCCGTTGTTCCGACAGTTCTATCAACAAATCCTGAAATTGTTGAAGAAAATGAAGAAGAAGAAGAAGAAGAAGAAGAAGATGAGCCACGACAACCCCGGATGAGAAGTCTACAAGATTTGTACGACTCTACAGAGGTACATCTTGTATGTTTGTTGGCAGATTCTGAAAATATCAAGTATGAAGATGCCGTACTAGATGAAAAATGGAAGGCAGCCATGGATGAAGAAATTGAAGCAATCCAGCGCAACAACACATGGGAACTCACTGAATTGCCCAAAGGAAGTCAGGCCATTGGAGTGAAATGGGTTTACAAGAAAAAGATGAATGCACAAGGGGAGATTGAACGATACAAAGCTCGGCTTGTTGCAAAGGGATACAGGCAAAAGGAAGGAATCGATTATGATGAAGTCTTTGCCCCTGTCGCAAGAATGGAGACAATCCGGCTACTTATTTCTCAAGCTGCTCAGTACAAATGGCCAATATTCCAAATGGATGTCAAGACAGCGTTCTTGAATGGTGTACTCGAAGAAGAAGTCTACGTTGAGCAACCACCAGGTTATCTGAAACTTGGAGGAGAAACAAAGGTGTTGAAGTTGAAGAAAGCGCTTTACGGGCTAAAGCAAGCACCGCGAGCGTGGAATACTCGCATTGATGCATATCTCAAGGAGAATGAGTTTGAGCAATGTCCCTACGAGCATGCCCTCTACATCAAGAAAAATGGAGGTAACACTTTGTTTGTTGCTCTTTATGTTGATGACCTCATTTTCATGGGTAACAGTGATGAGATGATAGAAGACTTCAAGAGAAGAATGAAACAGGAGTTTGAGATGACTGATTTAGGCTTGATGAAGTTCTTCCTTGTTCTAGAAGTTAGACAAACCGAAAGAGGTATATTTGTATCACAGGAGACATATGCGAAGAAGATCTTGAAAGAATTCAAGATGGAGAAGTGCAACCCCGTATCAACACCTATGGAACCTGGAGCAAAACTTTCAAAGTTTGATGAAGGAGAACAAGTTGATCCAGGAAGGTACAGAAGCTTGGTTGGAAGCCTTCGCTACCTCACATGCACAAGGCCAGATATTGCACTAAGTGTTGGAGTTGTAAGTCGGTTCATGGAGAACCCAACTTACTCACACTGGAAGGCGTTAAAGAGAATCCTCAGGTACATTCAAGGAACAGCGTCACATGGATTGTTCTACTCGAGGACAGAAGATTACAAGCTGATTGGATACTCTGACAGTGATTGGTGTGAAGATATTGATGATTGAAAAAGTACTGCAGGGTACGTGTTTTTTATGGGAAATACTGCTTTCACTTGGCTTTCAAAGAAGCAACCGATCGTGACGCTCTCAACATGTGAAGCTGAATATGTAGCAGCATCTTGGTGTGTATGTCATGCTGTATGGCTCAGAAATCTATTAAGCAAGATGGAGATGAAGCAGTCAAGCGGAACAATGATTCACATAGACAACAAATCTGCAATTGAATTGGCGAAAAATCCAGTGAATCATGAAAGGAGCAAACACATTGATGTTCGTTTCCACTTTATCCGTGATCATGTGAAAAGCGGAAATGTAGAACTAATGCATGTGGCAAGCCAAGAACAAGTGGCAGATATATTTACAAAGCCATTGCCAAAGGTACTGCTTGACAAGTTCAAGAAAATGATAGGGATGATAGATGGAAGAAGCATTTGAAGTTTACGGGGGAGTTTTGTTGGAAAACGGCATAAACGTCAAATGCCGTATTTGTTGAAGCCATCAAAGTAATAGTACGGCGCCATCCGAGTTGATTTCTCATCTACGGCGCCGAAAGTATTGAAGCCACTATAAGAATAGTTTTAGCATGTGTTGATTGTATTGTGTGCGTTTTCATTCCTATAAATAGGTACTCAGATTGTTGTAATTCTCAGAGCGAAGCAAAGCAAGATATACAAAGCAGCTTTAGCTAAACAACTCTCCGCTTTTGGTTATCGTCTTTAGATATCAAAAGTGTAAAGTGTTCTTGTGTGTGTGAGATATCAAAATCTACAGCAATAACCTACTATAACTAAGCAGACTGAGGCTATTGTCGTCTAGGTACAAAAATAAAAAATTTTACTCGTATGAAATTAAATTAGATAACGATGAGTAGAGTCGTCTCCTCAGGGATTCAAACGAAATATTAACTATGATTAACCAAAATGATAAAATTGGGGGTTTTGATTTTAACTAATGCTAAGAAAATAAAATAAAGTAGAAGAATAAAATTAAACAAGCAGGCAATGAACAAGACGCACTAGAAAGTTTCTAAAATCTAATGGTGAAAAATACCTAACTTAGGACTTTAACTTTCCGGATTTGAATTGGATTTATTGTTGATCATTGATAAATATTTCCGTCTCCTATTAAATAAATTAGATATAGTCACTCGGCAACCACTTCGTAACCAACTTTTCCTTGCTTAATCGGTGAACAAGGCACAACCATTATTCACTTCCCTAATGAATTAAGATCCTATGTACGACCATAGAATTACTTATCCGATTGCATTAAATTCTAGAAAAGTCTAATTCAAATGAATTAATCTACCTACGCTGTGATATCTCAAATGATTCCATGATTTCCTATAGCTTAAATTCTCTATTTGTTACTCAATTAGATTAAAGTGCAATTACTCGGACACCAATCTAATTATAACGGTAAAACTCCTAAGTCAGTCAACTATATGCGCATCATAATCAATCAACATAAGAATTAATGTCGTGAAAATAGAAATCATATAAATACTTAATATTCAAAGGAAATTAAACATTCAACACATATCAAACCTCACAACGGCAATCCAATCTCAACACGGGGTTCAATCCTAAGCTAGATAAAAGTAAACTACTCACTACTCATGAAAACAAGAACAAAACATAAAATAGAATTCATGACAAACTCAATGTCCAAAGGAAAATAGAGCTTCAATGATCTCCAAGTCTCTAGGCAACGTATCTCGTCTCCAGGCCAAATCGATGCTCTCCAGTAATGAATTCAACCTTCAAACAGCAGCCAAGGAATGAATTTATCTTTGTCCAATCCCTCCAAGTCGTCACAGCAGCCCAAGGAAAAGAGAAGCAATAAATAAATTAAATACTTCAAGTTTCCTTCTTTGAAAAAATGTTTCCTTCTTTACAAATCATTGCTCTCCCTTTTGGAAATAAGTTTCCACCCTCAAGATGCTTTCCATGATCCTAAAACATCATGTATTCAGCTCCCAAATACGTCCAAATCATCATCCAAGTCACACAGACACATCAGGAGCCACGTTGGAACACCTCAGTAAGAGTGTTTGTACAGCAGGACTTACCATCGCTCTTGTGCGTGGGCATACTACCTGAAACTTCTCCAAAATGTCACCAATTTGATGTCTTTCTCAAGCCAAGCTCATTTTAGTTCCTTAAATCCAAAACACTTCAATAAGGCACCAAAATAGATCAATACTCATCAATCAACCATATGAAAACATATAAAATATAAGTACAAAATGATGAATATCAACAGATGATCCAGAATGGGGACATAAAGGATTAATCACACCATCTCCTATTGCTTTGACGGTCTCAATGTCTCATCTTTTTGCGGCTACTGAGTTTGCAGAGGGGTGAAAATGTATAAATTCACAATTATGACTTTGTTCTAAGTCTTGCATGCATTGCCTAAAAGTAACCAATAAGATGATAGATAGTCAATAATCAAGTTGCACAAAATAAATAATTTTAAGAAAATCACATTCGTAAAATTCTCCAATCTCTATAATCATTCCCACTTTCAAAATGGTTTCTAATTGGTTAAAAATTGAATTGAAGAATTTTTTGTATACACATGCATAGAGATTCAGTACAAATTAAATAATGTAATTTTCAAGCTAGAACATTAGATTCAAAGAGATACCAAGTAGGGCATGAGGGTTTATCCCAAGTGGTTTAGTCCCTAGGCTTCCAACGGAAGGGTGGAGGTGCGATCCCCACCGGCCCCTTATCCCTCCCTTTTAATAAGCACAAGCAAAGCTTTTGTACTTCTTTACTGCAATCATTAATTAAAAAAAAAAAGTGTATTGTACTAATCAGTTGTAAGCCTGAGCAAGAGTTTTGAATGTGGAATTTCAACAATAAGGAAAAGCAAGTTACATTGTCAATAGGGCACATTTAGTCACATTTCTGGATACGTAACAGGACAACAAACTATTTTCTACTTCCTATAGGTTTAAAGATATGCCCGTTCTGCATCAACCAATAATAGATAGTATTTATCTAAAGAATTGAAGTGCAATGAAGCCGAAAAAAAAAAAAGAAATAGATGAAAGATCTTACTCTGTTGTTGGTTCTTCTCCATGGCCTTTAATTGTTTGCTCAATGGCTGCATTTTATTCTATTGGATCTTGCATTAGTGCATTCCTATCGGTTTTTAAATTCGCACACATTGATTCTAAATCATGTAATCCGCTATCAGTTGTAGAAAATACGGATATTCGGATAGAAAATACGGATAATATCCGTATGATATTCGGATTTTTCCGGATACGGGCGGATATTTACAATCCCATATCCGGTCCCGTATCCGCCAAATATCCGTCGGATATAAAAACTTGAATTCGAATTCGAATATAATCGAATACGGCATTGGATCGGGCAGGAATTATCCGTCCCGCTTTCACCCCTACCCGTGGGGCTTGAACACTGCATCTCCACACTACCATCCCTTAATATCAACCACTTTGGCCAGCCCTGGTACATCGAACTATAGCGCGCCGCGTGTCCTATATATTTGTTTTTCCCAATTTTGTTCATACATATTGCTAAGAAGAAGGCTCAAACTCGGGTCCCCTACATGTTTGTTCGCGCGTGTGCCACTTTGACAAGCTGCAGTTCATGTTATTCTATGCAATGTTATCTATATATAATAGGTAAAACATAAATTAAAAATAATTAAATGAAAAGTAAAAATAAAGGAATTAAATAAATTAATACATTATTAAAAAATGAAAATAGAATAAAATAATAAAATATTAATATTAATTAAATAAATAGCAAATTAAAATCAATAATTAAATAAATAATAAATTCAATAAGGAATTTAAAAATAAAAATAATATTCAAATAAAAAATAACAGATAAATAAAACAAAGTTATAAAATAAATTCAAAGTAAAAATTAAAGTAAATCTTTAGATACTAAAATCAATTAATAAATTTAAAGAGAATATTATTAAATTAATTTAAAATAAGATAAATATAAAAGAAATATAAAAAACATAGCAATTGAATTTTACGGCCGCTATTTCGGTCGCTAACATCAGCGACCAAATTTTCCGGTCATGCTATTTCGGTCGCTAATTATAATAAAAAGTTTAAAAAATTAAAAAAGTTGAAAAAACATTAACAACCGAAATCATCGGTTGCTAATTCGGTCGCTAACAAAGACCCATTTTATATTGGTCGTTAATCTGGTCGTAAGTTAGCCACCAAACCTCGTTGGTCACAATTTTGGTCGCAAATTTGCGATAGAAAAATTTCGGTTGTTAAATAGCGACCAAAAATTTCGGTCGCTAACAGTGACTGCACAACGTCGGTCGTGAATTTCAGTTACTATATTGACTTTTTCTTGTAGTGATTGGCCTTTGGGAACAATCTGAGTTCACAGGAAGGGTATCCAGTGGCAAACGCACGCCTAGGCCTGGTGGAACCAAGGCCCCACCTCTTTTTTTCTATATATATTATACTATTTATTTTAAATAAATAGTAATTATTATATTATATTTATTAAAGGGTTTCTAATGCCCCACTACAACTTTAGAGTCAATTCTTCAAATTTTAAATTGGCCGATTAGTTTGTCTATCTGAACTCTAGCAAATAATTTTCTTTTTTTCTTTGTTTTTAATTAAAAAAAATCAATTGAAGGTTTTTCTTTCACATATGAGAAGTTTATGATGATTTCTCAAAAATTCGAAGTATAAAAGGACTTGTAAATATGATAATCAAAACAGAAAATTGGTGTGATTTTTTCCGCTTATTTATAAATTGATTGAACTAAAATAAAATTTAACTATGTCACAATTATAGTTGAAATGATACAGCTCTTCTCTTTGATTATAAGAAAGGGGTTGTATAGAAACTGGAGCAGCTACAATAGCTTTAGCGCTAGGATTCGACACGCATGTGTAAAGCAAAAAAAAAATAGTCCATATATCAAAAAGCAAAAAATTTCAAAATGTGGGAATTCCACGAGAGCAAAAATAAATTTTTACCAACTAATTCGAAACGGAATAATTGCTACATACATTCTTTTTTCTGTCATTTTTGCGTCCTATTCAAATTTTTGATCCTATTGGGATGAGGACCTAGCCCAAGCGGTTAAGTCACTTGACTTCCAACGGAAGGTTGGAGGTTCGATTCCCACCGGCCCCCTATCCCTCCCTTTATTTCCCCTTTGTAATTGTGTGGCATGGGCTCCCACCACCCCTTTCCAGGCCTTAAATGGCTCCTCAAAAAAAAAAAAAATTTTGATCCTATTAGTCCACTTCGCTTGCTAATTAAAACCAAATCCGTCCTAAACTCACTAATCCAAGTCAATTAAAAATTTGATTAGAACAATTGCCAAAAACATTCATTTTTTTATTGTTTTGTCCGAATTCGTCCTCTACAACCCTTGCAAATTATTTGCTCCAACTGTTGAGGTCGTTGCATTAAATATAATATACTTTTTTGCATTGTATTTTGTTCTTTTCTTTTTATTTCTACAATTTACATTATACTGTCACAACTATAAATAAAATGTTTCCAATTCATATCATATTCCCATGTCAAATATCAAGAAATATAATTAAATGCATTACATATTCTTATTATAATACTATCAAACATTATGTTTGGAATTACATATTCCAACAGCGTCTTCCTTCAAAACAAAAATGAACATGTAACCATTAATACAACCAATGAGGACTTACAAACTAGTGGAATCACCATCCATGCAAAGAAGGAATTGGTTATGTAAATTGTAAATGTGAAGGAGGTGTTTCAAAGAGCGAATGGATTTGTGGAGCACTTAAATATTGAAAGAAATGAAGTAGGTTGATGTTGGAAACTTACTTGCTTGGAGTTGATTCTTGCCTTTTTTTGTATTATTGAAATAAAGTATCATTTACAACATCTTGATCTGCCATCCAGATTCCAACATGGTTGATTTTTTTTTACTTTTTTTTTAAGTAAGGAGGTTGTGATTAGTAAAAGTAGTAATGAGTAAGATCTAGTGTCGTTGGTTACCATCCATTTTTATTTTGAAGAAATGCGCCGATGAAATATTTAATTTCGAACCCAATATTTGATGGTATTGTAATGAGAATATGTAATAAATCTAATTAGGTTTCTTCATGTTTGGTATGGGAATATGATACGCATTGAACATCTTACTTGTAGTTGTGACAATATAATGTACACTATAGAAACAAAAATAGAACAAAATATAATGCACAAAAGTACAATATATTCAATGCAATGGTTACAAAAGTTGGAGTCAATTATTTACAATGGTTATAGAGAACAGATTCGAACAGAACGACAAGAAAATGAACATTTTTTGCAATTGTTCTGATTAAATCTCTTAACTTAGATTAATTAGTTTAGAATGAATTTTGTTTTAATTTGAATAGGGCGGATGGCAATTATTCCAATTTGAAACACAAGAACCCGATGAGATAATTAAGAGGGATCCACGGCCAAGATGTGGACACGTAAGCAATCTTGTGGGGCCCAACCTCCCAATTTCAGGTTGAGCGGACAAAAACACCACCACGACAGTGTTTTGTTTCGCACTTTTTCGCTTATTTGCTTTTTGCTTTTTTCGTGCAATTGAAGCATCGCCGCTTTTGTTGCCACCCCCCCCCCCCCCCCCCCCCCCCCTCGATCGCCTCCGCTCTGTCGGCTGTTGGCTGTTGCTCGCCCTGCCCGCCTCCACCCGCGCCTCTCTCGCCAGTCGCCACTGCTCCAGCGTCCCCGTCCTCAAGGTTTGTTTCTTGATTTTCCCTCTACTGTAGTTTCGGTACTGCGGTGGTTGGATTTTGAGAGATTTTTGGCGAAAAGAAGTTGTGAGCGTATCTACAATTCATCCCCCACAACCCTAAATCTAATGCCTTAATTCCTAATTCCTTCACTGAGAGCAAAACAATGGCGACCTTACCACGGGGACGAGCCCTTGTCTCCACGCTTTCGCGTATTCTCAACTCAACCTCCGTTGCCCCCCACCCAACTGTACGAAGGTACTCGCAACAAATTTTACTTTTCATCGTTGATTTCATTGTTCTTTATCGATTCCTTTTTTTTAGTGGAATCTAAAAACATCGTTGATATATATCAGGGAGCATAAAATATGGGTGTTTGATCCGTATCATGTGTTTGTGGTCAGCTCAATTATATATTGAAAAGAATTACTACAAGAGTTTAATAGTAGTATACGATGTATATTAAGATTATATTCTACAGTGTAATGGCCTGCCTTACTAATTGATTCATTTGTCCCTTCGTTGCATTTTCCTATCACTGATTTATTAAAGTTGTCATCTGCTAATCAGATCAATATCTGTTTCTTTCGTAGCATCAGAGGTCAGGCTTTGAACTGTTCAGAAACTGGCCTCTTGTTATACCATAAATATAATGATTGTATATGAAGTTTTCAACTTTAATGAAAAGATTGATGGATTGAGCTTCTTCCCAACTATTAAGTTTATGTAAAGCGCGCAGAATGAGAATATTAAAATAAGAATTGATGATGTGAGGGACTGAGGGTGGCAGAGGACAAATCAAATAAGGCTCTCAGAGATAATGGTGAATACTTGATTTGTGAATGTTGAGCAACTGCAGCTGTGTTATGATGTAGTGTTCCATCTATATGAGGTTGATTGGTTTAATTTTTTCTTTGCTGCATCAACTTGAATTCAGATTTTCTAGATGTTGATTATGTCTTATGTTTTCAGAATGACTTCATTTATGGTTGTTTGCATGAGTTTGCCTTTTCTTCTCTTGCCCCAGAATTAAGCTATGTTTTTCGTTCGCATGTGTGCATTACTTATTTACTGCTTGTTTTTATTTGAATTTTAATTCTCATTCGTTTTTATCTCTTACCATCTGTAGTAGTTTTTTTGGGAATGTGTGAATTCTGGCTAGATTGAAAGTTCTGGATCCAAATTTTTGCTCAGGGTAATGCTTCTTGTTTCTTGTAATTACTAATTCTCGTGTTTGTCTTGCTCGAATTGAATTGTTGTTACAGTGCTTGTTCCTCACGAGTTATCTTTTGTATTGTGATGAGAGATGTGGAGAAATGTTCAGATTAATCTTGTCAACAAGTATAGTAGAATGACATTAATCATGCCTTCCGTTTGTAGCTTGATTAAACACAGATTGAGTAGTCATGCCCTTTGGAGGTACAAAATTATTGTTTACTTGCTAATGCATCATTTTTCTGTTGATGGCATCAATGTGTCCTTGTTTGCATGCACTTCAGAAGATCACAATAATTGTCTTATCCAAAATTTTCTCTTGTTTGGAATATTCACAAAGAGAGTTTTGTTGAGCAAGTCAGCATTCTCGTATTTTTAGTCAGTCTCCAAGTACCCTTTCGAACTTGTTTCAAGTACTATTATGGACACAGTTAAAAGTACTGTTATAGACTTGTTTCGAGTACTGTTATGGACATAGTCAAAGTACTGCTATGACTTGTTTAAAGTACCGTTATGAACTTGTTCAAGTAACGTTGCTGACTTGCTGCAAGTACCGTTATGGCGTTATGAATATGTCTCAAGTACAGTTACAAACTTGTTTCAAGTACCATTGTAAACTTTTTTTTTTGGGTAATTCGGTACCATTATAAACTTGTGTGTAGTACACTATCAAATTGTTACAAAGATAATCATGATTGTGTTAATTGATCTGCTTGATTTGTCATTTGTATAGATATATCAGTTTCATTCCGAGGGAAACTACAGAAGTCTAAAAGTTTTGCAAATCTATATTTCACTTATCTTAATATTGATTGATCATGTTACCGAAAATATTGTTTTCTTCTAGTTGTGTTGATTTGTATAGATATATCAGTTTAATTGTATGATTGTATCTATGTATGTTTCTTTATTTGAATTTTATGTCCAATATTAATAATATGGTTTGTGTATATGTACTTCTCTTGGCTTGGGATGAGGAGGGTTCTTTTTCTTTTATTGCATGTCTTAGATTATGAACAATGGCTGATTTTCACTGAATGGTGTTATTTCGATGAAGTTTTTTATTTATCAGCTCGCCTCCAGAGGGTAAATGAGTGTCAACATTGGAAAACCAGAGTAGGATTGTGAGTGAAGTAGAAGTATTTTTATTATTATTATTATTATTTTAAGTTTTGCTTTTGAGAGATACAAACAATGATGATCTTAGATCAGATTTAAAAGCATCTAACGATGAATTGGTAATATTCTACCCCACTTCCGCACCCATATATATCCAACATTTTATGGGCAGGGACATTTCCCTCTGTATCTACTTATAGGAAGTCAGTATATGCCTGTGGAGATTCTGAAATTTGAATTGAATAAAGTTGATGATATTCCCAAAGAATACTAAGAATCTGTCATAAGATAGAATAGCTGCCAAAATTCATTGCATATGGGATGAATACCACGATATAGTAAATTGTAAGAAATATGTTTTCATCCACTATATAGTAAATTGTAAGAAATATGTAGTAGAACTGTAATTTTTCATAGTACATATATGTAATTTTACCTAACGGTACTGAATAATAACATCGTTATACAAAAGTGGTACTAAAAATAAATTTTTAAAAGTTGGTACTACTTAACAAATTGGAAGTGCCAAAATGGCACCGACAAATAATTTCCCTTTTTAATAAGACGGTTTTTTTCAGGCCTATAGTGGGTTCCTTCTATCGTTTCTACTCTTCAATGGAAGGCAACGAACCCCTTGAAATTGATCTCTCCAGTGAAGAAAGTAAAAGACGATTATGTAACAGGTTCTCATTTATTTCCTTGTCCTTGATGGAATATTATATCTTTGTATTGCATTTGGGCGTTAATCATTTCAAAGTGCCTTTTTTTTCCTATTTCTCTTCTTAATTATGTTTTTGGATTTGGAATTGCACTTTGATCTCCTAGGTTTTCTTTGGATGGTTTACCCTGTTTGGGATATTTGGGAATTTATGCAGGCTATTGTATAGGAGTAAACAAAGGGGTTTTCTTGAGCTAGATTTGGTTTTGGGGAAATGGGTTGAAGATCACATTCATTCCATGGATGAAAATGGAATCACATCGCTTAATCACGTCCTTGGCCTGGTAAAACTTCTCTTTTCCCCATTTCTTGATATTGTGCGTTTTGACGCATAAATAATAGAGATGTGTATTTGTTGCTTCAATACGAATGCACTTTTGAATAGGCCATTTCGACGCCATCTTTCTTATTTAACTAATGTGAAACTTTGTGCATTTTTGGATTTAGTACTTCCGTGTAATGTTTTTGTTTGTGTAATAACCCCACTTTGTTAGTGTTCCTCTAGATAACTAATAGTGCCATGGGATGTTTGTGGATGCTCCTCTATGGGTTGTATTGAACACAATTTTATTTGATGAATGCATGTTGGGGCTTTAAATTTATATTCACAGGGGTTAAATAACTGGCTACTTTATACTTATTCCCTCACAAAATAGAATTGTTGATTTTCCAACCATGTTCCTTGAGGTAAAGATGTTGGATGTGATCCTGATTCCTGGCTGATTTGAGTATCTTTTTTTTTCTTCTTTTTTTTTAAAAAAAATTTCACTAAGTTATTCAAAATTTCAAATAATTGATGGGAATTAATGGCAGTTGGAATGTCTATGTTTGGACTGACTGTCCGTTGTGTCATTTTGTGGATGTGAAAGCTTTTCTGGGAAACCTCACATCTGTATTAGACCTCACATACATCTCATAATCAGTGAAATACTAGCAATGAATGCAACCAAATTTGTGATGGTGAACATGAACGTTTTGTCAGCATAATGTCTTGCCCTAGTGCTGGTTGTCACATGAATGCAAACAGAGATTGTGATTTGTGGTCATGTGGCTTCAGAGCCTTCTTATAGCATTTCTGAGAATGTTGGCTATTCACTTTGTATCCTTTTTGTTTACATAATGGGAAACTGTCCCCTTACAAACAAGACAAGACGTGCCTCTTGATTTCTATTTTTATTTGGTGGATGTTGTTTTGACTTTTGCCTTATTGTTATTCTTACATTTCATTTTCTTTTCCTTCGCCATCTAATCCCTGTTTAACTTCCACCACCCGCAGGAAAATCCTGATCTGTGGAAATGGTTGACTGGGCAGGAGGAACCTCCCGAGGCAGTGAACACAAATCCAGTAAGTTGACAGAATGCTTTCCCGTTCTCTAAATTCTATCCCTTGTCAAACTCTGAAGCTGTATATATGTTTGTAGGTTTTCGTGGCTGTACGGGAAAAGGTTGCCACCAATCTAGAGAATCATGCTGGTCCTGGAACCCGAGCAACACCTGGCCAGCCATGGGTTAGGGGTTGGGATGACTTCAAAAAGGGTCGAGATGCCCCCCTTGCAGGGAATCAGTAGTTATATTGAAGCTCAATCCCAATCCGTGAGACTTCTGAAGAATAATGCATATTGATTTTAGCAATTTCTGGGTATACGAATAAAAACTTGATGATGTTTATGTGCTTGCACTTGTGTTCTGTAATAAAATGAACTGGAAGAAGCCTTCATTCAAAAATGTAAACTCAATATTTGTAGTTTTTTATAGTATACTTTTAACAAGCCTTGATGTACTAGTAAGTTTAGTGAGCAGAGTTCTCTTGGACCGATAAAATTTCATACGGCTTGTTAACTTGAAAAAAATCTTTTGTTAAATTGTAAATTTATTTTACTATGTATAGAGAGAGATGCTATTTAAATTTATGTATGAATTGTGTATATTTAGAATGAAAAAAATATAAGTACTCTTTTCTTTTTTTCGGGAGATATTTAACTCCAAATTTCAAACTTAAGAGAAATTTAATTTTTAAACTATTAACTCAAAATTTCACAAAGAAAAAAAAAAAAAAAATTCCGAACTCTTCAAGTTCTACCGTCTAACTCATTGGCCATGGAATAAAACCTATTGCATGACATAAAACCTTTTAATTGGGTGCGATATGCGAACAAAGAAAGGAGACTCTTCCAACACTCTAACGGTAAGTTTGGTTGGATGGATCTTAAATTCTCAGTGAGAATATGATTGCTGGGAATAGAAATGTAAGGTTACTTAGAAATATCAGATTGCTATGAATCTTATTTTTTGATGTGTTAAGATTATTGCATTTGGTTATATTGGAAATCTTAGATTTCCAGATCTAGTTAATTTACTATAATGTTCTTGAATTTCAATTGAATGAATGCTATAAATATGTCATGTTGCTACACAATAGAAAATATTTCAGTCGATTTAAATTTTTAAATATAAAAAATTATTTATATATAATTTATTATATGATAATTAGTAAAATAATGACTCTAAATACTTATTATTTTTATTTTGTATATAGAAGATTAATAAATTTTAAGAAAATATGAGAATATATATTAAAAAACATGTTTAAATAATTTAAAAATTTTCAGTTGATTTTTAAAAATCAAAATTTTATGGAACCTATTCATTGATATCAACTCATTTACCATGGCTGCTCCCGATACCTCCCTTCCTTCTTCTCCCGTGTCGCCTCCGCCCCCAACCCCGCCACCACCAGATCCGGTTCCGTCTAAACCTTCGTTTCGTGATATTGCTCTGCTTTGACCACCATATACTGCTCCTATGGATACTGATAAGACCCCGCTCCGCGACATGGTCTCCTATGATTTGGTGGATAATAACCCACTCCTACCCAGCATTGAATTTGACGAAGCAGCGCTTGAACGCCTGAGTGCTCCATTTCAAGATGCTTTAGTAGTTCAATTATTTGGAAAACGTCTCAGCCTGGCTACGATGGAGTCATGCCTTAAAAGAATCTGGAAGCCCAAAGGTGATTTTATGGTGGTGGACAGCGCTAAGGGTTATTTTCTTGCGAAATTTGGATCGGCTGAGGATCGGCGTCACGCGCTATTTGATGGTCCTTGGTCTATATTTGACCATCACTTGGAGGTAGCCCCTTGGACAAGAGATACACATGCTAAAGCAGGTTTAATCACTCGTACTTCGGTATGGGTTCGATTCCCGGGATTGGATCCCATGTTTTATGAAGAAGAGGCAATGATGCTCATTGCGAAAATGGTAGGGAAGCCATTGAGAGTAGATATTAATACCAAGGAATTGAAGCGAGCACGGTTCGGGCGTGTGTGTGTTGAGATTGATTTGGCAAAACCTGTGATAGGCAACGTGCGTGTTTCGAATTGTTGGCAGACTGTCGCATATGAGGGTCTCCATAACATTTGTACGACTTGTGGGAGATTTCGGTTTGATCTCAAAGAGTGCCTCCACAAGAATATGCATGATGCATCCTCGCCCAATCAGGAGCCATTCCCTGAGGCAGTCCCGACGTCCATGAGGGCGTCACAGGCTGATTCCGATAAGGTTAATACAAATTCGGAAAGTGGATCGTCTGGAAGGGAAACTAATCCCCAGAATCCCTCCCAAAAGGATGGCACGCAGGTTAAGCAGGTGCAAGATTTGAGCAAATCCCAGGATTTGGGAAACGAAATCATTCCATATTCGGTTTCTACTTCCCATATTCAGCTTGAGGAGACTCATGGAGACTGGCTTACAGTTACCAGGCCAGCCAGGAAGCCGCAACCGGTTTTGAAGCCGAGCGTGATCCCTGGTCCTACCGAGGAACCTAAGGCAACTAGTGAGCTTGTAAGGCCCAGTCATGAAAACCCTACCGTTGTGATCCCAAGGAATATGCATGCATCCGCCATCACGAACCCCCTATTTGTGAATTCAAATGGCTCTGATCAGGAAGAGGGATCTTATAAGAGGCTTAATAGTAAATGGGCTCGCAAATCAAAACGGAGTGACAAGGGATTTTTGGCAGAGACATCCAACCCCTTTGCTGCCCTTGGAAATTCTGAAAACCATATGGATGAGGATCCTCCGGGTGATGGCAATGGGGATAGTCTCACCTTGGCTGCCCGATGATTGCGTTTAAGGATTTTTCAGTTCTTGCATGGAATGTTCGTGGCGCCATGCATAGAAATACTCAACGCCATATTGCTGACGTACTGAATAAGTATAAACCCTCGTTGTTTGTCCTCATGGAACCTCATGGGGGATTCGAAACGTTTAAAGGTTTTTCTTTATCGCATTGACTATGAGGCTCTGAAGATCATTGAAAGCTCGGGGCATGCTGGTGGTATGTGGGTGCTCCGGCGGGTTGGGTTGCAAATTTCTTGTATCCCAATTGCCACTCATAGCAGGTTGCTCACATTTCGGATTGGGAATGGAGCTACCTTCTGGTTTCTTTCATCCATGAATGCCAATCCTAATGCAACTGAAAGGGAGCAGGATTGGAGCAATATGAGGCAGGTGGCCTCTAATATTCGAGGGTTGTGGCTCGCCTTGGGTGATTGGAATGCCGTGGAATTCGAATCTGAAACCGTGGGTATGCTCTCCACTATAATGTCTACTGCTAGTTTCAGGTCCATGCTTATGGACTGCGGGCTCAGCACCATTCATACAGTGGGGGATCCGTTCACTTGGCAAAGGAATAATTCTGGAGGCATGCTGGCGAGGAAACGGCTTGATCGAGCTGTGGCAAATATAGATTGGATTTCTTTATTTTCGAGTGGATTCATTGAGGTGCTCCCCAGAAGAGCATCGGACCATAATGACATCCTTCTTAGATGTGTATCGATGCCAGATGGTGTTGGGCGATGGCCATTTCGTTGGGAAATGGCGTGGTCGGAACATCCTCATAATTCACACGTCGTAGAAGCTGCATGGCATTGGAATTCGGAGTCTATTCTCCACCAGCTTCAACGTGTGCAGGACTCCTCAGTCCATTTCAATAAATATACTTTCGGGAATATTTTTAATCGAAAGGACCGATTGCTCCGCAGGTTAAACGATATCCGGCGAATTCTTGCACTGGTGGATTCGCTCCGTCTTAATCTAATGGAACTTCATTTGATGAGAAAGCTGGACGAGGTTCTCAAGCAAGAAAAGATATTGTGGTTCCAAAAATCCAGGGACAAATGGATAGCGATGGGTGATCGTAATACCCATTATTTTCATACTCAAACGCTCATTGAAAGAAGACGTTCTACTATTAATGGGCTTGAGATAGATGGAGTTTGGTCCACCGATGACAATACCCTTCAGAGACATGCTATTAATCATTTCTCATGGCTGCTTGGTCACACAAATGCTAATCTAAATGCAGCTCAGGCCCCTTCTCCTCTTCAACCTCTGTCTGGCGTGGGTAATATGGGAGAGGAGACCAATTTCATGGAAGTTTCTCAAGTAGTGAAAGAAATGAAAAGCTTTTCTGCTCCAGGCACCGATTGTTTCCCTACTATGTTCTATAAATTGTATTGGAACGTCATTGGTCAATCGGTCTTTGAATTTGTTCGCAAGGCTGTATTTGAAGGTTATTTTGAGAAGGAGATTAAGGCTACGTTCATTTGCTTTATCCCTGAAATGGACATCCCTAAAGAGATACGCCACTTTTGTAATACCCGAGAAATCGCCATCGAAAAATTTAAATCCAAAAATAAAGAATTGGATTTAAATTATTAAAACCGAAATAATTCCGAGAGAGCGGAATTTATTATTTACCGGAAGATAGCAACTCGAAACGAGTTTATTGAATTGTCCCAACGATCACGGATAACTCCCACATTATGATTTTTATTTTTTGAAGATAAGAAATATTAATTTTTTTTTTTTTAAAAAAAAAAGGTTACTGTAGCACGTGACTACTGTAGCGCTACTGTAGCACTACTGTAGCACGTGCGGGTACTGTAGCAGCCGATCACTTGTCGGATTCTTGTCCCTTTAATGGCAATAATACACCCCCAACACCCCATTTCAGCCATTCCCATCCCCTCTTCACTCCCAAAACTCTCCCAAAGCCAAAATACCTTCCGACGACCTTCCGGCGACTTTCCGGCGACTTTCCGGCAACCAAATCCGACCGAGGAAGTGTGTAGATCAAGGATCACAGTGCTTAGATCTTTGGTAAGTAGTATCTTAGGTTCTCAATCTCGTTTTTCCTCTCAAATCCCCAATCTAACTCTTGAATCGTTGATTGCAAATACGTTCGTGGCCAAAGTCGGGAACTTTGCGTTTCGTAGATCCGTTCGTAGGTGTTTGGACAACTCAAGAACACAATCTTCGTAAGTTAACCTTACTATGGTTTTGGGTGACTTAAAATGCAACAAAACATAGAGTTTTAGAAACTCTAAAAATCTGTCAACAAGAGAAACCCTCAACGCAGCGTTTTCGTATGAATTTTTCGAACCTCTAAAGCTGCTCAAACAAAAAAACTCAAAAAATGAAAAGTGTTCCTAAGACTTGGATCTAGCTTCTGTAAAAATTTTAGAATTTTGCATGTTGTTTTGAAACCTGAAACCAACCCAAAACCGAACAGTATTAAATCTGGATCTTACAACTTGAGCAGATTTCACTCTCAATCTTGTTAGCCATTTTGACCTTGGATCTAGGCCGATCTAGGATTGGTGTTGAACATGAAAGTTGTAGATCTATGAGTCTTGAATACCTCTGTAAAATTTCATGCATTTTCATCAAGTTTTGATACCCCAAATCGAGTCGGACATATTCTGCGTTTTAAAGAATTTTCAAAGGTTGACAGTTTTCTTAACCGAACTTGATGAGCATATTTCTATCATTTCTAGTCCGATCCAATCTTTGTGATCTAAACAAAAATTGTAGATAATCATGTCTAGTATGTGTCTGTAAATTTTCAGAATTTTTGGAGTTCATTTGTTATGTTAAAAAGTCAAATCTTTGACAGATGTCAAACCTGAATCCTGACAGTATACTATTTGTGTAGAAAACTTGATTTGTGACATGCTTCCCATCATTTTTCCGGAAAACTCAAAACATGAAAGTTGTTCATTGGGATGTTTTTGAGCTACTGTAAAAATTTCAGATCAATCGCCTAAGAAATGGATTTTAAAACTGAAAAGGCGTAAACTGTGACATCGATCGGTTTTAAACTTGTGAGATTTTGAAATTTCTAAACAAACGATCGAAATCTTGTTATATGATAAAGATATATTTTTGGAAATCCCGTTACACTAAAGTTGAAACGATATCGGTTACATTGGGGGGTGAGTGCTCTGCAGGGTGCCCTCCTAATTATTCATTTTGTGCCTAAACGGCAATGATTATTACGCGCGAAAGATTGCCAAAACGGCATCTTATATTTTTGGGCCTATCCTCTCGGGTGTATCCGTATGGGTTACTCGAGGCTCGACGGAGCGGTACTGGATATGGCGTATTTGGTCACAAGAGACCAACGGCCTACCCTCTCGAGTGTATCCGTATGGGTTACTCGAGGCTCGACGGAGTGGTACTGGGTATGGCGAATCGGCTGCGGCCGCCGGAATACCGGCTAAATGAGATGATACTTATGAAATTGGCTGAGGCCGCCGGATCACCGGCTAAATGATACTATTGATATTGGCTGCGGCCGCCGGATCACCGGCTAAATGATATATATTGTTGAGATGATGGCGTAACGGGAAATATATTAAAAAGCTCAGATTTTATGAAATTGGCTGCGGCCGCCGGAGTGCCGGCTAAATTAAATATTGTTGAGATGGTGGCGTATCGGGAAGAATTTTTAAAAGCTCAAATTTTTTTTATTTACTTACTTACGACATTATTCATGTTTTTAAATCATGTCTTAAATAATTGCCCATGCTTAAGTTTTTAATTATGAAATTAAATGTGTCTTTAAAGTATGTAATTATATTCGCATTTTCAAAATAAAATGTTTTTATGCATGACAAAAAGTCTTATCTTAACTATGCCGTGCAAATCATTTTACTATGTAAGTTGAATCATGATCACGTGGAAATCTTTATTTTAAATCATGCCATTTATTTATTATTGGATGTTTAACTTAAATTGTGTATTACCTATAAGAAATGTTTTTATAAAATTTAATTAAAGGATTTGAAACCCCTAAATCATGCTATGTGTTAACTTACTCAGCGCGTTTTTGCTGACCCAAACCATTTATCCCCTTTTTCTTACAGAGTCTGAAGATTATGCATCTCATATGCATACATGGGAACATTTGGGGAAATCTCTATTTTAAATCCCTGCATTAATTACGACTTGCATGAACGGGACTGTTTAACCCGTGTTTTGGCCATGTCGGCCCTTATACTTTATTTCCGCTGCACAAATTTATTTTCCGCTGCAACTTTGATGTATTATTTTTAAAATTATTTATGAATGGGCTGTTTGAATGTTTTAAATCCTGAAAAACCATAGCCTTGCATCTCTTTAGTGAGCTCGGAGAAACCGTGTCTTGCTAGGGAGGTGTGGCGGTGGCATCCCGGCCTGGGTTACCAAAACCGGGGTGTTACAAGTTGGTATCAGAGCCCGGAATATTTTAAAACTACTATTTTAAAGAGCCCGAAATATTTTTAAACTATTATTTTAAGTATTATTATTTTTAAAGTTATTATTTCTAAACTAGTAATATATTTTAAAGAGCACAATTATTATTTTGAAGTTAAAGCCCAAATTTTTAGCCCAAAAATTTTTTTTGAAGCCCAAGAAATTATTTTGGCCCAATAACCTTGTTTTTATTTAAAGCCCAAATAATTTATTTCTTTCGGCCCAATATAGTGGCCCAAACCTTTTATCCTTATTTTAATGTATCCATGGAATAAATTTATTTTAAAACCCATGGATAAATAAATGCATGCATAAAAAAAAAATTTTATTGGGGGGGATCACATATGCATATGCATACATAAATATCTGTACTAACCTTTTTTTGTGAATCGTATGTGATACATAACCTTCTCACTCTAGTGTTCTACATGACCTTGAGTCTTGGCTTAGAAGCGCCAACTTAAGACTAACCTTGCCTTAGTCCTAGATCTTGATCACTTAGAAACTCATCTTCGCGTGCTTCTAAAATGACACCTAGAAGAAAACTGAGGAAGGATCATATGCGATGATACCCGAACCTGGTTGTGAATAATACATAGGCAGTTATGGGGACATAACTGTAATCTTAAGGCGGGGAGAATGTAACAACCCGAATATTATGTATCCCAAATAATATCAAACAACAAAACACAATGATACAATCGCAATCAATCAATCAATCAATAAGTCGCGCAACTTCGGGGACGAAGTTGTTTCTTAAGGAGGGTAGATTGTAATACCCGAGAAATCGCCATCGAAAAATTTAAATCCAAAAATAAAGAATTGGATTTAAATTATTAAAACCGAAATAATTCCGAGAGAGCGGAATTTATTATTTACCGGAAGATAGCAACTCGAAACGAGTTTATTGAATTGTCCCAACAATCACGGATAATTCCCACATTATGATTTTTAATTTTTGAAGATAAGAAATATTAAATTTTTTTTTTTTTTTAAAAAAAAAAGGTTACTGTAGCACGTGACTACTGTAGCGCTACTGTAGCGCTACTGTAGCACTACTGTAGCACGTGCGGGTACTGTAGCAGTCGATCACTTGTCGGATTCTCGTCCCTTTAATGGCAATAATACACCCCCAACACCCCATTTCAGCCATTCCCATCCCCTCTTCACTCCCAAAACTCTCCCAAAGCCAAAATACCTTCCGACGACCTTCCGGCGACTTTCCGGCGACTTTCCGGCAACCAAATCCGACCGAGGAAGTGTGTAGATCAAGGATCGCAGTGCTTAGATCTTTGGTAAGTAGTATCTTAGGTTCTCAATCTCGTTTTTCCTCTCAAATCCCCAATCTAACTCTTGAATCGTTGATTGCAAATACGTTCGTGGCCAAAGTCGGGAACTTTGCGTTTCGTAGATCCGTTCGTAGGTGTTTGGACGACTCAAGAACACAATCTTCGTAAGTTAACCTTACTATGGTTTTGGGTGACTTAAAATGCAACCAAACATAGAGTTTTAGAAACTCTAAAAATCTGTCAACAAGAGAAACCCTCAACGCAGCGTTTTCGTATGAATTTTTCGAACCTCTAAAGCTGCTCAAACAAAAAAACTCAAAACATGAAAAGTGTTCCTAAGACTTGGATCTAGCTTCTGTAAAAATTTTAGAATGTTTCATGTTGTTTTGAAACCTGAAACCAACCCAAAACCGAACAGTATTAAATCTGGATCTTACAACTTGAGCAGATTTCACTCTCAATCTTGTTAGCCATTTTGACCTTGGATCTAGGCCGATCTAGGATTGGTGTTGAACATAAAAGTTGTAGATCTATGAGTCTTGAATACCTCTGTAAAATTTCATGCATTTTCATCAAGTTTTGATACCCCAAATCGAGTCGGACATATTCTGCGTTTTAAAGAATTTTCAAAGGTTGACAGTTTTCTTAACCGAACTTGATGAGCATATTTCTATCATTTCTAGTTCGATCCAATCTTTGTGATCTAAACAAAAATTGTAGATAATCATGTCTAGTATGTGTCTGTAAATTTTCAGAATTTTTGGAGTTCATTTGTTATGTTAAAAAGTCAAATCCTTGACAGATGTCAAACCTGAATCCTGACAGTATACTATTTGTGTAGAAAACTTGATTTTTGACATGCTTCCCATCATTTTTCCGAAAAACTCAAAACATGAAAGTTGTTCATTGGGATGTTTTTGAGCTACTGTGAAAATTTCAGATCAATCGCCTAAGAAATGGATTTTAAAACTGAAAAGGCGTAAACTGTGACATCGATCGGTTTTAAACTTGTGAGATTTTGAAATTTCTAAACAAACGATCGAAATCTTGTTATATGATAAAGATATATTTTTGGAAATCCCGTTACACTAAAGTTGAAACGATATCGGTTACATTGGGGGGTGAGTGCTCGGCAGGGTGCCCTCCTAATTATTCATTTTGTGCCTAAACGGCAATGATTATTACGCGCGAAAGATTGCCAAAATGGCATCTTATATTTTTGGGCCTATCCTCTCGGGTGTATCCGTATGGGTTACTCGAGGCTCGACGGAGCGGTACTGGATATGGCGTATTTGGTCACAAGAGACCAACGGCCTACCCTCTCGAGTGTATCCGTATGGGTTACTCGAGGCTCGACGGAGTGGTACTGGGTATGGCGAATCGGCTGCGGCCGCCGGAATACCGGCTAAATGAGATGATACTTATGAAATTGGCTGAGGCCGCCGGATCACCGGCTAAATGATACTATTGATATTGGCTGCGGCCGCCGGATCACCGGCTAAATGATATATATTGTTGAGATGATGGCGTAACGGGAAATATATTAAAAAGCTCAGATTTTATGAAATTGGCTGCGGCCGCCGGAGTGCCGGCTAAATTAAATATTGTTGAGATGGTCGCGTATCGGGAAGAATTTTTAAAAGCTCAAATTTTTTTTATTTACTTACTTACGACATTATTCATGTTTTTAAATCATGTCTTAAATAATTGCCCATGCTTAAGTTTTTAATTATGAAATTAAATGTGTCTTTAAAGTATGTAATTATATTCGCATTTTTAAAATAAAATGTTTTTATGCATGACAAAAAGTCTTATCTTAACTATGCCGTGCAAATCATTTTACTATGTAAGTTGAATCATGATCACGTGGAAATCTTTATTTTAAATCATGCCATTTATTTATTATTGGATGTTTAACTTAAATTGTGTATTAACTATAAGAAATGTTTTTATAAAATTTAATTAAAGGATTTGAAACCCCTAAATCATGCTATGTGTTAACTTACTCAGCGCGTTTTTGCTGACCCAAACCATTTATCCCCTTTTTCTTACAGAGTCTGAAGATTATGCATCTCATATGCATACATGGGAACATTTGGGGAAATCTCTATTTTAAATCCCTGCATTAATTACGACTTGCATGAACGGGACTGTTTAACCCGTGTTTTGGCCATGTCGGCCCTTATACTTTATTTCCGCTGCACAAATTTATTTTCCGCTGCAACTTTGATGTATTATTTTTAAAATTATTTATGAATGGGCTGTTTGAATGTTTTAAATCCTGAAAAACCATAGCCTTGCATCTCTTTAGTGAGCTCGGAGAAACCGTGTCTTGCTAGGGAGGTGTGGCGGTGGCATCCCGGCCTGGGTTACCAAAACCGGGGTGTTACAACTTTAGACCAATAAGTTTATGCAATGTGTGTTACAAAATCCTGACTAAGGTGTTGGTCAATCGACTTCGTCCCCCCCTGCAAAGCTACATTGGCCCTTTCCAGTCGGCTTTCCTCCCCACTCGAGGAACTTCTGGAAATGCTATCATTCTCCAAGAAGTTATTACTACATTTCAGAATCGTAATAGGCGGAGCCAAGATTTTCTTCTGAAAATTGATTTGGAGAAGGCCTGTGATAATGTATCGTGGGATTTCTTGGAAGGCTGTTTGGAGGAAATGTGCCTTCCGCATACCATTATTCGAGTGATCATGTTTTGTGTTCACTCGCCGGTCTACTCTATTATTTGGAATGGTGGTACTTTGGCTCCCTTCACTCCTTCGAAGGGCATTCGCCAGGGTGATCCTCTCTCACCCTATTTATTCATCATTGTCATGGAGAAATTGTCTAGAACAATAGTGACGAAGATCAGTGATGGTTCTTGGCAACCTGTGGTTCTATCGAGAGGCTCCCAACCCATTTCTCATCTCATGTTTGCAGATGACTTATTACTATTCTCCAAGGCCTGGAGGGACAGTGCAGCTTGTGTGGACTCGGTGTTGGCTAGCTTTGCGGGATTTTCAGGCCTCAATATTAATCCTAGAAAATCGCAAGCTTTTGCATCGGCTGCTGTTACGGAGAGCATTAAGAATGAGCTATCACAGATTCTTAACATTGATTTTACTAATGACCTTGGGAGGTACCTGGGATTCCCTCTTTTTCATGGAGCGGTTCGAGTTGCTAAATTTGAGTTCTTGGTTGAGAAGCTACAGATTAAATTGAACTCTTGGAAGCGTGCTCTTCTTAATAAAGCGGGTTGACTCACCCTATCTCGCTCTGTTCTGTCTGCCATTCCTACCTGTATCATGCAAACCTGTTGGATTCGTACATCAGTGTGCGATAAAATCGACAGGTGCATTCGGGATTTTATTTGGAAAAATGAATAGGGACGTGGCTTGAATTTGGTTTCATGGGATAGGGTGGCTAAGCCTTGAAAATTTGGAGGTTTAGGTGTGCGGAAATATAGAGATGTGAACCTTGCTCTCCTAGGGAAAATCTATGCTGATTTGCTTTGCAAAGTTCCTAAGTCGTGGGTGAAGATCCTGATTGATAAATACAAATGTGTTAATGGATTCTTCCCTCATAAACCTGGCACGTCCCCGATCTACCGAGCCATGCATAAGATTGCTGACACTTTCAAGGAGGGATTTTATTGGCGTATAGGCAATGGTGAGAGCAACATTTGGGATTGTAACTGGTTGAAAGGAGGGCCCATTGCGCCTCGCATTCCTTATATGAATTTTGTTGATTCGGAGTTACGCATTAAAGATGTCTTTATCAATGGGGAATGGTAGTGGAACGATCTGTACACCCGTGTCCCGGAGGAGATCAAACGAGAAGCTTTTGAGCTTGGTCCTATATCTTTTCATGCTTCGGCCAGGGATCAATGGTGTTGGTCGCTTGCTACTAATGGAAAGTACTTGGCTAGTACAGGTTACAAATGGCTTCTCATGCAGCACCAGATTCATGACGACAAATCGGTGGCCTGGACTTAGCACATTCCGGCACCAAAGAAGGTGAAAGTTCTTGCTTGGTTGGCTTCCAATAATGCTATTCCATCTAATAAGTTGAGGTGTGATCGGGGTTGTGCTAGCTCTCCAACTTGTAATATATGTGGGATTGATGTTGAGACTACCAAGCACCTATTCTTTTTGTGTTCTTGGACGGCTACTGCCTGGAATGCCATTGGTGGATTACCTCCTCGGCAGTGCCTGGAATCGGACATGGAAATTGGCACTATTCTTGGCCGCATGAGAGGGGGTTGGACAGGCCATCAATGGGCGCTGATGTGATGTATCTAGAGGAGCAGAAATGCTAATATCTTTCGTGGCAAGGAATGTCGAGCTTATGATATTATTCGTCAAGCTAGATTCCTTGGAGAAGCCTATGATAGGGTGTATGGGCATGGACCAAAGAGGAAAACTTTTCCTCTCTGCATGGTGAATTGGAATCCACAATGCCATCAGGGTTTCATTCTTCATGTGGATGGCAGCTCGCCAGCTCCCTTGGAAACCCTGGCCCTGTTGACTTTGGTGGTGTTATCCGTAATGCAGATGGTCAGTGGTTGGATGGTTTTTCGGGATCGGTTGGTGTTAACTCTAATCTTGTTGCCGAGGTGCATGGCATTTGGAATGGAGTCAAGAGACTTCGGGATATTGGAGTAACTTCTGCTACTTGTTACTCGGACTCTTTGGAAGCGTTGCGACTCATACAGGACGATGTTCAGTCGGATCACTCTCTGTTCCCGACTGTGAGGAATATTTTGGATATCTTGAATGAGCACCCGGATATACGTTGGTATCATATTTTGCGGGAGGGAAATTCTGTAGCGGACTCCGTCGCCAAAAATGGTGCGCGCTCAGAGGAATTCTTTACTACTTGGGCTTTTCCCCGGATGAAGCTCGGCCGATGCTTGCTGCGGACATGGCGGGAACTTGATTTCCGGGGTACTAAGTTGTTTTGGTTTTTGTCCTTCTTTCCTCCTTTCTTTTTCCCGTTTTCTGCTGCTTGTGTCTTTGTTTTTCTTTTTTGCTTTTGGTCCTGATTGTTAGCCAACGCTGAATGCGTTATTTATCCCAAAAAAAAAAATCAAAATTTTATATGTTATCATTTTGTAGAATACAAATATTTAATTTTTAAAAATAAAATAAGTATAAAAAGTGAGGGTAAAAAAATCAAATTAGTATAAAAATAAGCAAAATGGAGGTGGCAATCTAAGATATCTGCCCTTCAGGTGGGAATTAAATTCCCAACAAAAACCTATAACATTCCCACCTCGATGGGAATGTAACATTCCCGATGAAAGATGTCGCGAACCAAACGCATACATATTATATTCCCTATCCAAGATTTCCAGTAGGAATCTTGGAACCCCCGAACCAAACGCCACCTAAACTACTCCCTCTATCTCAATTGTAATGTCCTATTTGAACTTTTTATATTGTTCATTATTTATGTATAACCTAAATTTTTGTTGTAGTTATATAAAAAAATATAGTCAGGTGAGATTTTGTTGGATTCATCTTTTTGCATAATTTTAAAATCTATATATATTTTATAATTTTTAGTTCTCTACATTTTAAAATATTAACTACTTCCTATATTTTTTTAAAGATTGCTACGGACTCACCTAACACGCAGTCCATTGCACATTTTAAATCATAAATAACTCAAATTCGGTACAAGTAAAAATTCTAAAAGTTCGATATTTAAAAATTTCAAGAAGAGACGAATCTAACAAGATATCACTTGACTATATTTTAACTTATATAACCATGATAAAACTTTAAGTCAAAGTATATAAGTGAAC
This sequence comes from Hygrophila difformis, assembly GCA_030278955.1. Lineage (NCBI taxonomy): Eukaryota > Viridiplantae > Streptophyta > Magnoliopsida > Lamiales > Acanthaceae > Hygrophila > Hygrophila difformis. Next base: position 16,551,804 of record JAOANR010000010.1, on the reverse strand, counting down.
AGTAGCATTTGTCAAACTGTAGCTAACAAAAAAAACGGAGGAAGTATTAAATAATTGTATTGGATTGTGTGTCCAAAAGTTTTTGAACATTTCAAATAGGACGGAGTATATTTTTAGGTATATCATTATTACTCATTATTACCTTTTAATACTAGTAAATACTCCCTCTGTTTTAAAAAAGATGTAACATTCCTGCATTTTCACGCAATGCAACACATTTTTAATGCATTGTGTAAAAATAAAAAATTTAAAATTCGATATTCGAAAACTACACGATTAGACCAATCTAACAAGATCTCAGTTGATTATTTTATAACCGTGTTAAAAGTTGAATCAAAGTTATCCACTGAATGATAACAACTATGCAAATGTGTCAATTATACAAAAACGAGGAAGTATTTAATTAGAAATTTTCCATATACTATTAGTGTAACGCCCCAAAAATTTAAAACCAAATTTCTGTGACGTCACTGCCGTGTTACCTCTCTTAAACTGTTGGCCAATCAATTTAAGATCAATAACACGTAGCCAAGTAACAGGAAGCCAATGAATCATAATACAAATCCAGAAAGGAAACCTCACATTATAACAGACGTCCGGCTTACAAGCCTTATTCATGCGACATAACAGTCGACATATCAGTCTCATCTCAACCTGTCAGAGATATCAAGTACACACAAGACAGAACATATTGTACCGATCGGTACCACAAGCAGTACGAGACAAGGTAATAGAGTCATAGCATATTATTCAAGACAAGCACATAAGTCCACAACATGCAAATGCATCTCTAGGTAGATCCCTCATCCCCAAACCCCACATCGTGCTCAGGCTCTGCGTCCTCCCCGGGAATATCTATACATAAAAACATAGCAAGGGTCAGTACAAGGTACTGAGCAAGAATAGAAGAATCGGCATAAGGGGAAACAAGAATTAACTTGATTCCCTAGAAGTATATTTATACATATAGGTGGAGATATATTCCGTTTTTAAACATTTGTTAGACATAACATAAAAATTGAACAATGCGAATAAGTAAACATCACACCGTCCCATACCGGTGCTTCAACCACTGCAAATAAGATGAATGATGGATGATGAGATGAAATGTTATGACCTAGAATGTCTATCTACCCTAAATGCAACACATAAGCATGCCTAGCGCGCACCTAGGTACCATGGTCGGTATTCCCTCCCATATAAGGGTCCACTCCCCTTAATGGTCGAGAGACATACCCACAGTGCCCCCGCCGCGGACACTAACAGCTGATATCGTGGCTTACGGCAAGGCGGGTCAGGCTAAGGGTCATGAGCCCTTTCCAGCCAAAATCAGACTAGGATATAAATCCTTTTCAGTCTCAATGCTTCTGGGTAGCGATCCCACTATGCCCAATCGGATACCGACTCGTAAGCATAGCGTATCCTACCGTCGTGGCATTATTTTCCAGTCTCAATGCTTCTGGGTAGAGATCCCACTATGCCCAATCGGATACCGACTCGTAAGCATAGCGTATCCTACCGTCGTGGCATTATTTGACTCACCAACATATCATCACAGATATTCACATATCATCACAGATATTCACATATCATCACAGATATTCACATGCTTCTGGGTAGAGATCCCGACTATGCCCAATCGGATACCGACTCGTAAGCATATCGTATCCTACCGTCGTGGCATAATTTGATTCACAACATATCCAGATTCAATTCAATCACATGTCCATACGTAAATCAACGCATCAGGACAAAATAACAACTCGTCTCGAGTTAAGTATAATCAGGGGTGTGCCAAGTCCCACGTATCGGCATCAACAACTCATCGCGAGTTAAGTATCAAAGGTGTGCCAAGCCCCACATATCGGCACCAACACATATTCAGATTCAATTCCACACATGTCAATACGTAAATCACGCGTCATGACAAAATAAACAACTCACCACGAGTTAAGTGTCAAGGGTGTGCCAAGCCCCACATATCGGCACCAACACTCACATCAACATAGAAGCGAAACAAGACTCGATCTCAACTAAGGCATAGTAGATCACCGCTAATCGCAACTAAGTTCAAAGATTGTGAGCATAATGATAGTTATGGCATGCTAGAAGCATAAGAAGAACTAAGGAAACACGCAGGACGAAGAATCGGAAAACGAGCGAACGAATCGCGCGGGCAGGGGAGCTGGCGCGCTCCCCGCGCGGTTTTCCCATGAAAACCGCGCCAACCCCGCGCGGTTTTGTCACGGCGTCGTGACGTTCAATCGCGCGCTGCTCGCGCGCTGTTTGGCTAAAGGGCGCGCCAAGTGCGCGCCGACACACCAGAAACGATGGAAATGGCGGTTTCCGGCCATTCCACCGATTATGCCCCCATTTAGGCCTATCTCTACCATTGCCTGATATGTAGATGAGTCTCCAAGCTCCTCTTCTCAACCTGCAAGCTTCCAATCAACAATTCCAAGCCTATATTGCAAGAATCAAGCTCCAAACATCATAATTCATCCAAGAACATGATTTCTTGATCTTGAAACCATTTGAAGCTTAAAAACTGAAATCAACAACACCAAAATGGTCTCAAGTACTAACCTTAGCTCCCAAGACTGATTTGCAACTCCCAAGCAAGGATTTAACACAAATTTCAAGCCGATCTACAAGAATTTCAACCCAAACTCTTCAATCCCGCCACCAACATAACACCCTCCAAAACCCACTTCAAACTTCACCCAAAACATGAATTAGATAGTGGAAATTACTTACCTCATGTTATACTATGAATCCCCCACTTGATTTGGCCCTAAAATCTCCAATTCCTCAAGAGATTGAAGATCCCCAATTGCACCAAGAGAGAGTGACGGGAATGGGAAGGGGAGGAAGAAGAAATGGGTTTCTTAACCCAAAAATCTGATTTTGAAGAGTCAAAATGGATCCGGGTCGGGTCATGGGTCTCGGGTCGGGTCGGAATGTGGGTTAAAAGGTTTACACTACTTGTCTTGACCACATTGCACCCATTTGAGCACTTGACTCTTATTATCTAGTGAGTTGAACTCACTTATCCCCCCACTTAAATCTTCATTCCCTACAAAATAATCCACATACTAAGTCTTTTGTTAATTAACCATAACTAAATTAAATTAATTATGAGTTAATTAAATCGGGGTGTTACAATCTCTCCCCCTTAGGATCATTCGTCCTCGAATGAAAAAGTATGGATTAAGGTCATTACTTCACTGAATTGGAGTCAAATCCAATTCAGGATAACGCCCAGCCATGCTTTCCTCTGTCTCCCAAGTGGCATCCTCTACGCCATGTCTCGACCAAAGTACTTTCACCATTTTGATCACCTTATTGCGAAGTACCTTTTCTTTAGTGTCGAGAATCGCCACGGGGTATTCTTCGTATTCTAGGTTGTCATCCAACTCCACCTCCTCCGGTTGTATAATCTTGTCAGGATCCAAGATAAACTTCCTCAACTGAGAGACGTGGAAAACGTTGTGCACCTTTCCCACCTCAGTTGGCAATTCTAACCGGTAAGCGACCTTCCCAATCTTTTTAGTGATCTCATAGGGGCCTATAAATCTGGGACTCAGTTTCCCCTTCTTCCCAAATCGTCTCACGCCCCTCATGGGTGACACTCTCAAGAGTACCCAATCTCCAATCTCGAATTCAATGTCTCTCCTGGACAAATCAGCATAACTCTTCTGACGATCCTGAGCTTCCTTCATTCTGTCTCTGATCACTCGTACCACTTCAGTGGTCCGTTCAATGAGTTCAGGACCCATCACCACTCGCTCTGAAGGATTACTCTAACACAAGGGCGTCATATCACGCACAGAACAAAAGTATACCGGATACTCTTTTCTAATTAAAGCTGCAAAAGTGACAGAAGATACCACTCGAATGTTAGGAGGGTAATAAACCACTTGCTCACCTTCTTCATCGGTGAAGGAAATCCTAGGTATCCCGCAGTCTAATCTGGCTTGGTACTTAGACAGCCAATCCATTCCCAAAATCACGTCAAAATCGGCCAAATCTAGCACCACTAGATTCGCTCTGAACTCTCGATCTTTGATGATTATCTGTGCATCGGGTTTAATCCATTGGCTCCGCATGAGGTCTCCCGAAGGTAGCGTAACAAGGAGTTGATAAGCCTCCAGTGGTCCCATATCATTATTAGTTACGAATTCCGATGATATAAACGAGCATGATGCACCAGAATCATATAAGGCATAAGCAGGCACATTATCAACTAGTATAGTACCTACGCATGTAATAACATAAGGCACTACCTGGGGCACTTGTTACAGATGGTTACGTCGATCAAGATTGAAATTGAACAATGGGCAACTTACCAGTCATGACATCATCTCGCCCATCTAGCTCAGCCCGCTCAATCACATTGAGGCGGCCCCCACGGTTCCCCTGTGGTCCACGACCTCTGTCTGCACCTCGTCCACGCGACGCATTCCCACCAGACGCATCTGAAGTAGATCCTCCTACTCGACCCACCAACTGTGGGCACTGTGACCTCAAATGTCCTTGCTGTCCGCAATTCCAGCAGTGGGGTCCGCTTCTATACGGTGGCTGTGCATAAGTCTGAGGCCTAGAGGTCTCTCCACCGCTTCTCAGCCTCGTCTGCCTATGATGGGGTCTAATCGGCCCCCCTGACTCCCTGCGACGAGCGGCCCACACGCGCTGCACATCAGCACGAGCTCTTCAATGAATAAAGCCTGATCATATGCTGAAGCTAAGCAGGCGTGTTGGTTGCTAAACCCAGTCCGGATCTCAGCCTTCAATCCATCCACAAACTTCGAAACCTTATCTTCCTCATCAGCAACTAGCATTGGTACGTATGACATGAGTTCCACAAAACGACCATAGTACTCAGACACTGTCATATTTCCTGCTTGCTCTCAGTTGAGAAATTCCCTCTTCTTAACATTCATCATCTGTGTGGTGAAAAAGTGGGATCTCAAAGCATGACAGAAAACTCCCCATGAGAAGTTGGGTCTCGCCATAAGCTCACTCTTATGCGACCTCCACCAATGGAGAGCTGGTCCAGTAAGATACTGCCGTCCCACCCTGACCTTCCAATTCTCTGGGCAGTCTATATTCTCGAAGATCTCCTCCATATGATAAATCCAATCAGTCAGAGCAACCGGGTCTACTCCTCCACTAAAGACCGGCGGTTGATAATGCCTTGCTAGATGCACGTAATCCACGGGTCTGGGTGGTGGTTGTGCAGGTTGATTCGCCTGCCCCTGATACATCCCATGCATAGCATTAAACATATGTTGCATAAACTGAGGATCAATGGGCATCTGCACCGGTGGCGGTGGTGGTGGAGGCACTGGTTCGTCCTCATAGTTCAAGTCATCTTCCACCTCTATAGGTTCCTCAATTGGAACATTTTCCACGTGATCATTGCCAAGTCCACCATTCTCATGGCACTGTCCACGACCCCCAGTAGCTGGCCCCTGATTCCTACGAGGCCTTCCCCTCCTCCTGGGCTCTCCATCCCGGCGCGGCGGCATCCTATATTCGTAACGTAACGAGATATTCAGTAACACTCGGTAAATAAGAATAATTCTTTACCGAACATCGATTATTAAGTATAGATCTCCCGGAATATCCCCAAGGATTGATCCTGGTTTGATTCACAAACCACAATCCACCCCTATAGGGCACGCAGATAACCAAAAACAATGCAATCTACAAGAATACAAGCAGAGTTAGATGCAATTCCTACACTATATGCTTTCCCCCACACATCTCACCACATGCTTGTGTTAGAATTCTAAGCACATACGAGCAGACATGGCTCTGATACCAAATGTAACGCCCCAAAAATTTAAAACCAAATTTCTGTGACGTCACTGCCGTGTTACCTCTCTTAAACTGTTGGCCAATCAATTTAAGATCAATAACACGTAGCCAAGTAACAGGAAGCCAATGAATCATAATACAAATCCAGAAAGGAAACCTCACATTATAACAGACGTCCGGCTTACAAGCCTTATTCATGCGACATAACAGTCGACATATCAGTCTCATCTCAACCTGTCAGAGATATCAAGTACACACAAGACAGAACATATTGTACCGATCGGTACCACAAGCAGTACGAGACAAGGTAATAGAGTCATAGCATATTATTCAAGACAAGCACATAAGTCCACAACATGCAAATGCATCTCTAGGTAGATCACTCATCCCCAAACCCCACATCGTGCTCAGGCTCTGCGTCCTCCCCGGGAATATCTATACATAAAAACATAGCAAGGGTCAGTACAAGGTACTGAGCAAGAATAGAAGAATCGGCATAAGGGGAAACAAGAATTAACTTGATTCCCTAGAAGTATATTTATACATATAGGTGGAGATATATTCCGTTTTTAAACATTTGTTAGACATAACATAAAAATTGAACAATGCGAATAAGTAAACATCACACCGTCCCATACCGGTGCTTCAACCACTGCAAATAAGATGAATGATGGATGATGAGATGAAATGTTATGACCTAGAATGTCTATCTACCCTAAATGCAACACATAAGCATGCCTAGCGCGCACCTAGGTACCATGGTCGGTATTCCCTCCCATATAAGGGTCCACTCCCCTTAATGGTCGAGAGACATACCCACAGTGCCCCCGCCGCGGACACTAACAGCTGATATCGTGGCTTACGGCAAGGCGGGTCAGGCTAAGGGTCATGAGCCCTTTCCAGCCAAAATCAGACTAGGATATAAATCCTTTTCAGTCTCAATGCTTCTGGGTAGCGATCCCACTATGCCCAATCGGATACCGACTCGTAAGCATAGCGTATCCTACCGTCGTGGCATTATTTTCCAGTCTCAATGCTTCTGGGTAGAGATCCCACTATGCCCAATCGGATACCGACTCGTAAGCATAGCGTATCCTACCGTCGTGGCATTATTTGACTCACCAACATATCATCACAGATATTCACATATCATCACAGATATTCACATATCATCACAGATATTCACATATCATCACAGATATTCACATGCTTCTGGGTAGAGATCCCGACTATGCCCAATCGGATACCGACTCGTAAGCATATCGTATCCTACCGTCGTGGCATAATTTGATTCACAACATATCCAGATTCAATTCAATCACATGTCCATACGTAAATCAACGCATCAGGACAAAATAACAACTCGTCTCGAGTTAAGTATAATCAGGGGTGTGCCAAGTCCCACGTATCGGCATCAACAACTCATCGCGAGTTAAGTATCAAAGGTGTGCCAAGCCCCACATATCGGCACCAACACATATTCAGATTCAATTCCACACATGTCAATACGTAAATCACGCGTCATGACAAAATAAACAACTCACCACGAGTTAAGTGTCAAGGGTGTGCCAAGCCCCACATATCGGCACCAACACTCACATCAACATAGAAGCGAAACAAGACTCGATCTCAACTAAGGCATAGTAGATCACCGCTAATCGCAACTAAGTTCAAAGATTGTGAGCATAATGATAGTTATGGCATGCTAGAAGCATAAGAAGAACTAAGGAAACACGCAGGACGAAGAATCGGAAAACGAGCGAACGAATCGCGCGGGCAGGGGAGCTGGCGCGCTCCCCGCGCGGTTTTCCCATGAAAACCGCGCCAACCCCGCGCGGGTTTTGTCACGGCGTCGTGACGTTCAATCGCGCGCTGCTCGCGCGCTGTTTGGCTAAAGGGCGCGCCAAGTGCGCGCCGACACACCAGAAACGATGGAAATGGCGGTTTCCGGCCATTCCACCGATTATGCCCCCATTTAGGCCTATCTCTACCCTTGTCTGATATGTAGATGAGTCTCCAAGCTCCTCTTCTCAACCTGCAAGCTTCCAATCAACAATTCCAAGCCTATATTGCAAGAATCAAGCTCCAAACATCATAATTCATCCAAGAACATGATTTCTTGATCTTGAAACCATTTGAAGCTTAAAAACTGAAATCAACAACACCAAAATGGTCTCAAGTACTAACCTTAGCTCCCAAGACTGATTTGCAACTCCCAAGCAAGGATTTAACACAAATTCCAAGCCGATCTACAAGAATTTCAACCCAAACTCTTCAATCCCGCCACCAACATAACACCCTCCAAAACCCACTTCAAACTTCACCCAAAACATGAATTAGATAGTGGAAATTACTTACCTCATGTTATACTATGAATCCCCCACTTGATTTGGCCCTAAAATCTCCAATTCCTCAAGAGATTGAAGATCCCCAATTGCACCAAGAGAGAGTGACGGGAATGGGAAGGGGAGGAAGAAGAAATGGGTTTCTTAACCCAAAAATCTGATTTTGAAGAGTCAAAATGGATCCGGGTCGGGTCATGGGTCTCGGGTCGGGTCGGAATGTGGGTTAAAAGGTTTACACTACTTGTCTTGACCACATTGCACCCATTTGAGCACTTGACTCTTATTATCTAGTGAGTTGAACTCACTTATCCCCCCACTTAAATCTTCATTCCCTACAAAATAATCCACATACTAAGTCTTTTGTTAATTAACCATAACTAAATTAAATTAATTATGAGTTAATTAAATCGGGGTGTTACAATTAGGAGTATTATGTTTTGGTGAGGCTTAATTTGGGGGCATTGCCATTGGACCACAAAGCAACGACCCACAATCAAAAACTCCCACCTATTTAGTGTGAACGCGGTGTAGGTTGGTGTGGTTTTGCATCAAAGCCAAACCGCAAAAAAATGGTTTGGAAAAAATTAAACCAAATCAAATCATTTTAATATTTCAAATTAAACCAAACCAAATCGAAAAAAGCAGTTTGGTTACGGTTTAACCAAAGTTATAATAAGAAAAAAAATTCTATGAATTATAGTTATAAGTGTAACAGTCCAAACTCCGATTCAAATTAAAAGTGAAAAAAAATATAAATTTACTGTTTACAAGTCAAATACGTAATAAACTAGAACTATTATAAGCTATTGGAAAAAACTAAAATTACAAATATAACATAAGAAAACAACAGTAGTAGTATCAATGAAGGGTAGTAGTAGCAGCATGTGCTTTCTGAAATATATCAGATTAAGAATATAACCCGTAAACCAATGTACAAAGTGCATTACATCAACGAAACTTTCTAAAACATATTAAACAAATAAACAGAAGCCAATGAAAGTGCATGAATTGAATCACCGCTCGGTACCTTGAACTAATATAAAGGTATTTGCCACTAAATCTAATTCTAATCTATAAAATTCTAATAGTAGTATTATATATACTCCGTAATATATATATATATATTTAATATATATTTCCTCCGTTTTTGTGAATATGAAACATTTGGTTTTTTGACGCTATTCATTATTCAACTTTGATTCACGTTTAAACAATAGTTATAGAAGAAAAAACATAGTCAAGTGAGATCTTGTTAGAAAAGTCTCTCATGTAGTTTTATAATATCAAATTTTTATAATTTTTACTTATACACAACGTGAGTTATTAACTGTTAAAAATGTACATTGGATTGCGTGCACAGGGTTAATGTTGCATTTTCATGAGAACATAGGAAGTATATACTCCCTCCGTTTTTCAAAAATTGTAACGGACCCACTGTGCACGCCGTCCAATGCATATTTTAAATCATTAATAACTCAAATTCGGTACAAATAAAAATTCTAAAAGTTCAATATTTAAAAACTACTGGATGAGACGAATCTAACAAGATCACAATTGGCTATATTTTAACTTGTATAACTATGATAAAACTTTAAGTTAAAGTACATGTGTGAATAGTAATAAATTTGTAAATTTTACAATTAATCAAAAACGGAGGAAGTATTTATTAAATATATATATTAAATATAAGTATATTATATATACTCTGTAAATATATATATTATACTCCCTATATATATTAAATATAAGTATATTATATATACTCTGTAAATATATATATTATACTCCCTCCGTTTTTGATAAATTGAACATGAGAATAGTTTTTACTGTTCATTAAATACATTTGATTCAATTATTTAATATAGTAATATAAGATGAAACTTAGTCAAGTGGAATATTGTTAGATTCGTCTAATCACGTAGTTTTAGAATTTAAAATTTTTATAAATTTTACTTTTATACAATTTGAGATGTTAAGCATTAAAAATGTGTTTGAATTGCGTGCAAAACAGAAGTGTTCCAACTTTTTAAGAACGGAGGAAGTATATGTTTATTAATATATTAAATATATATATTTATTAAATACTTCCTCCGTTCTCAAATCTTTTTGATAAATCAATTTTTCACGCAGTCCAATGCACATTTTAAACCATTAATAACTCAAGTTGGTATAAATAAAAATTCTAGAAATTTGATATTTAAAAACTACACGATGAAACAAATCTAATAAGATCTCACTTGACTATATTTTAATTTAACTATTAAAAAACTTTAAGTAAAAGTCTGTAACATATTTTCAAAGTTTGGACCGCAGCGAACTGCCCTACACCTCACCTATTGTACAATACAATGAGAACCACACCTTCGCCTTTGTGCGTAATTTCTTCTTCTCCCCCGTAATCTTAATTCGTTACCAAAATTCCTTTTCCAAAATCAAAAACCCCTTATTCAACTATTCCGGAGCTTCTGATCATGGCTGCACTTACACTGCGTGTGGATTGATTCGTTGAGCTATGTGTACCGGCTCGATTTCGGGCGCGGACTCGGATTCGGGCCCAAATGGCTGGGGCAAGGCCCGTGGAGTAGTCCTCAAGACACTGGTGTTACTCGGCGGTGCATTGCTGCTCAAGCGTCTTTCCAAGTCCACCACTCGCTGGGACCATGCTCGCATCGTCGCCGACTCCCTCGCCGGCGAGAAGGTCACCATCTATATGCTTGATTGCTGCTATTTTGTTTTTCTGAAAAGCTAATTAGGGCTGTGGGTTTTGGTGGATTTGATGTAGTTTTCGAGGGAGCAAGCTTCGAGGGACCCTGATAATTATTTCAATTTGAGGTATTGTTTGTTGTTCTATTTCTCCATTAATTTTCCCTGATATTTTATTTGATGGCTTGTAACTGGGATGAATAAATGTGATGCCTATGAATGGTAATTGGCAGGTTTTGAAATTGGAATCTTTGAAATTTCTTCATCCTTGTTGAGAATTTGAGTTCATGGGAAGATAATCAAGTTATATACTTACCTGTAGTCTTCCTAATATCCCATGTAAATATCTGTGCTACTCCTTTGTTTACCTCTTCATTCTTTATGTGCTATTTCCTAGATGGCTTTGTTGTCCAGCAGCAGAAATGATGGATGGTTCAAGGGTGTTGTACTTTGAGCAGGTAGAAATCCTTGAAATCAATTAGAATATTTATTTCATTGCTTGATTTATTTACCACTTGGAAGTAATTTATGATGGGTTTATTTTGCGGGTAGGCGTTCTGGAGAACACCTCTCAAACCTTTTCGACAGGTACTAGGTGGTTGGTCAGTCATTTGATATACTGCAGTGATTACCTGTCTTTTGCTTGTTGATGTATTGTGATATTATGTTTGGGTGCAGAGACTTTTCATGGTAAAGCCTTGTTCAAAAGAGATGAAGTGTGATGTTCAGGTTAGTTCAGGTCTGTGTTTATATTAATCACATAAATGTTAGATATACTGGTTTGTTATAGATGATGAACGTTATGGTTTTGGAATATTACTTTTTGTTGATTTTAAACCTTTTTTTTGTAACTGTGTATTATGGGTCATGCGCAGCTAAGTACATATGCTATCCGTGATTCAGAGGAGTACAAGAACTTTTGTGACCGCTCAAAGGACCAAAGGCCACAACCTGAAGAAGTTATTGGGGTAAGTTTATTGTTCATTACACTTCAGTTGAAATTTATATGCGAACCTCAGGAATCTAACCTTCCAGGTTTTATGAATGTTTTTTGTATTCCCCTCTGTTTCAATTATATAGTTCCCTGAGAGCCTAATAGCCTATGTCACAGATCTACGTTTGCTGGGAAAATAAATGAATATGAGCTTTGTTATCTCCCACTGTTATTATTTGAATATCTGGTTTTGGAGCTAAGTATCTTGATTCACTAAAACTAGTACAACATCAGTGTGATTGTCCCTGTGTTCGCTAAAATTAGTTATTCCTTCACATATTTTTTATTCATTCATTAGTCTGCTTTCTCCTTGCAACTTTTATGGGTATGAGGCGTGGGAGTCCATCTACCATTTCTTCCAACTGAACCATCGGTTAGTAGTTTGAGTTCGAACTTTGATGTTTGAGAAGAAGTTACTTTGCAAATTTCCTTATGGCAATTGTTGTAATATCTTTTCATACAATACTACTGGCAGGCATCTCTACTTTACAGCCCTAGTCACCGAACTAGACACCAATTCATGGTAACTCTAAAAGACAACACCAAGCCCCCACAGTCCCAGAGCAGTTTCAACTTCCAGTTCACAAGGCTCTTTAAAGGCCATACGCAATTAATCAATGTCACTCTCCCTACAGTCATTATGCCTCCTAAGAATAGCATATGCTCCTGCCATTCAGCCCATAATTTATCATGCCAATAAATGACAATTTCCTTTTGGAGTAGATAATTGGAATGTCTAATTTATTTTAAAGTCAAGAAAGAGTTTTGTGAACAGCTTTGGTGGTTCACATTTCACAACGAGGACAAGCTATTCTGCAAGACTTTTATGTACAATGTATGGGACAGGATTTTCTGGTGTTAAATTTTTGGATGTGGCTCAGGTTCATATTGACATTTGACATCCAAGTAGGACTTGAATTCTGTAGGCCTCCTGCTGAGATTCATTTTCTTCTATAACCTTCAATTGTTTCGTTCATTCTGTTCATTCAAATGCATCTGGACAGTATTTAGCAGCTGAGTATGAAGTGGTCTATTTATGAAATACTGTTATGGGCAATTTTTTATTATTATTATTTTTTTATTTTTGGTATTCTGAAATATGTTTACAACGTGTTGGTTTTGATCAAGCAAATTTTCTGTTCAGGACATTGCTGAGCATTTGACCACCATTTATCTTAAACGCTGTGATCGAGGGAAGCGTTGTTTGTATGAGGGTTCAACTCCCACTGATGGATTTCCTAATACATGGGTAAAGCTTTTCAATCCCAATAACTGTTCTTGTTTTTTATTGTTTGATTTATCATTTTTTTTATTTTCTAAATGGTTTATTAGACAAAGCAATCATGGTTAGTATGCCGTCCTTTGTTTGCTGAGCACACATATTCTTTCTATTGCAGAGTGGTGCTTCACATTGTACCTCAGAGCTTACTGTTTTGAAAAACAATGAAATCCACTCATGGGACAGAGGTTATGATGATGAAGGAAATCAGGTCTTTTTAACTCACTCGAGATATCAATATTCCCTTATCAATGTTCAATGTCTTATTTGCTCACTTTCCATGGGCGTCTGTTACTTTCAGGTTTGGGGTGTAAAGGCCGGTCCATATGAGTTCAAACCTGCTCCATCCTCAAGCTTTAGTGATCCATTTTCTTCTCTGAATTTTCCTCAGCTCCTTGAAAAACCGAGGATAGAGGGATCGTTTGTCCTTCAAGAATGATTGTCTTAGATGAATCTTCATCCTTTTTACATGTAAAGTTAGTTGACAATTGACATTTCTCATCTTATACCAGGTTATACATTATGCTCCCAATATTTGTACAGAGAATTGTCTTAACATTTTGATTGTCCTAGTTAAACAAACTAGTAGAACTTAGGGCATGTCCGCTCCTGAGGTCTGAGGATGTAATAATGATTATTCTTGAGAGTGAAAAAATACTCAGCTGAGTGAACTTATTTATGCCTCATTCATCATTAAAATAAAATACTTATATTTGTTCCTCAGGTTAATCTTCTTGGTAATAGATTTTACAAAATGTGATTTAATCTTGTGACCGGAACATTAAGAATGGACAATATGTATACTATGAACTGAAATTCAATTTCTTCAGAGGTGAAAGGTACTATAGAAGACAAATGTTTGAATTAATACAATAGAGCACTTTGTTCCTACATAAGATGAAGGTACAAAAATATTGGTACTTATAACTTGGGTCTCAATAGACACTGTTGAGGTAGAAATATAAACCAACTAAAGCTGCTACTCCAAGTGCAACTGCAAAGGGCAATATCTGTCTGCACAAGCACAATCAACAATTCCCACAATTAGATGATTAATTTCATTCTGTTGTAGAAAACTTAAACTATCAAATTAAATTCTTAAAGGGAGACATATGGGGTTTTAAAAATGATGCAAAAATCTAAAAAATTACCCAACGGATTCATCTCTTTTCAGCTGTGCTTTCCTGGCTTTTCTAACATCTGTTTCATTAGCATTCTTGGACACTGCTGGAGTGTATTCCTTAAACCTCCTTTTTGGGGCTCCACACACTGCATAGTAGCAGCAAATGCATATTACAATTGATATATATAAAAAAGAAAACTTATACTAGTAGTACTATGGAATAATATAGGGAATCCAGCATAAATTAAAAGGGATTGATTGGGGTAAGATGAGTACTGTACCAGGGCAGAAGTACTTATCAGGCAGCTTCTCAAAAGGGGTTCTGTCATTGTATATATACCTGCATTATTATACAGTATATATATTACAAATCCTGATGTTACTCCGAAGAAATCCAAATCAAATAGTAATAAATGCACACCCTAAACCCTAAATAATCCCCTATCACTAGCCATTTAATAGTAGTAATTAATTATACTACATATATAAGTAGTAGTATATAGTAAATAATAATACCCGCAATCACGGCAAATATAGGCCTGCTTGGAAGCCACACGCATGGAGAATTTGGGTGCAACAGCAGGAGAAGCAGCAGCAGAAGACGAGGGAGGGGGCATCAAAAAGTGGAGGGAGGATGGAGAAGAGAAGGATGAACTGAGAGCATAGCGGCTGGTCTTGGTCGGAAGACGCAGGCCGCCCACAGCATTCCCCAAGGGTGCAGGCAACGCCGCCATCATCAAGTTAGTTGTGTGTGTGTGTGTGTGTGTAAGCCTCAAGCTTTTAAGGGAGATAATTGAAGAGATATTGATGATGATGATGATATGGGGGGTAGGGATAGGAGAGAGAGTGGGAAAATGGGAGGTGATAAGAAAAAGTGTGCAAAAGAGTGTGTTTTGTGGCAATGGGAACTTCACTCACTATTGGTAGGAAGTACTTACTTATACATACTCTTCACAACTCCATCCACACTACTAATCCCCACCCTCCCTTTTGGCCTTTTGGACCTTTCTTATCTCTCTCTCTCTACCCCTCTCTCTTCAACTACCTCTATATTGCTTGTTTTTTTAGTCAAACGTCATTTTTAAGGTTTTTTTAGTTTTCTTTCCCTTTCATTTTGTTATTTATTTAATTTTTTTTTTTAAAAAAAAATTAACATAATTCCTTTTTTTCTAGCATTGTGTCACAGAGTTCCTTTTTCATATTAGTACCACTATAATTCCTTTTGCACTATCATATAATAGTACCACTATATACTAGGTTACTCCGTTACAACATCCCTCCGAACATTAGTGCAAACGAAAGAGCGCAGGTGAATGGCGCATTCTTTCACACATTTATTGGTTATAAATAAGTTTAAAATTTACCTGTGTAAAAAAGGTATGTTATTTTCATGTAATGCTGGCACAAGTTCAACAAAGCTATGCTCTGTTTTACAAGGCATTAGGTAAACACCAACATCCCATACAAATGCAGATTTTGTCTTACCACATATGATAGATAGTACAAAGAGTGATGAATTCTATAATTCAAAAGAGAACACAAAAAATCAAAGCTTTAATGCAAATCTTCTTAAATGACATATCAATTCTTGTTCGGAAATAATACACTCCATTGGTATTCTCTAATCCTACAAAACTACACGCCGAATAAATACCACTCAATGTATCAAGTGTGTCTACTAGAATAATCCACGGTTGTCATCCACGGATATCGACTGGCGTTTCGACTCAGTACTAATTAATGCTTTAATTCTTTTTCAAGCATTTTCCAACTCAGCTCCGGAAGGCAGCTCAAATCTGTTCTGACTTTTAGTGGTGGTGGCATTGCCATCATCATCAGCATCCTCATCACTGACATCCATAGTGGATTCTTTCCTAACATAATCGACCTTGAAGTTGTAATCCTCATTTAGATCATGTTCCATAGCTGCCTGGTTTTCCTTTTTCTGCCTCTTTTTGTTTGCTTTTCTCAATTTGGTGTTCAACATGCCTTCTTCAGCATACAGCTTCTTATTCTGCTTTCTACTGCCATGGCCGGTTTTCTCATCATCTGAGGCTGCAGTACTATCTTCATTATGCTCCATCAGCTGGTCATCGTCTTTGCCTTCGGTAACAACCTGTGGTTGTGCATCATCCTGTAACCCAACAAATAAATAATTTTACATCTCAAAATGTAAGCCCATTGTATTTGCAAAAATCCATTAAGTATTCTTGGGTTGGAAAAGGGTGGTCCCTTGAAATTGATGTGGAGAAATAACAAACCTGTAGCATTGTCGTATCAAATTGTAGGGGAGGATTTGATGGTACTTCAACAGGATTGAAATCAATGACGGATTTCAAGCTGCCAATAAATGAAGATTCACCACTGTAAACTTCATCGACGTTGAACTCCTTCCCAAACTCAGAAACAATTTTGGCCTCGGAAGGCTCCTCAGGGTTCCTAACGGGAGGTGTAGTATAATATGGAATTTTACCTGGAAATTCATAAAGGCAAACAAGGATGATCACCTGTACGGGATTGGTCCCTCATTGGGAATAAGAAGAAAAACATAATCTAAACAAAGATATCCATATGATGATTTAGATAGACACAATTGCTAGAGCTGCCACAGTGACTAAAAGTTAGTATTCTTTTATTATCACAGCAGCTAGTCAGGACCAGATATAGGAGGCTTTATCAATAGAGTACAAACATTATCATGCACATTCAGAACTATAGAAATATTTGGTTAATGACCTGAAACCACCCAAGCATTCGGTCTACATCCAAAGACATATTAAAAATATCTCAGCATGGGCACTCACGGGACCTCAGCTTGTAGCCTAGCACATTCAGTGATTCATATATAAAGAATTTCCCGTAAATTTATAGAAATGCTCAGGAGCATACAAATTCAGCTAACAGAGATATTCAAGAAAATATGAAAGTTCAATTCATCATGATCAAAATATGGTTCATTTTGTGTAAATATGTGTATTACTATTTACATATTCTCTATTCTCTTTACCTCTTGAACTTTCAAATGCTCTAATTGGCTTATTCTTACGATTAAAAATGGCCAGAAATTAGTCATATGTGTAAATTGAGCTCTCTGTCTAACAATTGATCTCGCTAGGATCGAAATTATCTACCACAATTAAAACCTCTTGATGAAATTTAAGGCAGAGATGATTAATACCATCATTCCAGTCATGCAAAACAATCCTTGCTGTCGCATCAACATCAACAATTCCACCTTTCTTAAGCTTTCCTCTAACTGTAGCAACCTTCTGAAGGAAGTCGTCGACAGAATCAAAACTCGGGATCTTGTATAGGGTTACCAACACACTGTCTGGACATAGCTTCAAAATTTCCTTAACTGCACGGACACATGAATATAAATAAGAATGACTATATAAGAAAACTAATGTAAATGTTTAAACAGATTCAGAATCAAGAGGTCTCACCAGGACCAACGGGATCATCTAATTTTTCAATTCTCTTGCAATTACGCAGAGCCACAGTCGCATCATTCCCTGCGGTTTTAAGCATCACAACACCAGGGCAATCCAATAATTTAACATTTTTGTCAAGCTGAACTTCTTGCATGGATCTTGTAAGCCCAGGAGTAGCACCAACATTAACAACATGAGCCTTTTTCATGCTATTTATTAGACTACTTTTACCAACATTTGGCAGCCCTATGACACCAACAGTGATAGATTTTTTTATCTGCATAAAAATACAAAACCAGTGGTCAATAGATAATTAAAAATAAGGTAATAAACTAAAATAACAATTCATAAATGCCATTGGACAAAGAGTACGAACTACAAGGCAGGTGACTAAAGTTTCAGAAAATAATGCGAGTTTGAGAATTTTGAACTACCTCATGGCTTCTAGAGTAGTTTTTTAGTAGCTTAATTAGAGTTTCACCCCCTAGACAGTCACTAGTTTGTGGAAGATTGTTTGCTTCACCGGTCTTTCCACCCTTTCTTGATTTCCCAGCCTTGGGTAGAGATTTCCATCCAAGATTTGATCTTTGTTCTTGGGTGCTGCATTTAAAGGCAACTGTTGGCAATTCCTCCCTAAGATATTTGAGCCACTTTTCAAGAGCTTCACGGGGAACAAGATCTGCAGCAGTGCAACCACTGTGTTAAGAGGATTTTCAACAACTTACAGATTTGGCAAACACAACAGACCCATGACAAAAACTATATCAAGATCAAATCCAAGAGTGCCACAATAATTTGAGAACATAAAAAGTTCAGCAGTATTAATGTCAGCTGCAAAAGTGAACATCATAGAACCATATATATGAGAATGAGAGGTGTAAAAGCATGCATACCAATCTTATTAAGTAGCAAAACCAGATGCTTATCAGGTCCTGCCTTCAACACCATCTTTTCCATATCAACACAGCGAGTGCCTAGGGGATCCCGAGCATCCAAGACTTCCAAAATTACATCGGAAGTTTCAATTACTTTGACTAATTCCTTGTAGAAAGACCTCTCGGAGTGATCTGCAAGGCATTGAAATGAAGTTAGAAATCATCCAGAAACTATCCAGGATAGACTTGTAAACAGAAACAGAAATCCTCAAAATCACCAATTATATAAGAGGTATTTTCACATACCATGACTTCTACTTTTTACAACAGAATCATTAGTGACCCCGGCCTCTCCAAGAGAACCCTGGTCTCCCATCTCTTCATCCTCCAACAGTCCTAATTTTCTCTTTTGCCTCTGTCAATTGAACAATGTTGCATACGTAAATAGACTAACTAATCAAAACTTAAAAGTGACAA
Organism: Hygrophila difformis; assembly: GCA_030278955.1. Classification (NCBI taxonomy): domain Eukaryota; kingdom Viridiplantae; phylum Streptophyta; class Magnoliopsida; order Lamiales; family Acanthaceae; genus Hygrophila; species Hygrophila difformis. Next base: position 16,532,751 of record JAOANR010000010.1, on the reverse strand, counting down.
ATGTGTAAACGTTTAGCTTGAAAATCAAATTCAATTTCCTTTTTTTAAGTTTCAAAGTTAATGAGATCCAAAAGCCCCCAGCCTTAGGGATTAAATTACACAGTTGTATTTCACTCTTCAACTTCACTCAATCACATCAATAGGTGGAATAAACTTCCCCTCTTTCACCAAATTACTGTAACAATTGAAATCGGAGATTCAAATGTCTCAATAAGATCATAGGACCACAGATACATTGCTAAACCAATTTTTGGTAAATTCACACAAACTTCCTTAAAAGAGCCAGCAACCCAACAGAGTTTCTAGACATCCCTTTTTCATACATAAACAGAGTTTCTAGACAGTCCCAATTTTATCTTTTGCCTCTGTCAATTGCACAAGGTTGCAAACATAAACAGACAAACAAGTCAAAACTTAAAAGTGACAAATATGTATGCGTTTAGCTTGAAAATCAAATCAATTTAGCATTTTTTTTCGGTTTCAAAGATTTGAGATCCAAAACATTCCAGCGTTGGGGATTAAATTACACAAAGTTGTATTTCACTCTTCAAACTCAATACAATCACGTCAATAAGTCGAATAAACATCCCCTCTAGGAGCAAGCAACCCAAAAGAGTTTCTAGACATCCCTTCATTCTAAATAGAGTTCAGCACAATAAGGACAAATTAAATTGGGGGAAAAAACATTAAATAAGAAAAATAAAATCTTACTCTCTCCTTAGCGAGGGCCTTCTTCTCCTCGAGAACCTGAATCTCGCGCTGGCGCCTGGCCTCGAGGGCCTTGAGCTCCTGTTCCTTGAAGGGCCAGTCATTGGGTATGCCGGGATCTTTCTCGACTTTCTGCTTCTTATTGAGACCCAATTTCTTGGCTTCCTTGGCCTTCTTCTTGTGGTGCTCCTTTACCTTCCTGATTATCTTGTACTTCTTCTTCAACGAAACCCTCTTGCTCTTGCTTTCTGAGCAAACAACAACGCAACAATAAAAACATAAACATACCAAGAAACATTACAAATACCGAGAATCGAGAGAGACACGGCGGTGTACTTTTGCTTTTCTTCACCATTTTGTGTTGTAGGGCACAGCAGCTGATTTCTGCAAAACGGAAGACTGCGGGAAGGGGAGAAAGTAGTAGGGTTTAACCGTTAGGTTTTGGGTTATGGCCTATGGGCTATCTATTGAAAGCAAAAATAAATAAATAAAAATAGTACTCCTTGGTAATCAAAAGAAAAAAATTAATATTTTTCTCGCCTTATTTCGAAAATAAATTAAATTAAATTAATATTCCTTGAAACAATGTCAATATTTATATTTTTAAAGAGTTATATATTAAAATTTATAAAAAAAAATTATAAAATTTTAATATTATAAAATTATGTGATTAGATATGAATCTAACATCTTATGAGATTGTGTTTATATTATGTAATTATATTAAAAAATCGAATTAAATTTACTTTAAAAATAGTACCTTTAAAAATATATAATCATGAACAAATTTTAATAATCTATTTGGAAAATAATAATAATAATAATAATAATAATAATAATAATAATAATAATAATAATAATAATAAATCAAATGAATTAATGAATGCAAAATTTGTAAATAACTAAATACAACAAAATAATGATTAAAAAAAGTAAAAATAAAAATAATAGATATTTTAAGAACTATGATAAATTAATTAATTACAAGATTAGAAACTTAAGAACAACATTTTAAAGAACTTTATGAATAAAATCGTCCATTTGGAAACATATTCCATTTGGTAATTATATCATCCATATTGAGGGGTTATGTTGCCCAAATTTTTCCAAGTCCACCATCTTCCACCAAAAACTCTTTGAAAACCTTAAAAATGTTTTTGTTGTCCACTGTTTGCAAATTCTAGTAATTGCTCGTTTAGAGTTTTGCAAATATGATCCCATATTCATGTTCCTCTTGTTTAGTACATAGATTTGCATATAAAGTTTATAAAAAACGGACATCGGAAGCTAAAGTTATGGCCATTTGAATATTCTTGATGTTCTTGGTGTTCTTCATCCAAAAATCCAAAAATACCTATGTTTTGCTTTTTGATTATGTGATTTTATGTTTTTAGCTTGTTTTCATTTGTTTGAACATCAATGTATGGATATAGCATCATTTCCCAAGCATTTTGAATTAAACACAAGTTTGGTTGGACAAGTGCCTAGATTGCTAGCTATTTTCACATTCTGGAAACTTTGGTGTTTGTTCATCTTGGGTAAAGACTTGTTATCAATCCAAGGGATGTTCTTACAAATTTTGGGTGTTAGGAATCCATTGGAAATGGTTTCAAGACGTTTGGAGTTCATTTGGTTGGTCAGCAAACTTTGAATGTTCATAACTTCTTGAGTTCTTCGAGTTTCTTGATGAATCTTCAACCAAATTGAAGCCCTTTGAGTGTTGAATCCATAGCAATTTAAACCAAGTGTTTTGGATAAGTATTGACAAAGTTATGACCACTTTTGTACCCATTGCCCAAAAGCTGGCGGCACCATTAAAACCCTGCGCGTGAGGGCGCGTGTGAGCAGGAATAGTACCACTTTTTGCTTTATTGTCCCCTAACTCACACATAGTCACTATCATATTGATCCCCCTTGACCTTGGTACCGTTGGGATCCCTCAAAACCTCAAAATTGACAAGAGTCCAAATCTGCCAGCCTCCAAATCATTGGGCTTAAGTGTTTTTTATTGTTGGGAAAATATTTCAAGTCTTTTGAGTGCAAAGTGAGCCACCAACATATATTTGGAATTTCGGGCACATATATTTTTAGCGATACAATAAAGTAGATATCTGACTGGCACAATTGTTCCTCTGAACATAGTTCACGAACAAGAGTTGAAGTTCCTCCTATTATAAAGGCATTGGAATTCCTCTCATGAGTTGTGATACCTAGCCGATAAGCCACTTGAGTATTACGACTTTTTCCCGAGTATTATTTTCAGTGAGCTTACATATATATAACTTGAGATACAGTACTTTTTTTGAAAAGTTTGGGATCAATCAAGGACTTAGCCAATTTGGAAGGATTGTGAACGTTGATAGCAATTGCACTAATCGACTTGTGCTCAATTATCATTTGCATTGCATATCACATACATATAGTAGCGTCCTTAGATTGAGTCGAATATTGCATTTTGTTTCTTGCATTGTGCGTCCCCCATTTCTCATTTCCGATCTTCCTACTCAACTTTGGATGAACCTCAAGAATTGATTTGTGTTCGAACTCAAGTCGTCGAACACTTTGGTGTGGGAAAGACCATCTGTGGGATGGTGGAAAATTAACACGGACTGATCTTTGTTAAGCAATCCGGGTCAGGCTGGAGTGGGTGGGGTTATTAGAGATGAAGAAGGAAAGGTTCTATTTATTTTGTCAGACAGTATTGGATTCACTGATTCCAATGAAGCAGAAATAACTGCTGTAAATAGAATGTGTGCGGCTATTATTCGAGATCAAGGTTTTCCACTCCCTAGAATTATATTCGAATGCGACTCTTCAAACGTTGTTAGATGGTTGAAGGAACCCGCCGAAGTACCTTGGAGATTCAATAAACTGTTGAGACCGATTGTAGCAATTCTACGATTTGGAGGTGACATTAGAGTTTCTCACATTTTGCGTGAAAGGAATGATATGGCGGATTTTTGGGCTCGGCGGGGTGCCAAGGGTGAAGGATTAATAGAAGAGTGGTTTTAATATGCAATAGGCAGGTGTGATCCGATGCTAACTGGAATGAACTTCCCGCTATGATGCTTTGTGCAGAGGTTGGGGGATTGGAGATGATTTTGTTTGCTGCAGGATACCATATTTGGGGTGTGCAGGACTTTGGAAAAATGAGGTGTCAGACTGATCGCTTTGACAAATCTGTGGAGGGTGGAAGTAAAGCTCAGAGTCGGATATAGCAGTAGATTGATGGTGTCGTGAGCTGCTGTCCAGTATGAATTGGATTTAATTTTGATCGATGAGGTTCTGTGAGTCTCTTAGGTTCTGCTGGAGTGGTCTACTGGAGTGGAGTACCCTCAATTTTGGTTTGCTGGAGGGGTCTTGCTCGAGGGGTTCACATGAACAAGTCGAAAATGTCTGTGACTGATGCCCGCATTAGCTGTTTGTTGTTTTCAAGTGTGGCTTAATTTGATGCTGTAATAAATGTAGTTAAGGCACTGTATTTCATGACCAGGTTTTGGTCCTTTAATTTATGGCAATAAATACCTTTTTTCTCAAAAAAAAAAAGTGAGGAAAGAAAAAGAAAAGATAGGAGATCACCAAAAATATTTTATTTTATTTTATTTTATTTTCTAACTTTATATATATATATATAGTTTTTTCTTTTTGAAATGGCAGGTAGTAGCAATGAAGGAATATCTGAATTGACATCCATATTGCGAGCGTTATGCACCGAAGTTGATCGTCTCAGTGACGAAGTGAAGGAAATGAAAGTGGAGATGAATCATGAATTCAAGAAGGTGAACCACAAAATTGAAAGGGAAAATGTCAGTCTCTCGTCAGAGCTGCATGGAAAGCTGCACAAGATTGTCACTGCTGGGAACAAAATGGCCGAAGTCTTAGTGCAAAATGTTGATCAAAAAATTGGCGAAGTTACTGATGACTTCGAAGGAAAAATGGATCAACTTGCCACTGATTTTAAAAGGGCTTTGAATGTGCAAGTGGATCACCATATTGGGATTTTGCCAAGCTGAATGGAAAATTCGAATTCCTTGCTGAGGAATTGGCCCGGCAAACCGACGAACTGCAAGAGCACATCATCATCTCCACCACTGAAGCTGAGCTTAATTTGGATGCAACTGCATCATTCCTTCAGAAATCTGCAAAAGACTTTGCCGCTCGCATGGTCAAAGAATAACAGAAAGGTTTATGCATCTTTTCAATCAAGCTGAGAAGAAATTATATGCTACAGTGGAAGACCACATTGAGAAGATAGCAGGACAGATTAATGGAAAGCTAGAGTATGAGATAGATCAGTTGGGTGAAAGACTAGAAAAGCAGATAGTCGATCGCAATGAAGAAATCACGAGTGTTGATTTGATGGCCAGTTGTTCTTCAGAAATGTCGAAATTAATTGCTCAATTTAGGAAAGAATTAACTACATTATTTAAATCTGAAGATGATGTCTTATCTGATAAACTCACTGCCAAAAATAGTTTTTAATTGCAGATGAGGTAGACCACAGGCTTGTGGATCCGCAACATATTTATGAGCAAGTCATGGATACTATCGATCAAAGACTGCGGTACAAGCTAGATGCAGAGCTTGAAGATATTTTGAAAGAAGAATTTAGTCTGAAGCGAAAGAGGAGACCTCACAATCATCTGGATCCGGAACCGCCACCATGGTCCGATAAATCTGAGCCATCATTGTCTAGGGCAGTACTAAATAATGGCCAACCAGAAGTCAGTCGACAGGAATATCCGATGCAGGGTTGTAACACCCCCGTTTTCCAATCTTAAAAATCACAGCGGAAGTTACCAATAGGAAAGCGGGGTTGTTACCGCCACACTTCCAATTAAGCTCGCCTTGGCCTTGCCTTGGCTAACTTAATTAAAAGTGCTAAGGCTATTTAAAATAATTACAAACATTATTTAAATTGTTAACTAAATTTCAAAATATATTTAATTTAGCAAAATATCAGAGTTTAAAATTACAATGACTACGACCAACTATTAAAACGACAATTTTACTGAAAGAAAAACATAAATTAAAATAACCACTGTAAAAACGATATTGCTCCCCGGCCCGTGCCCGTGATGCTAATGGGCTTCACAAATATCAAATCCTGGAAAAGTGAGTAAGTAACATTTATCAGCACACCGGCTGAGTAAATAAATTTTTATCCATTCATGGACTATAAGTCCAATATTACTACTAATGGATTACTGATAATTTATATTAGTCATAATTTAACTATACTTAATATAAGATTGTTATAAAATAATACCGAACTAATATTATTGTCAAGCATTTCTTTATTTGATATCTTACTTTAATAAATATACTTCTCAAATCAACTAATTGGAAAATAATTCATTTCTTCCCAACCAATCTCTATCTTGGAAAATATTAATTTATTTTCCAATTCAATTTATTTTTCATAAGAAATAAAATACTATCAACACAGCTAATTTTCGGGGTATTACCTATACATTCAAACATCATTACCTATAAATAATTTTTACTATAATAAATACTTACATGGTGCAATGAGCTAAGTCATCTCAAATAAAATAGTATTACAGACAATAAAATAATAATAATAATAATAATAATAATAATAATAATAATAATAATAAAATAAAATAATTAATAGCAGATTGGCATAAAACGTGAGTGAAGTCACGTATATAAGTTCTTGCATGAAAGGAGAATAAAACAGTACATGAAATCAAGTAAGTAATTACAAAGAAAGAAATAATAATATAAAAAAAAAGAGAAAAGAATAATGTAGAGGAAGGCATTGACGAAAAAAAAATAGGAATAGTAGAATATAATAACACTAGTTTAGAAATTTAGAAAGCAAGACATCATAATGATTAAAAATATATGTATTACACATGAAGATCATCCAATTGATAAACATAAATCACGTATGAAGCTGGACATATGAAATACGTGTTCTTGCTTGACAATCCATGCAAATACGTGGAAGGTTATGGAAATCACAGTGAGGACGAGCTACATCTTAGCTAGGATGAATCAGCATAGCTATTAAGAATAAAAGAATTCATGTACGTACCCCTCAACCCCTATAAATACCGCTCCGCATTCAAATGCCATAAGCCAGGCAGTAACAATTCTCATACACGAAAAAGGAGAGAGTGTTAGAGAGAAAAGGAAGTTAGTGTTGGAGAGAGAGTAAGGAGGAGGGAGTGCTGTAGATTTGGTAGCTAACTACGGAAGAAGTTGTAAGTAAATTTTTATTCTACGGGCTTTGTCGTAGGATTAAATTTTTGCATGTCTAAATACTTTCGTGTTTTAATAATATTAGGGTTTATTCATGCAAATTATTTATGCAGAGGTATTGCCCGATTATGTGTTTAAATTAATTTTGGGGCTAGGCCATGCATGTGAAAAATTAAATTTCAATGTATGGCATGTAAATTATTGAATTGTTATTATGCGAGATATACCCCAGAGGTGGATATCTTCGTGAGATATTTCGTGGGTTATCCAAGGGATTCCCATGAACAGGATTGTGTTTGACCAAGGGTCTCACAATCATTTTCTAGATCGCAAGGTAGGGCCATCCTTGTGTACGCATACTTTGACTCCGGTCATTATGAGGGCATGCTAGGTCCTATGAGATACCCCGGGTGTAGGCATCATAGTTGAGCTACATGTGGATTGAATTATTGCAACTGTTTTGACATGCCAGGACAAAAATAATTAACTACGACTCAACAGTAAATGGCATGTCAAAACAGTTGCAATAATTCAATCCACATATAGCTCAACTATGATGCCTACACCCGGGGTATCTCATAGGACCTAGCATGCCCTCATAATGACCGGAGTCAAAGTGAGTACACAAGGATGGCCCTACCTTGCGATCTAGAAAATGATTGTGAGACCCTTGGTCAAACACAATCCTGTTCATGGGAATCCCTTGGATAACCCACGAAATATCTCACGAAGATATCCACCTCTGGGGTATATCTCGCATAATAATAATTCAATAATTTACATGCCATACACTGAAATTTAATTTTTCACATGCATGGCCTAGCCCCAAAATTAATTTAAACACATAATCGGGCAATACCTCTGCATAAATAATTTGCATGAATAAACCCTAACATTATTAAAACACGAAGGTATTTAGACATGCAAAAATTTAATCCTACGACAAAGCCCGTAGAATAAAAATTTACTTACAACTTCTTCCGTAGTTAGCTACCAAATCTACAGCACTCCCTCCTCCTTACTCTCTCTCCAACACTAACTTCCTTTTCTCTCTAACACTCTCTCCTTTTTCGTGTATGAGAATTGTTACTGCCTGGCTTATGGCATTTGAATGCGGAGCGGTATTTATAGGGGTTGAGGGGTACGTACATGAATTCTTTTATTCTTAATAGCTATGCTGATTCATCCTAGCTAAGATGTAGCTCGTCCTCAGTGTGATTTCCATAACCTTCCACGTATTTGCATGGATTGTCAAGCAAGAACACGTATTTCATATGTCCAGCTTCATACGTGATTTATGTTTATCAATTGGATGATCTTCATGTGTAATATATATATTTTTAATCATTATCATGTCTTGCTTTCTAAATTTCTAAACTAGTGTTATTATATTCTACTATTCCTATTTTTTTTTCGTCAATGCCTTCCTCTACATTATTCTTTTCTTTTTTTTTTTTATATTATTATTTCTTTCTTTGTAATTACTTACTTGATTTCATGTACTGTTTATTCTCCTTTCATGCAAGAACTTATATACGTGACTTCACTCACGTTTTATGCCAATCTGCTATTAATTATTTTATTTTAATATTATTATTATTATTATTATTTTATTGTCTGTAATACCATTTTATTTGAGATGACTTAGCTCATTGCACCATGTAAGTATTTATTACAGTAAAAATTATTTATAGGTAATGATGTTTGAATGTATAATTCATGGACTATAAGTCCAATATTACTACTAATGGATTACTGATAATTTATATTAGTCATAATTTAACTATACTTAATATAAGATTGTTATAAAATAATACCGAACTAATATTATTGTCAAGCATTTCTTTATTTGATATCTTACTTTAATAAATATACTTCTCAAATCAACTAATTGGAAAATAATTCATTTCTTCCCAACCAATCTCTATCTTAGAAAATATTAATTTATTTTCCAATTCAATTTATTTTTCGTAAGAAATAAAATACTATCAACACAGCTAATTTTCGGGGTATTACAAGGGTACTAGAATAGTACGTGAATTCTACATGGAGCTCTTATACCCGAAGGAGAAAGTTCACGTTAGGGAAACCGAGGGTCAATTGAGAATACTTTTCTTATTCGGATTAAGGAAAGACATACGCAAAAGGTTGGGCCCGACGAGGAACGGAAACCTCTAACGGCTGGCGACTGCAGCCATAGTCATTGATGAAGAAATGCAAATAGTTGTGAGGCGATCAGCAAACTGGTCCGAGCAGACCAACTCGAATCCTACTTGGGATATGGGCAGGATAGGTCTATACGGTCATCCACTTAATCCTCCCATCGATGAAGAAGTACTGAACTTCCCATGGAAGAGCATCATAACTATTGAAAGCGCACGAGACTATGGGAAAGCAGCGCGTCGTCAAAACCACCCATCCTTAGTGATCACTCCCATGGTAGTTCCCATACAAACGGAGAATGAGCCCATGTCAACAGAACTCGAACAAAGGGAGAATCTCTTTCATTGTCATTGTGAAATTCTCGATAATTTAGCAACTTTAATTGTTGACAGTGGAAGTTCTGCTAATTTTGTCAATATCTATGTTCTTTGCAAGCTACAGTTAGCGACAGAGGACCATCCAAACCCGTATGGTTTACAGTAGGTAAACAGTAGTGGAAGGTCAAAAGTCACCAAACGCGCGAAGATTCCAATTTGCATTGGCACTTACTGTGAAGAAATTCTTTGTGATGTCATTCCAATAAACACGTGTCATGTAGCCTATGGCTATTTGACAAAGTTGCAATTTATCAGGGAAGAGCCAACATGATCATGTTCTCCCATGATGACAGAAAATACATGATTAAATCATTGTCACGAAACATTGTCCAATTAGATTGCGCCAAGCTGTCAGAGAATATACAAATTGAAAAAGAAAGGCATAGATCAAAATTGAAAGAGCATAAGAAAATGTCAAAGGCCAAAAAGAAATAAGTCGAGCCCGCCCGACAAAGCACTGCTCATTAATTATCCCAGGATCTGCTAATGACATGTTGTGTCATGCTTTTTCTGAATTTAATTTCTCTACATTTTATGATGACACTGCATCTGATTTGGATAATATTTTTGCAGGTACTGATAAAAATCAAGATGACACATTTCAGAGTAAATCAGGTGAGATTGTTCCAAATTTTGACAAAATCAATTTATCTGATAATTGTCATTATTTTTGCAGGAAATAGAAGTCACAAGCCAAGAAAGGCGTCAGTCTGGAATTCAAACTGAAAGCAGGATCAGAAGAATATATTGATTTTGGTTCGCATTTCTAATGATTTTATTGATAGATTTTGTTTTACGGAAATGATACAAAATTGCAAAACTTATGGATTTTCGGTTTGTGCAGGCCTTAAAAATGTTGTCAACTCTACTACAATGATTCCTCTACCAACTTTGGAGTCCAAAGTTTTTCAAGGAGGAGAGGATGTCGTAGCCGTCCGGACCAACCCAATTATGAATCCGGATCAAATATGGGTCGCCGTAATATCATCGGATTGTCGCCGAAGCACCGTCGGAAAGTCGTCGGAATTCTGCCGGTCAACGACAACGGCGACGAGCATAAAAAAAAAAAGTGGACCAAACTTGTTGGGCTTAATCTAATTAATGCAAGAGAAATTAATGCAAGCCCAATCCAATTGGCCCAAGGGATAAATAAATGGAGTATTGGGCCAAGATTTGATTTTGCTATCAACCGGCCCACAAACCTGGAGGCCCGGTCGGCCCATCAGCAATCATGTAACACCTCGAATTTTTATTATACTATACCCAAAATCATTGTTTTTATGGGATTATATTCTCACTATTTTTTTTGGGGAAATTATTTTTAGTCATGAGGTTAGTATATATTTATTAAAATTTATTAAGTTTTGATAAAGGGATAGTAATAATAATTATAAGTTAATAAGGGGAGATATATATATATACACGTAGCCTTCTTTTTATTTTTTCTTATTTTTAAAAAAAGGAGAGAAACATTAGCTTTACCATGCTATTATTAGAATAAATGTGACGTAGGCTTAAAAAGAAATATTAATAATATACTCCATCCGTCCCATTTAACTTGTCTTGTTTCACTTTTGCACACAATCCAATGCACTTTTTCAACTGTTAATATCTCGAAACATGTTCAATGAAAAATTATGCAAAATATATATTATAAAACTACATGATCATACGATTCTAACAAGACCCAACTTGACTATTTTTCTCTAAATATATACTTGAGATAAAGTCGAGTCAAAGCTGAACAATGAACAGTGTAAAAAAGTCAAACAGGACAAGTGTGGTGGGACGGAGGGAGTATATTATATGGAATCCCACATCGGCCAGTCTACAATATTTTCATGATCAAAGTTCCTATATATATGAGGGTGACCGGATGGATATAATTTATATCCATTCACAAAAACTGTAACACCCCGGTTTTTGGTCACCCAGGTCGGGATGTCACCGCCACATCTCCCTAGTAAGACACGGTTTGTCCGAGCTTACTAAAGAGATGCAAGGCTAGGTATTGCAGTATTTAAAAATATTTAAAGCATTCAAAATAGCCCATACAATATAACTCGAAAATAATAATAGCATAGCGCAGCGGAAATATTTAGTTTAGTACAGTATCGCAGCGGAAAATATAAAAAGGGCCGACATGGCCAAAACACGGGTTAAACAGGCCCGTTCATAATATAGTCTGAGTATGAAATCTAAAAGCAAAATAACAATCCCCAAAAACCCCATGCATGATTCGTGCTCATACAGGCTCATTCCACATATTCTGTAAAGAAAGGGATAAAAATGGTTTTGGTCAGCAAAATTGCTGAGTAAGTTAACACAGGCATGATCGTAGGGTTTAAAAGCCATAAATTTAATAATTTAACAAAAGCATGATAATAACATAATATTTAGTTTCATCTAATCCATATCCAATAGCATAATTTATCTCAGGCTCCATTTAACAGCACATACCACATGGTTCAAAATAATAGCCATAATTAAAATAAAGCATTTAAATAATTTAATTCGACAACAATATCATTTAATCTAGTTTAATTTAATTTAGAATCCCCATTACATTCCCGATTTGGTATCTCAAAGTTTCACGATAAAAATCGCGATGTCAACAAGTTTAGCCGGTAGCCCGGCGGCCGCAGCCGTATCAGCCATACCCAGTACCACTCCGGAGCCTCGGGAAACCCATACGGATATTCACGAGAGTGTAGGCTCTAAGTTTCGCCGTTTTGGCAATATCACATTTTAAGTATAGCGCGCGGGGTCACCATCGTCCATTACGGCACGAAGTGAATCGTTAGGGGGCACCCTGCAGAGCACTCACCCCTAATTTTAATTTATCAAGTTTGTAAGGGGATTTAGTTTTTAAAATCTGCCTTCCATTGTATTAATTTAGAAACAATATCTCAATTCGTTTCAACCCTAAAGGTTAATTCCATGTTTCAACAAGATTTCAAAATTTCGTTTCGGTAAATCACAGTTTACTCCAAAATTCGTCTAAAATCAGATTTAATTCCAAAAATTCCAAAATTTCATATCTGACTCGGAAACATCAACATCTACAACTTTCGTGTTTTAACTTTTTCAATCCGAGATACCTAAGTAGGTCAAAATCGCCAGTTTTCGCATAACAAGAAATCTGTCCGAGTTTAACATGTCACAGTTTAAAGATTTCAAATTCTAACATATCAATTCAACTCTAAACTTAATGAAATTTGACAGGGATCATCTTAAGACATTTATCTACAACTTTCATGTTTGGCCAAAGATCTAAAATAGCCTAGATCCTATGTCAAAAACGAGATCAAGATCATTCCTAAGTTCTGTCCAAGATTTCAAGATCTAAAATCAAACAGTTCGGTTTCAACGGGTTTTCACATATCAAATCAACTCCAAAAATTCTCAAATATTTACAGTAGCTAGGTCTAAGTCTTAGGAACGTTTTTCGTGTTTTAAGTTTTTCCGTTTGAGTTAGTTTTAAGGGTCGGAAAAATTCACCAAATCTGTTGCGTCGGTAGAAAAACAAAAGTGGACAGATTTGTGGTTCTTGTTGAATCTTTTAGGTTTCGAATGTTTTAAAATCTCCCAAAACCATGTAAGGTTAACTTACAGTGTCTATGAACGTCGGGAATGTCCAATTCGGAGGCGTGGCTTCCAGATCACCGTTTCTCCTCTCCGTTCGTCGGGTTCTACGATCTAGATTCGATACGGGGGTGTAGAAAGAAAAAGGAGATGATTAGGATTCGTTTTCGAATCGTTTATTGAATAAAGATTGGACCGAGACTTACCACGACTATGGAGATCTGTAGAGAAACTCGTCCAACAGCGTTCGTCTTGGTTTCGTGCCTCCGACGACTCCGGATTTAGGGTTTCGAACGTATAGAATGTTTTAGGGTTTTGTAAACTTGTTCGGGGCTCCCAAGGGGCTTATTTATAGAATTTTCAATCCCTAGGGCGTCCACAACCGACCTAAAGGTCTGGAGTCGAGAGATGTTCAACCGAAAGTCGAAAAATCCGCGTTCGGGCGAGAGATTCACGCAACAAACGAATCTGTGGGATGGCGCGGTCGTGGCGCGCTAAACCTCCTTTACCGCGCGGCCACCGCGCCGACTTCGCCTGGACTTCGGTCCGGGCGGGTCGTGCGATCCGTCGTGCTTTTCCGCCTCTCTTTCGGGTTTCTATCCCTCTATGCTCCCGAATTCCGATTCCCGGGGTATATTCGGGTCATACTTTCTCTCTAATTTTATTCTTAGCCTAATTGGATGTTTTGGACTCAAATACTCGAGTTCATTAGTGTCGGGTTTTGGTGTACCATTTATCCATCCTTTTATTGAATTAAATTCCTTTAATTCATTTTTAGGTAAAATCTCATTTCTCATTTCCTTATCTTTATTTATTTCTTTATTTGCTGGTTTCATTTATTTATTTATGGTACGTATTTTATTTATTATTTATTTATTTAATTATCGTTTTATTTTATGTTGGAAAATTCTCGGGTATTACAGTCTACCCTCCTTAAGAATCAACTTCGTCCTCGAAGTTGTGTTTCGGCTTTTCTCGTCTCGTGCTAAGGTCTTGTGTTTGTTTTATTATGTTGTGACTGAACTTAGAATTAAAACTTCTAAGCTGCCTACGTACCCGGTAAAGGGATCAAGCCATAACGTAGTTCAAAAGTTTACAAAAATGCACGAAAAATTAGGGGGTATGACATCCTCTCCCCCTTAAGATTGCAGTTATGTCCCCATAACTGTGTCGGTATCGGTTTGGAACAATGTCGGGTATCGTTCCCTCATATCGGATTCTACTTCCCAAGTTGCCGTCTCACTTTCGTGGTTTGACCAAAGAACCTTGATCATTTTGATGGTTTTGTTCCTCGTTACTCGTTCCTTAGTATCGAGAATACGCACTGGGACTTCTTCGTAAGTCAAATCTTCGTCTAGCTCAATTACCTCCGGTTGAAGTACATGTGTCGGGTCCGGCACATACTTCTTTAGTTGCGAGACATGGAAGACATTATGAACTCTATCTAAGTGTGGCGGTAAAGCCAATCGGTAGGCTAGAGTTCCGACTCGTTCTAGAATTTCTTAAGGTCCTATGTATCGAGGACTTAACTTTCCTCGTTTGCCAAAGCGCATCACCCCCTTCATGGGTGATATCTTTAGCATGACCTTATCTCCCACTTGAAATTCTAGGTCTCGTCGTCTCACGTCGGCTAACTCTTTTGACGGTCTTGAGCGGCTTTCATCTTCCCTTGAATCACTTTGACTTGTTGAGCCATGTCTTCGATAAGTTGTGGTCCCACTACCACGGACTTATCGTTTTCTTCCCAGCTCAAGGGGCTTCGGCACTTTCGTCCATACAACGCCTCGAAAGGTGCCATGCCGATACTAGCATGGTAGCTATTATTATAGGAAAACTCAATCAAGGGTAAATGAGATTCCCAATTCCCTTTGAATTCCAACACGCATGCTCTCAGCATGTCTTCTAGTGTTTGGATTGTCCTTTCGGTTTGTCCATCCGTCATCGGGTGGAAAGCGGTGCTCATTTTGATTTGAGTACCGAGAGCTTTTTGTAACTCCGTCCAGAAATGAGAGACAAATCTACTGTCTCTATCGGAAATGATATCATATGGTACTCCATGCCGTCGTACCACATTATCAATATAGGCTCGGGCCAATCGGTCCATAGTCCACGTGTCTTTCATTGGGATAAATATGGCTGTCTTCGTTAGCCTATCCACAATCACCCAAATCTTGTTCATGCCTTTAGGTGATCGGGGTAATCCCGAGACAAAGTCCATTGAGATGCTATCCCACTTCCAACTTGGAATCTCTAGTGGTTGCATCAATCCTAAGGGTTTATGTCGCACTGCCTTAACCTTTTGGCAGGTGAGACATCTCGCCACGAAGTTCACCACTTCCCTCTTCATTCCCGGCCACCAATAGATCTTCTTCAGATCTTTGTATAGCTTGTCACCTCCGGGATGTACGGAATATGGCGTGTTGTGCCCTTCCTCCATCAACCTTTGCTTCAACTCGGCACATTTAAAAGGCACACACCATCTACCTTTGAAACGGATGCTTCCATCCTCGTGGACAGCAAATCCTATTGCCTTTCCTTCGGCAATATACCCTTTTATCTTCTCGAGTTTCGGGTCGCCCGGTTGAGCGAGTCGAATCTCGTCTAATATGGGAGTTTCTACGACCATGGCATTGACTTTTTCTCTCACTGTGCCAGGATGCACAAGTTCTAACTCCAATCTTGCCAAATCCATGTACAATGCCGGCGGAATTACCAACGAGTTTGTCACGTGTTGGGTTTTCCGACTTAGGGCATCGGCTACCACATTCGCCTTCCCCTCGTGGTATGCTATCTCTAAATCGTAGTCTTTAATAAGTTCCAACCACCTTCGCTGTCTCAAATTCAACTCCTTTTGAGTGAATATATATTTCAAGCTCTTGTGGTCGGTGAACATTCGACACTTCCGCCCATAAAGATAATGTCTCCATATCTTTAGAGCGAAAACGACCGCTGCCAACTCCAGGTCATGTGTCGGATAATTTTCCTCGTGAGGTTTTAGTTGGCGTGATGCATAGGCTACGACTCTCGAGTCTTGCATCAAAACACAACCTAAACCTTCATTCGAAGCATCGCTATATACTTCGAAGTCACCATTCTCTGATGGTAATGTTAATACGGGTGTGGTTGTGAGTCGTTTCTTCAGCTCTTGAAACGCAGTCTCACACGCTTCGGTCCACTCGTATTTTGCTCCTTTCTTCAGTAGCTGGGTCAAAGGACGTGCAATCCTTGAAAAGTCCTTCACAAATCGTCTATAATATCCGGCTAATCCAAGGAAACTCCTTATTTCCGTTGGACTTTTCGGAGTTGCCCATTCAGTTACGGCAGAGACTTTTGCCGGATCCACTGATACTCCATCAGCGGATACTATGTGTCCGAGAAATGCCACTTCTTTCAGCCAGAAGTCACATTTCGACAGCTTGCCGTATAGCTGATTTCTTCGCAAGATTTCTAACACTTGATGTAAGTGTTTCGCATGCTCCTCCTCGCTCTTCGAGTAGATCAGGATGTCGTCAATGAACACTACGACACACTGGTCTAACAATTCTCGGAACACGTTGTTCATGAGATTCATGAACATGGCCGGAGCATTTGTTAACCCGAAGGATAACACTGTGAACTCGTAATGGCCATATCGTGTTCGAAACGCCGTCTTTGGAATGTCCTTCTCGGCAATCCTCAATTGATGATACCCAGATCGCAAATCGATCTTCGAGAATACTGAAGCTCCCTTCAGTTGATCAAACAGATCCTCTATTCTCGGTAGGGGGTATTTATTCTTAATGGTCACTTGGTTTAGTCCTCGGTAATCTATGCAAAGACGTAATCCTCCGTCTTTCTTCTTGACAAACAAAACCGGTGCTCCCCAAGGGGACGTACTCGGTCTTATGTAGCCTTTTCCCAATAGCTCCTCGAGTTGTTCCTTTAACTCCTTCATTTCCAGTGGTGCCATCCGGTACGGAGCTTTCGAGACAGGCTCTGTCCCCGGAATGAGATCTATGGTGAATTCAAGATCTCTCTCAGGTGGCATGCCCGGAACGTCTTCAGGGAACACGTCCGGGTATTCTCTTACCACTGGTATGCTATCAACCTTGTTCTCTTCCGCCTCAAGGTTGTGCACATAGCACGCATATAGTTCATACCCCTTACGCATCAAGTTACTTAGTTTAAGTGCACTAACGATTTTGTTACTTTTCTTAGGGGGCTGAGAGTAAAAGATAACTCTCTTTCCCCTACTTTTTGACAAGGTGATCTTTTGCTTTTGGCATTCGATCACCGCTTTATACTGGGATAGCCAATCCATCCCCAGTATGATGTCAAAGTCTCTTAAGTTAAATTCTACCAAGTTCGCGAAGAATTCTACGTTCTTTATCACTATAGGAATTCCGTTATATCGTTTAGAGCAAGACACTACTTCTCCAGAAGGCAATTGAATTCCTAAGCTAATTCTCTCGCACTTAGGTAGATCTAACACAGGCACTATCCTTGATGCTATAATTGAGCAACTCGCTCCAGAATCAAATAGAACTCTAAGGGGTGTATTCAAAACGTGAAATGTACCTGCCATCACTTCTCCTTGCGCAGGCACGTCCGCTTGGTTTACCACATTGAGCCTCCCCACAGGGCGTCCTTGGTTGCCCTGCTGATTCGCGTTCTGCTGCTGGTTCGGCTGTTGGTTTTGATTCTGCGGGGGCGGAGGTCGTTGGTTCTGGTTCTGGTTTTGCGGCCTATTTTGAGAGGGTCTGTACCCTTGGTTATTGCCATTTCGCCCGTTTTGGTTTTGAGGCTGTTCTTGCCCCGCGACCAAATCGTCCCTCTTCGTTATGTTCTCGAGCCTAGTTCGACATTCCCGTCGAACGTGACCCATTCGACCGCATCGGTAACAAGCGCCTCGTCGCGGGCATCCCCTTGCCAGATGTGGTCGTCCACATCGCGGGCAAGGCGGTACCGGATCTTCTTGATTGAACCTCCTCCCCGTGTTGTTTTGTTGGGGCCTATTCGACCCTCTGCGCTGCTCGTTCCTTCCAGTATTGTTCTCGTTTCTTGAGTCTCGGCTTCTCTTGTCCTGAGGACCCCTGCTGGACTCCCCACTCACCCTTCCTTTCAGCTGCTGCACGCGTGCTACCGCTACAGCGCGATCGTACACGGCTTGCAAATCGGGGTAGTGTACCCCCGCGATCACTTCGCGCACAGACAGGTTCAGTCCCATCTCGAACTTCTGTGCCTTCTCCGCATCAGTAGGCACTAGCCTTGGTGCGAACCTCACCAGCTCCTTGAAGCGGGTGTAGTATTCTTGCACCGTTTGGCTTCCTTGCTTCAGTGACAAGAATTCTTCGTACATGGCAGCTTTGGTACTCAAGGGATAGAATCGATCCCTGAGTAGTTCCATCATCTCCATCCACGAGTAAGGCTCGTCATCTTCAGTCAGTTTGGCTTGCGTTGCTTGCCACCAGTCATCAGCTTCGCCTCCCAAGTAGTATGAAGCGACATGTACCCTCTCTCCTTCCGGACATTTGACCGCTCCCAGCAGCTTGTCAAAAGTCCGGATCCATTCCTCCAGTTTAGCTGGATCCTCCTCACCAGCATAGTGGGGCGGCTGGTAGGGATTCACCGTCGCTAGGTAGTTAGGGCGAGCTTGGGGCGGAGGTACCGCCGCAGCTTGACCCTGGTTGACTTGCGCGTTCCCGAGCGCAATCAACACTTCCTCTATCGTCCTAAGACGATCGCCCACATTGTTCGGTGCGGGGGCGTCCCGCGCACCTTGGGGTTGTTCCATCTCAGGTTGAATTGGTTCAGTGACGTTTGGTAGTGTCTCAGTAGGAGTTTCAGTGGTGGTTTGGGGAGCGGTTTGAGTCCTTCCTCTTCCTCTGGGTGCCATTCTGGTACAAATAGGATAGTTTAGGACTGATGAATTTAGCATATAGTCTAAGCAATTTCTATGAATGTATATGTGTGTAGTAATTTAGCACGTGGTGCTTTGTTCGGATTGAGGAGCATCGTATGCTTCGGGGTTTTATTTTATTTTGTCTTGTTTTGTTTTGTTTTGATTTAAAAAAAATAAATCGGCATTTTATTTCCTCAAAAGAAATTTTAGTACAAATGTAGAAATATTTTCCTAGCAAAATAATATCTAACAATAGAATCTCTAGTGTCTCATGACGTCACCCGGTGGGGTAGCAGGATCTTCCTCCGGAGCTTCCTCCTCCGAACTCGGCGGTAGTAGGTCGTCAAAGATAGTGTTTAAATCTTGCCCGTGGGCATCGATGTATTCCTTTAGTATTAAGTTTTGTGTAGTGAGGGTTTGAACTTGGCGCTCGAGTTGGTTTATGCGGTGATGATCCGCCTCTCTCAAGTTGCCCATGTGATGTAAATTGGCCTCCAATTGAGCCATACGATTTTTCATTTGTTGTATGGTTTGTTGGGTGTCAAGGTGAGCGTTCATCATCTTGATCATCAACTGCATCATGTCTTGACTAGCCATCTAGCGCAAGCAAGAGATCTACGTTAATATTCGCCAAGATTCTAAGTTCAATTCGCCAAGATTTCCAAGATTCTAAGTTCAAGTTTCGCCAAGATGCTAAGTTCAAGTTTCGCCAAGATTCCAAGTTCAAGTTTCGCCAAGATTCTAAGTTCGAGTTTCCAAGATTCTAAGTTCAAGTTTCGCCAAGATGCTAAGTTCATAGCAGAGATGCGACATGCATATGCAAATGATAATTCCCCCCAATAATAATTTAATACACCATATATTTTTCCATGGGTTTTAAAATAAAGAATAAAATTCTTCCATGGAAATAATACTTTAAAATTTAAAATAATAGTCAAAATATTAATAGTAGTTTAAAAATAATAATGGTTTAAAAATAATAGTTTAAAAATAGCCGGGCTCTGATACCAACTTGTAACACCCCGGTTTTTGGTCACCCAGGTCGGGATGTCACCGCCACATCTCCCTAGTAAGACACGGTTTCTCCGAGCTTACTAAAGAGATGCAAGGCTAGGTATTGCAGTATTTAAAAACATTTAAAGCATTCAAAATAGCCCATACAATATAACTCGAAAATAATAATAGCATAGCGCAGCGGAAATATTTAGTTTAGTACAGTATCGCAGCGGAAAATATAAAAAGGGCCGACATGGCCAAAACACGGGTTAAACAGGCCCGTTCATAATATAGTCTGAGTACGAAATCTAAAAGCAAAATAACAATCCCCAAAAACCCCATGCATGATTCGTGCTCATACAGGCTCATTCCACATATTCTGTAAAGAAAGGGATAAAAATGGTTTTGGTCAGCAAAATTGCTGAGTAAGTTAACACAGGCATGATCGTAGGGTTTAAAAGCCATAAATTTAATAATTTAACAAAAGCATGATAATAACATAATATTTAGTTTCATCTAATCCATATCCAATAGCATAATTTATCTCAGGCTCCATTTAACAGCACATACCACATGGTTCAAAATAATAGCCATAATTAAAATAAAGCATTTAAATAATTTAATTCGACAACAATATCATTTAATCTAGTTTAATTTAATTTAGAATCCCCATTACATTCCCGATTTGGTATCTCAAAGTTTCACGATAAAAATCGCGATGTCAACAAGTTTAGCCGGTAGCCCGGCGGCCGCAGCCGTATCAGCCATACCCAGTACCACTCCGGAGCCTCGGGAAACCCATACGGATATTCACGAGAGTGTAGGCTCTAAGTTTCGCCGTTTTGGCAATATCACATTTCAAGTATAGCGCGCGGGGTCACCATCGTCCATTACGGCACGAAGTGAATCGTTAGGGGGCACCCTGCAGAGCACTCACCCCTAATTTTAATTTATCAAGTTTGTAAGGGGATTTAGTTTTTAAAATCTGCCTTCCATTGTATTAATTTAGAAACAATATCTCAATTCGTTTCAACCCTAAAGGTTAATTCCATGTTTCAACAAGATTTCAAAATTTCGTTTCGGTAAATCACAGTTTACTCCAACATTCGTCTAAAATCAGATTTAATTCCAAAAATTTCAAAATTTCAGATCTGACTCGGAAACATTAAGATCTACAACTTTCGTGTTTTAACTTTTTCAATCCGAGATACCTAAGTAGGTCAAAATCGCCAGTTTTCGCATAACAAGAAATCTGTCCGAGTTTAACATGTCACAGTTTAAAGATTTCAAATTCTAACATATCAATTCAACTCTAAACTTAATGAAATTTGACAGGGATCATCTTAAGACATTTATCTACAACTTTTATGTTTGGCCAAAGATCTAAAATAGCCTAGATCCTATGTCAAAAACGAGATCAAGATCATTCCTAAGTTCTGTCCAAGATTTCAAGATCTAGAATCAAACAGTTCGGTTTCAATGGGTTTTCACATATCAAATCAACTCCAAAAATTCTCAAATTTTTACAGTAGCTAGGTCAGGTCTAAGTCTTAGGAACGTTTTTCGTGTTTTAAGTTTTTCCGTTTGAGTTCGTTTTAAGGGTCGGAAAAATTCACCAAATCTGTTGCGTCGGTAGAAAACAAAAGTGGACAGATTTGTGGTTCTTGTTGAATCTTTTAGGTTTCGAATGTTTTAAAATCTCCCAAATCCATGTAAGGTTAACTTACAGTGTCTATGAATGTCGGGAATGTCCAATTCGGAGGCGTGGCTTTCAGATCACCGTTTCTCCTCTCCGTTCGTCGGGTTCTACGATCTAGATTCGATACGGGGGTGTAGAAAGAAAAAGGAGATGATTAGGATTCGTTTTCGAATCGTTTATTGAATAAAGATTGGACCGAGACTTACCACGACTATGGAGATCTGTAGAGAAACTCGTCCAACAGCGTTCGTCTTGGTTTCGTGCCTCCGACGACTCCGGATTTAGGGTTTCGAACGTATAGAATGTTTTAGGGTTTTGTAAACTTGTTCGGGGCTCCCAAGGTGCTTATTTATAGAATTCTCAATCCCTAGGGCATCCACAACCGACCTAAAGGTCTGGAGTCGAGAGATGTTCAACCGAAAGTCGAAAAATCCGCGTTCGGGCGAGAGATTCACGCAACAAACGAATCTGTGGGATGGCGCGGTCGTGGCGCGCTAAACCTCCTTTACCGCGCGGCCACCGCGCCGACTTCGCCTGGACTTCGGTCCGGGCGGGTCGTGCGATCCGTCGTGCTTTTCCGCCTCTCTTTCGGGTTTCTATCCCTCTATGCTCCCGAATTCCGATTCCCGGGGTATATTCGGGTCATACTTTCTCTCTAATTTTATTCTTAGCCTAATTGGATGTTTTGGACTCGAATACTCGAGTTCATTAGTGTCGGGTTTTGGTGTACCATTTATCCATCCTTTTATTGAATTAAATTCCTTTAATTCCTTTTTAGGTAAAATCTCATTTCTCATTTCCTTATCTTTATTTATTTCTTTATTTGCTGGTTTCATTTATTTATTTATGGTATGTATTTTATTTATTATTTATTTATTTAATTATCGTTTTATTTTATGTTGGAAAATTCTCGGGTATTACAAAAACTTACTATCTTACCTTTGGTAAGCTTTGGTGAGTTAAAGTTTAAATTTATTGTTATTATTATTATTATTATTATTATTATTATTATTATTATTATTATTATTATTATTGTTGTTGTTGTTATTATTATTATTCTTATTATTATTGGGGTGATGCCTTTGCGTCGCCCTGGTCTTTCTTTTAAAGGAAGGCCTTAGTTTAAATTTTGGTAGTAGGGTAATAGTTGGGAAGGCGCCGAGGCTCGGCTAGGCGAGTCGGTGATAGTAAAAATTTGCGGTAGAGTAAGTTTTCTATGCTTTTCTGCCATTATTATTTTTATTGGCTTTCCTTATTTATTTAATTTGTCTTTGTTTGGCTTTCCTTTTCCGCCTTCCTTATTTATTTAGGTTGTCTTTGCTTTAGTAGTAGGCCTTTATTTTTGTTCCTGCTTTAGTAGTTGGCATTATTTTTTATTCTTGGCCCTACTAGTAGTAGGCTTTTATTGTATCTTATTGGCCTACAATATTCGTTGTCGCTTGTTCGTTCCTTGATCTTGTTTTAGTTGTTAGCCTTGTTATTACTGCTGCATTTGCTTCCGATACGTATTTCCTCTTGGCTTCGTTTTAATTACCTTTGATTTACGTAGACACTCGCTGTATAAATAACCACTTTGACTATATGTCCTAAGTACGGCAACATAGGTTATAGCCATCCCGCCGAGGGGTTTCATGGCATATATGAGTGAGACCGATTCATTGATGATCTTTGTTGAACCTGGTAAGGTAATCCAACTTGTTGTTGACTCTTTGGCCTGCGGGCGCCCTTGAAGGGTAATTATCTATTGATTAATAGATAACGAGCATGATTGAGGTTGACTTGCCGTGTGACGGCCCGTGTTCACTAGGTGCTGGAAAATGCCATAGAAAGTGACCCCTGAACTAACTGAGATCGGGTGAGACTGGGATTTAGTACAGGATACTGTATTGTGAGGTTCATTCAGAATCCCTCTAACAGGCATGCAACAATTAAGATGGTTATTCATATCTTGGCATTTGCCCCTATTGAAGATTTCGGGTTGATCCCGAAATTAATACTATATATTGTTGATTTGCTGGTTGCTAATTTGAGAGTACCATTATTATGTTGCTCCTATTGTTGAGCTCCCGCTTATTGATTTGAAAACAGCCTTCTTCTGTCTATAATTGTTTGGTTGTTCGTTAGTTCCGAGTATAGGGAACTTACCAGCGAATCCGTCGCTGATAATCCTTCTTTCTTCATTCTTTTTTCTTTCAGGTTAAGATTAAAGATTGACATGGGAAGGGAGCACTACACCTGTATATTTTCTGCATAAAACTTTTCATTAATTTTGGAAGATTTCGGACTTTTGACAATGCTGCGTTGTGATTTTGATATCTTTTGTATAATCTAAAAAAATGATTATTATCCCTACACTGTATATTGTGTTGAGAAACGATATTCATTTTAATGAAATATTATATTTGTTATCTTTAAGTGTTGTTGTTGAAAATGGATAATTGGTATACTTGTTTTAGCCTTAGCATATCCTAAATAAGCCCGATGTGTCAGATCGAGTCTTACTTGGGAGGTGTGGCGGTAACACCCGCGAGTCCGAAAAAAACCGGGGTGTTACAGAGTGGTATCAGAGCATCCAACTATTTTTCAAAATTTACTTCTAGAAAAGAATTTTTAAATAACGACATCTTCATAGGCATCATATACTTTCAATTTTTGTATAAATTGTAATGCATGACACTGGGGTTATTTGGGTAGGTAGGTGTATTCTCAGTATTTAAATATTGTAGAAAATGACCTCCCTAAATGATTCGTGCCAAACAATAGTAGCACTGACTAGTTTGATTCTGAGAGTGCGGAACTGCGATACCAAGTCTGGAGACTTGACAGCCCGACACGAAGTTTGGGAAAAAGAAGAGAGTACAGATCCTTTTTGACTATGATAAATTTATTTTCTGCCAAGCGTTCCTTCATAAGAAATGTTCAAAATTATATTGACTATCACTGTCAAATTTGGTGATTTCTGAAATCTCCATTTTTGGATGAGTTGTAGAGCTCAACTTAAAAGGTTTCTTCTTCGAAAATGGTCATATACATGTTATCTAGTTGCTGTAAAAATTTCAATATTTTTTAGTATGATTTGGTACTTTTAACAACTGTTGAAATGAAAGCATGACTTGTTGAAATCTTGCTGCAGTATGACTTGTTCACTGTGCTACAAAAATGTCAATTTTTGAACTGTTTCCGATCCTTATTTTAAAAGGTGCAAAAATGAAATTTGTTCCTTCTATGTGTTGTGCGTCTTCAGTCCAAATTTCATTGGATGGTGCATGTATTTTTAAATCGATTTTGGCGTAAATTGAGACATATGATTTTGCGAAATAACTCTCCTTTGAAATGGTTGAACTATGCCCGGCAATCATTTTTCGGAAAAGAAATTTTCAAACCATTGTGCTAAAAGATCGAGAAGGACACCTTGTCATAATATTCTTGAGGATAAGTGCACTTGGTAGAGCCAATTGGGTCGCCCCCTCTCGTAACCAAAACGACATTATGTCGTGGAATGATGTATGTGTCTATTCTCCTAGATGTATCCGTATGGGTCATCTGGGGCTCCGAAGTGGGTCTGTATGGAGGCCACTGCACTCGTATCGATGTATGTGTCTATACTCCCGGATGTATCCATATGGGTTATTTGGGGCTTCTGAGTGGGTCTGTATAGAGGCCGCTGCAGTCATATGATGTATGTGTCTATACTCCAAGATGTATCCGTATGGGTTATCTGGGGCTCTGGAGTGTGTCTGTATAGAGGCCGCTGCAATCATTAGTGAATGATGTATGTGTCTATACTCCTGGATGTATCCGTATGGGTTATATGGGGCTACGGAGTGTGTCTGTATAGAGGCCGCTGCAGTCATATTATGGCTTGTGGACATAAGGGCCCAAGCGGAATGGGGAGTCCTCGATCATAATATGCCAATGGTAAAAGAATGTATTCGTGGAACAAGTGTGGAAACAAGTATTTTGAAACGGAATAATCTTGCATTTTAAATTTATCACTCCTTTTTAAAACCAAACTTTTCATAAAAATCCCTCTTTCTAAAATTTCCATGATTCAGTGTTATGTGTTAACTTAATTAGTATGCGATTCATTGGGGCCATATGCGATTTTGGAGCGTTTTGGTAACCTCGCCTACAACCTTGCTATACCACCGGTATTGAGGGCAATACATGATGTTTTCCACGTCTCACAATTGCGAAAGTATGATCGGGACCCAACTTACGTTCTCCACACGAACGATAATTTTGGTTGAAGATCTCATCTATAAAGCCACTTCAGATCATCGACACTAAGGAGCGAAAGACAAGCAATACAACTATACGTCTAGTTCGAGCTATTTGGTCGAGCCATGGCACGAAAGAACAAACTAGAGAAAGGAAAGCTGAGATGCGACAAAAGTTTACAGAACTCTTCGTCTAAACGATGTACTTATGAGGGCATAACCAGAATTCTTTGCAGGGGAGGACGTAACACCCCATTCTACATTACCACGTTGCTCTTAGCATGATAGGAACTTGTTTTGGCTTTAGTAGTTGTTACTCACCTCACTTCTAAAGAGCAAAATATTGACTTTGGGGACGAAGTCATTTCTTAAGGGGGTAGATTGTAACACCTCGAATTTTTATTATACTATACCCAAAATCATTATTTTTATGGGATTATATTCTCACTATTTTTTTTTTGGGAAATTATTTTTAGTCATGAGGTTAGTATATATTTATTAAAATTTATTAAGTTTTGATAAAGGGATAGTAATAATAATTTAAGTTAATAAGGGGAGATATATATATACACGTAGCCTTCTTTTTATTTTTTTTTATTTTTAAAAAAAGAAGAGAAAAACATTAGCCTTACCATGCTATTATTAGAATAAATGTGACGTAGGCTTAAAAAGAAATATTGATAATATATATTATATAGAATCCTACATCGGCCAGTCTACAATATTTTCATGATCAAAGTTCCTATATATATGAGGGTGACCGGATGGATTTATATCCATTCACAAAAACTTACTATCTTACCTTTGGTAAGCTTTGGTGAGTTAAAGTTTAAATTTATTATTATTATTATTATTGGGGTGATGCCTTTGCGTCGCCCCGGTCTTTGTTTTAAAGGATGGCCTTAGTTTAAATTTTGGTAGCAGGGTAATAGTTGGGAAGGCGCCGAGGCTCGGCTAGGCGAGTCGGTGATAGTAAAAATTTGCGGTAGAGTAAGTTTTCTATGCTTTTCTGCCATTATTATTTTTATTGGCTTTTCTTATTTATTTAATTTGTCTTTGTTTGGCTTTCCTTTTCCGCCTTCCTTATTTATTTAGGTTGTATTTGCTTTAGTAGTAGGCCTTTATTTGTGTTCCTGCTTTAGTAGTTGGCATTATTTTTTGTTCTTGCCCTACTAGTAGTAGGCTTTTATTGTTTCTTATTGGCCTACAATATCCGTTGTCGCTTGTTCGTTCCTTGATCTTGTTTTAGTTGTTAGCCTTGTTATTCCTGCTGCATTTGCTTCCGATGCGTATTTCCTCTTGGCTTCGTTTTATTTACCTTTGATTTACGTAGACACTCGCTGTATAAATAACCACTTTGACTATATGTCATAAGTACGGCAACATAGGTTATAGCCATCCCGCCGAGGGGTTTCATGGCATATATGAGTGAGACCGATTCATTGATGATCTTTGTTGAACCTGGTAAGGTAATCCAACTTGTTGTTGACTCTTTGGGCCTGCGGGCGCCCTTGAAGGGTAATTATCTATTGATTAATAGATAACGAGCATGATTGAGGTTGACTTGCCGTGTGACGGCCCTTGTTCACAAGGTGCTGGAAAATGCCATAACAAGTGACCCCTGAACTAACTGAGATCGGGTGAGACCGGGATTTAGTACAGGATACCGTATTGTGATGTTCATTCAGAATCCCTCTAACAGGCATGCAACAATTGAGATGGTTATTCATATCTTGGCATTTGCCCTTATTGAAGATTTCGGGTTGATCCCGAAATTAATACCATATATGGTTGATTTGCTGGTTGCTAATTTGAGAGTACCATTATTATGTCGCTCCTATTGTTGAGCTCCCGCTTATTGATTTGAAAACAACCTTCTTCTGTCTATAATTGTTTGGTTGTTTGTTAGTTCCGAGTATAGGGAACTTACCAGCGAATCCATCGCTGATAATCCTTCTTTTTTCATTCTTTTTTCTTCCAGGTTAAGATTAAAGATTGACATGGGAAGGGAGCACTACACCTGCATATTTTCTGCATAAAACTTTTCATTAATTTTGGAAGATGTCGGACTTTGGACAATGTTGCGTTGTGATTTTGATATCTTTTGTATAATCTAAAAAAAATTATTATTATCCCTACATTGTATATTGTGTTGAGAAACAATGTTCAATTTAATGAAATATTATATTTGTTATCTTTAAGTATTGTTGTTGAAAATGGATAATTGGTATACTTGTTTTAGCCCTAACATCTCCTAAATAAGCCCGATGTGTCGGATCGAGTCTTACTTGGGAGGTGTGGCGGTAACACCCGCGAGTCTGAAAAAATCGGGGTGTTACAAATCAAAACCGAGCCAGCCCCTTTCTCAAGCCGACCCAATCCTTGAAGCCCAATGGCGCCGGCCCACCAGCCCATCCCGTGTCACCCATCCTCCCGATGCCTCATGTCCGGCAGGTGTCTTCTTCTCCGGCCAAATCATCACCTTCGACGAGGTCACCACCCCCATCAACCACGAGCAGCTCCGGCCACGATCACCATCATCACTGCCAATCACTCCTTCGACTCCAGCAGGCCGCTCCACCGTCATCAGCTCCGGTCACCCTCCATCCAACCCTCGTCGGCCTCTTCCAATCCCCACTCGCCAACTTCCTTCGGCAACCTCCGTCTTCAAGGGACTCCGGCAGCGCCTTGTCCATCACCTCCTGCCTCCATTCACCGGTCACCAGCGACACCATCATCTTCCTCAAATCTCCGGCGAGCTCCAACTCCAATGGGCAAGTCCAGAAAACCCTCGAATTATCTCTCTGTCGTCCGGCAGTCTACATCCTCATCACCAACTCGCCACAATGCGGCAGCTGCAGCGGCAGAATCATCCCCTCCGACCACCCCGAAAGCCGTAGCATTGACGAAGAAGAAAACCCCGATTCGCCGCAATAATACCTCCATCTCCGGCGAAGCTCACTGCTGCCGACTCCACCCTCTATCGCGGCAACCTCGACCTCCTCGACCATATGTCGTCCACGCCATTATCCTATTAGGCCACTGCCGGATCCTCTTTATCCATCCCGGAAGCATTCTCGTCGCTATCTTCATCATCGAGCCGTTGTTACGATGTGAAGCTCTTAATGTGTCACGACGTCATCCTCCAAATGTTGTTACCTCGTGAGCCTCCAAGCCTTACATCATCAGGCTTCACTCGCGTCGTCCCTTTCTTTGGCTCGCATCGTCCAAATGCCCAAAAATTCAAATTCATTCCCTTCTTGTGCGCAGTGTGGAAGGTCCCTGGAGCGAAGGTACTGCAGCAAAATAATTTTTGGAGCCTTTCTAGGGACCTCGAGGTCCCATCCCTTCCCGCGGAAGACCACGAAAGTATTTGAATCACTTTTGTTATAACGTGAGCCTCATTTGCTTCACTTGTTTCACGACGTCCCTTGATGCTTAGCGTCGTCCTCGACAATTCATTTTGGCTTGTTTAATTTTATTTAGAACTTGTTTAATTATTGTAATGGGTATTAAAGCCTCTAATTAACTGTTTAGCTTACTTAGTCTTTGTAATTAGGGTTTGCCTATATATATGGCTTCCCCCAACATTGTTACTCACCTTTTGAATTGAATGAATTTTTGCTTGAATGCAATCCATTTTTCTTAAGGTCATTTGAGAGTTTGTGGGAACCGAAAACCCTCAATCTAATTGTGTTTGTAGCTTGAGCTATTTCACAATTCTTGGATTCTTGAAGCAAATCCAAGATAATTTTCCTTTGTTGCATAAACATTGGAAGCTTCATTATCCCTCTTGTTCTTCAACCCTATTCTATTTTCCTTTTCCTCTTTCTATTGATTTCTTTGTTCGATCTTGGACTTTGAGTCTACACCACTCCTTTATGAAATTCCAACTAAGTTTGTCATAGGCCTTTTCGAGGTCCAACTTGATTGTCATGAAAACAGGCTTCGCTTTTGATTTTTCCATAAAATGGGAGATCTCTTGGCATGTGATGATATTATCATGAATGATTGTTTCTTGAACAAAGCTGGCTTGATGTGGAGCTATTCAGAGTGGCATAATTCTTATTAGTCTATTAGCAATAATTTTCGTGAGGATTTTGTAAAGAACATTACAAAGACTAATAGGCCTAAGTTGGGTTAATGATCGAGGATTTGGAACTTTCGGAATAAGAACAAGCTGCGTCTGATTGACCTCTTCAATGCTACGGGTCCCAGCAAAACATTCTGAAATAAATGTGTGGATAGATTTACCAACAATGGGCCAATTACGTTGGTAAAAAACTGCATCAATACCATCCGGGCCTGGAGCTTTAAGGGGGGCCATATCCTTGATAGCTTTGGTAGTCTCTTTAACTGAGGGGGCATCCGTGAGGTGAGCACATTGTTCAGGTGATAGGCAAACTTCAGGATCACTACATTCAAGAGGAAAAGGAGGGTAAACATCAGTCTCAGTATACAGTTGACTGAAGTAAATGGTAATCATGGTAGCAATTTCCTCCTTCTCTCGCAACACTGTCCCCTGAGCATCCTCGAGAATACTAATGCACTTCTTTCCTCTTCTATGTTTGACAAAGCTGTGGTAGAATTTTGAATTTTTGTCGCCAGAAAAGGCTCCAATTGTGGATGTTGCGTTAGATTTAGAGGAACTCCTCAGCTTCAAGAATTTTACCCAGCTCAGTACTTGGTTGTGGAGACGTTGAAGAAAGTTGTTATCCTCCCAATCATTTTGGCATTCAATGCCAGCTAGACGAGCTCGAATCCTTGCTTTCCTGTTTCTACTACCAGAAAACGTATGAGTATGCCAATCCATAGCTTTATTTTGAAATTCTGAGATCTTATCATTAATTGAACCAGTGCCCTCCCAGACTGATGAGATTAATCTCTTAAAACTTGGATGAGTGAGCCATGCAGCTTGAAGACGGAAGGGCTTTGGCCTTCTATGATTTCCAGTGCCAGAGTGACCTGGAGAAGTTGTTGGGTGTGATCCGATTGAAGGCGTGGAAGAATTTCTACAGTATAGTGAGGGAAGCATTGTAACAAGCTATTATTACCAAGAACATGGTCTAGCTTTTTCCTAAGAGTGCCCCTAGCCCAAGTGAATCTATTACCAAAAGTCCTTAGTTCAGTCATGCTTAAATTCCTCATACCAGACTGTAATTCAGAGATGGCATTGAACGTAACATTTCCACCTCGAGCCTCCTCAATCTTAGCTATGCAGTTGAAGTCTCCACCAATGATCCATGAGACTGTTCTATTAAACTGAATGCGTGAAAGCTCTGGCCATAACCAATACCGCCTATGTTTATTAGGGGTGACATAAAGGAATGTAACAAAAATCTGATCTTGATCGGTCTTAATGAGAGTATCAACATATTGCGAATGGTACTCAATAATATCCACTTTGACTTAATTTCTCCAGAGTATCCAAATACCTCCAGCAAAACCATTGGCTTCAACACGGAAAGAATGGGAAAAACCAGACCGGGCAATGAATCTGTCTGCACTCCTGCCACTAATCCCAGGTTCAAAGATGGATATGCAATCAATCTTTTTTAGGGAAGTAAGATCCCTAAATTCCATCCTGAACTTGTGCGAGCCAGCACACTGACATTCTAAAAACAAATATTACGATTTATAAAAAATTAAGGAAATGATAGGTAAAAGAGACTCAGCAGAGAGGCCTGGCCGGCAGACTAGCTGCCCTTTCCCTATCATGGTTTGGAAAGGGATGTGGAATGACAGATATATCGGTGTCCTCCATGGCAACTACGTCCGGTGGCCTACCTCCCTTATCAGAGGAAGGGCTTTTGATACGTTTTCTTTTATGCATGGAAGGGTTGTCGACCTCCACCGCAACATGAGTATCACGTGGGAGGGATAGGTCGAGTGAGCGTGATTTTGCACCCGAAGGTTGAGTAGACCAATTAGGAGAACTTGTAGAGGGAGCAGATTCACCCGTTGGAGGGGAACGTTGGTGAGGGCGCAAAGAAGAGGGACGTAGAAGAGCTTGATTGTGCAACTGAGAAACTTGGTAAGGGGGCGTATCTGGAGGTGGTGGAGGGTCATCCTTTGCCATATGATCATCAGCAAGATTGGAGAAACGGTTACTGTTTAAAGGAGTGTGAGGGGAATTCAGTGGTCGGCTAGTCAATCTGGGAGCCCTTCGTCTAGATTGAGCCAACATCCAGGGGCCAAAAGTGTTTCTCTCCACTGGTTGATTCCTGGTCTCAGGATGTGGTTGTTGTTCACATCTTGGTGCCGCTTGAGCTTGCATTTTAGAAGGACATTTATCTTGTGTATGACCGCAGAAGCCACA